>JAZHEH010003090.1:1800000-2350153 GCA_036589455.1 Ateles fusciceps
GAAAAACTTGAGGTGGTTGAAACTTGGGGGTGGCAAAGCCAACCTTCAGCTTTCTGGCTTCAGGTTTCATGATGCTGCTCTTGACATAGTGACTTAAACTTCAGAAAACGTCCTGCGGGAGATTGCTGGGTCCTACTGATTGTGTGGATTCCAGGAAAAGCGAGATGACTCCTAGGTTAACACAAGATCCTAGTATAGTTTTCTTTTCTTCCTCTTCTGCTTTTTTTCTCTTCCTCCTCCTAATTTCTTCTTCTTCTTCTTTTTTTTTTTAAAGATGGGGTTTCACCATGTTGGTCAGGCTGGTCTTGAACTCCCGACCTCAGGTGATCCGCCCGCCTTGGCCTCCAAAGTGCTTGGATTACAGGCGTGAGCCACCACGCCCGGCCTCCTCCTCCTAATTTTTAAAAATTATGACATACAGAAAACAAAACAGAATAGATTAACGAACCTCTGTGTTCTCATCACCAATTCACAAATTTTGGACAAACTTACATCTCCCACAACCCATCCCCCCCCCCCACCCACAAAACATTAAAGAAAATTCTATGCCAAAAAAAAAGACGAAAATTCTATGCTGTATATGATTTCATTTTTGACTAAAAAATGACTTTTACATGACCACAGTATTCTTATCTCACCCTAAAAAATTAATAGTAATTTCTCAACACCATTGTAGGAGACACGATATGCCACTGCACGATATGCCTTTTTGGCATAAGGATTATTTTGAGAAATAGCAGCCACAAGTGAAGCTCTAAAAAAGAAAGTAGAAATTACCATTTTGTTAAGAGAGATTTACATTTATAAAGCAAATCTCCATTTGTAAGGGTGTCTCCTGTATACCAGGAAGAGGAGGATGACAAAATTACAAAAAAACTCTTGTCAATGGGAAAGTCACTGACTTAAACCTTCATAATAAACCTTACCCTTGTTTATCATGCTTTTCCCAGTTACCTCCCCAGTTTTTTCTTTGTTTCAGCAGAGGATAATAGTTAAGCCTGAATTCAGAGGGGCTTACATTTATTTTGTTGAGACAAGAAGGTATACATATTACTAAACTGACGTTTGTTTTTCCCTTGTTAATCTCTTTTGTTACGGGGTGCATTCCTATTAAGAACTCAGAAGGGTAGAAAGTTACTTTTCCTCCTCTACACCATCAAGTATCTTGTCAATGCATTTTCAGTTAGCTTATAACTGTCTTTTTGTGTTTTTTTGGACCGGGTCTTGCTCTGTTGCCCAGGTTGGAGTGTATTGGCACCATCTCAGCTCCCTGCAGCCTCAAACTCATGGGCTTATGCGATTGCTACCTCAGCCTCCCCAGTAGCTGGGACTACCAGCACCATGCACCACCATGCCCAGCTAATTTTAAAATTTTTCTTTTGTAGAGATGAGAGTCTTCCTACTTTGATGAGGCTAGTTTTGAACTCCTAGCCTCGAACTATCCAGCCTTGGACTCCCAAAATGCTGAGATTACCAACGTCCAGGGGCTACTGAGCCTGGACTGCTTTTTGGTGTTTTTTTAAATACATTTTGTTGTTTGAATCAGGATCCAAATAAGGTTCAAACAATGTGAATTGTTGATCTTTCTTACGTCTCTTTTAGTTTATAGGTTCCCTTTCCATCTCTTCTTCCCCATTGGGGTGAGTTTTCCTAAAGGAGGCTTGCACTGAGGAAGTATATGTAAAAACAGCACTAATATTTAACAGCACCTTGAAAAAATAAAATAAATAAAATAAATAAAAATAAAACAGCACTAGTAATTATAAATGTAGTAATAATTACTTGATACAACATAAACTTTTAATCAGTGCTATATGAAGTAATTTACACATATTAACTCTTCCATCCTCACAACTCTGTGAGTTAGATTCTACTGTTTCCCAATTTCAAAGTTGAGAAACTGGGGGTGTTACTGAGAGCAAATCCTTATGGGTCTTCAGAAATCTCAGTTCTTGCCTCTTCAGAAAAAAGAATTCAACTGAGGGGCATAAGGCAGAAGAAGAGACCAAGGCAAGTTTGAGAGAGGGAGTGGAAGTTCTTTAAAAAGCTTTAGGCTGGAGGCGGTGGCTCACGCCTGTAATCCCAGCACTTTGGGACGCCAAGGAGGGCAGATCACCTGAGGTCGAGGGTTCAAGACCAGCCTGACCAACATGGAGAAACCCCCATATCTACTAAAAATACAAAAATTAGCGAGGCGTGGTAGCGTATGCCTGTAATCCCAGCTACTCAGGAGACTGAGGCAGGAGAATCGCTTGAACCCGGGAGGTAGTTGTACTCCAGCCTGGGCGACAGAATGAAACTCCATCTCAAAAAAAAAAAAAAAAAAAAGCTCTAGAGCAGGAGTGAAAAGAAAGTAAAGTACACTTGGAAGAGGGCCAAACAGGTGACTTGAGAAATCAAGTGTGTGGTTTGACCTTTTGACCTGGGGTTTTATACAAGTACTAGTGGCTGCTAGTACTTGGGAGAGGAGCACGCACAGTGTGTTTACTGGAGTTGTATGCATGATCACTGCTTACAGCCAAATGTTCCTCGGAGGTCATACACCAGTTTAACTCCACCGTTTTGCCTCTTAGTATACATGTGTGAGCCCACTCACCCAATTCCTGAGATCTTATTGTCGCAGTCTTGCTGTCTGAGGTCTACCCAAAGTTCTTTGTCCCACAACCAAGAAAGGAGCATGGACACCAAGGGTGAGGTTGGAGTGAGAGTTTAATGAGCGAAAGAATGCTCTCCACCACGGAGAGGGGGCCCAAAAGAGGGATGCCATTTCATAGTTGAACACAAAGGCTTTTAAAAGAAACCAGCCAGGGCTGGGCATCTCATTTGCATAAGGCATAAATTTCCAGTAGATCCACCTCACCCTCCTAGTGGGCATGTAGGCCCTTAGCTTGGGTTACTCTATATTGCTTTGTTCCCCTTACTGTGCATGTGTCAGGGGATGGAATTTTCCATTGTGAGCATGTCTGGGCACGTCTCCTGCGTAGCCTTTCTTATCTATGTGGCGTGGACATGTCTTAGGCAAGGCCCCCGCTTTGCAAGTTCCCTTATCTGCGCCTGCAGCTTGATTTTTGAGGCTGTTCTTTTGTTTGAAAGAATTTTGCCAAGGACCCACCCTAACTGCTTGCCTGACCTCTCTCACTATCAGGAAGCAACTGATCACCAATTTCAGGTTTTTCCTATCGGGAGGCAGCCTTTCCCTGCACCGGCTATGACCTATTACTATTATTACTATTTTTTGAGATGGTGTCTGGCTCTGTCACCCAGGCTGGAGTGCAGTGGCATGATCTCAGCTCACTGTAAGCTCCATCTCCTGGCTTCCAGTGATTCTCCTGCCTCAACCTCCCGAGTAGCTGAGATTACAGGAGCCCCCAACACGCCTGGCTAATTTTTGTAGTTTTAGTAGAAACAAGATTTCACCATGTTGGCCAGTCTGGTCTCAAACTCCTGACCTCAAGTGATCTACCTGCTTCAGCCTCCCAAAGTGCTGGGATTACAAGTGTCAGCCACCGTGCCCACCCGCAATTATTATTATTTTAGAGAGACAGTTAAAAACTGCCTGACCATCACCTGATGGTCACCTGACATTCCTGTTTGGAGGTTGTGGGGCCCTCTCATACCCTGTTCATGCCTGCCTAGCTACATACTGTAACAGGGGCACAGAGAAGTTCAGTAACTTGCCATACACATAGTTTGTAAGTGGTGTGTCATGATTTGAATCCAGCTCTACATCACACTCTGCTTCTTAACAGCTAACGCTTAGCACTTACTAGTGCCAGGCACTATTCTAAGTGTTTTATTTGAGTTAACTCATTTAAACTTCACAACATCCCTGTGAAGTCAATAGGATCATGGTCCCCATTTTATATATGGATGAGCAAATACACGGAATTTAAGCCTCCTCTCCACCCCCTGAGATTACAGTATAACTAACAAACAGTGGGGCCGAGACTGAAAATCCATATGGTTTCCTGCCACAACCTGGCCTCTTAACGCTAACGTACTTTGCTTTCTATGAGAGTGGTGCCTTCTCAAAGAGTTGCAAAACTAGGTTAGGATCTGGAGTATGTCTGAAGAGACTCAATATGAAGTTTAATTTTGGAACCTTTCCTAAGATTATGGGGACAGTCATCTTTAGCAAATGGCTTACAAACTTTCCCTCCTACATTGCAGTTTTCTTCAGTCAAGTCTGACCAAGATGGTCTAGAGCCTAGACTCCCTAGTGAGCCCCCACTAAGACTCAAGAGCAGGCAGTAGCACCATGTGGACAGAACTGTACAGATTTTGGGTTAGTTAGGATGTACTGACCGGGTGTGGAGGCTCATGTCTGAAATCCCAGCATTTTGGGAGGCCAAGGTGGGAGGATCTGTTGAGCCCAGGAGTTTGAGACCAGCCTGTGAGACACAGGGAGACCCCATCTCTTCAAAAAAAAAATGTACATAAGAAAGGCCTGTGGAACACAGCTCTAAGACTCAGGAGACTCACCTTTGTCCCAAAACTGCAGAAGGAGGCCCTGGCAGGGAAATGGCAGAGGCTGACATTTATATTACCCTTTTTGTGCCCTTCTAGTTCACCTTTGGACCTCATTTCTTGCTTCTACAGTGCACAAAAGGGAAAATAATTTTTTTTTTTTTTTTTTTTTTTGAGACGGAGTTTCGCTCTTGCTACCCAGGCTGGAGAGCAATGGCGTGATCTCGGCTCACCGCAATCTCCGCCTCCTGGGTTCAAGCAATTCTCCTGCCTCAGCCTCCGGAGTAGCTGGGACTACAGGCTGCACCACCATGCCCAGCTAATTTTTTTGTATTTTTAGTAGAGAGGGGGTTTCACCATGTTGACCAGGATGGTCTCGATCTCTTGACCTCGTGATCCACCCGCCTCGGCCTCCCAAAGTGATGGGATTATAGGCGTGAGCCGCCGCGCCCGGCCAGAAAAAATAATTTTTTTGATATCCTTTGAAATTATTAACTGGGACTTCTTATAACAAAAGAGGAATTAACAAAAGAAAAACAAAAGTTTAATAACATGTATGCCTCCTGTATATATGGGAGATACTGAGGGAACTCTCAAAGATCAAATCTCCAAGAACAGATTTCTAGAGTAGATCTCAAGGAGTAGTTGAAACTTTTGGCTTAAATATTATCATTTGCTGAAGCAAAGAAAGGGTATAGGCAAAAGGCCAGTTATGATTAGGGTGAGATGGTCAGGAAAGTATGATAAACAAGGATACAGCTTTAAGTCTGTGCCTTCTCCATCTAGGAGAATCTAATGATTTAGTCATCCTTCTCTTCCTGATATAGATTGGGAGACACCCTTACAAATGAGATTTCCTTTGTAAATATAAATTTCTCTTACAAAAAGGTAACTTCTACTCTTGTTTTCAGAGCTTCTCCTATGTCTGTGGTTTCTCAAAATAACCAGCTCAAAATAATCCTTATGCCAAAGAGGCATATTTGGGGGTGGCATATTCTGGTCTCCTACAGTTTTATGTTGAATTGGCATGCTCTGAACCCCTTCAGCAGACATTTCACCATTCAGAGGGAAACTTTGGAAACTATGCTCTCATTCTCAACCTTACTCACTTCTTAAGTCCATGCTAAACATGAGTTCCAAACATTTCGTAATGACTTAACTCTCTTCAGCACTGGAAAACCAGTCAGTGCTTAGCTGCAAGGCTCTTTACAAGAGATAACACTGCTTCAAACAAGACCAACTCAAAACATGTCTTTTTCTTGGTGTGAAAGGGAGGAACTATCAAGTCTATATTTTATTGCTATCCCATCATTCCATTTTTTTTTTTTTTTTTTTGAGACGTGAGTCTTGGTCTATCGCCAGGCTGGAGTGCAGTGGCATGATCTCGGCTTACTACAACCTCTGCCTCTGGGTTCAAGTGATTCTCCTGCCTCAGCCTCCCGAGTAGCTGGGACTAGAGGTGCGTACCACCACGCCCAGCCAATCTTTTATATTTTTAGTGGAGATGGGGTTTCACAGTGTTAGCCAGGATGGTCTCGATTTCCTGACCTCATGATCCACCTGCCTCGGCCTTCCAAAAAGCTGGGATTACAGGCGTGGCCACCATGTCCAGCCGCATTTTCCATTCTTTATTGTTTTTCTTCATTTGTCTCTTGCAGTTTGAGTACTTGTGAGGATTTTTATGGGCAAGCAATGGCTGAACTCATGTCCTTAGAAACTGCATAGTCAGGCTTGGTGTAGGCAAACCTCAGTCATGGTTTTACATTATAACAGAGTATCTGAGAAGAAGATCTGCCTACTTTGGAGGTTTGTTTGAGTCCTGGAAACTGGTCTCCTTGTATAGATGTTAGAAAAATCTGGTGCCTCCCAGGAAAAAAAAATCATTAATGTTTTTGGAAGAAATTAATATATATTTACTTGAGCTTGGAATTGTTAAAAGATAATTATTTCAAGGGCCCAGCAAGGTGGATCACTTTAGGAGGCTGAGGAGGGTGAATTGCTTGAGCCCAGGAGTTTGAGACCAGCCTGGGCAACATGGTGAAACTCATCTCTACTAAAAATACAAAAAATTAGCCAGGCTTGCTGGCGCATGCCTGTAGTTCCAGCTACTAAGGAGGCTGAGGCGGGAGGATTACTTGAGCCGGGGAGGTTAAAGCTGCAGTGAGCCATGAGAGTATCCCTGCACTCCAGCCTGGCAACAGAGAAAGACTCTGCCTCAAAAAAATAATAAAAATAATATATTTTTTGAGACGAGTCTTGCTCTGTTGCCCAGGCTGGAGTGCAATGGTATGCTCTTGGCTCACTGCAACCTCCCCCTCCTGGGTTCAAGCGATCCTCCTGCCTCAGCCTCCTGAGTAGCTGGTATTACAGGTGCGCACCACCACACCTGGCTAATTTTTGTATTTTTAGTAGAGACGGGGTTTCGCCATGTTGATCAGGCTGGTCTCGAACTCCTGACCTTGTGATCTGCCTGCCTCGGCCTCCCAAAGTGCTGGGATTACAGGCGTGAGCCACTGTGCCCGGCCGATAATTCTTTTTAAATTAAAATCACGACTCTCCTACAAATATAAAATGAAAAAGTGCCAAAGATTTTATATAACTCTTTTATTAATGAGAAAACTAGTAAGATGTCACAAGTTTAAAGGAAAAATCTGAAGAACAGACACATATATATAGGCAATCACAAAGGATGAAATAAAATTACTAATAGTTGCAAAACTTGTTAATAGGCCCATAAAATGTAATGGTTGGAATCATCTTTTCTACAGGGGAAAATCAAATGTATCTCTATTGGACAAAATTCATTTGCATCTCTATGGATAAGGATCATTTGCATCACTCTCCGTTTTCTACAACTTACAGAGTTGTAAAGTAGCTTAGTCAAAGGCAGTGAAAGAAAGGCACAGACCCCTATGAAATCAGAAAAGCCCCAAGCGTCTTCTAGACAAGGTCTATCTTTTCATTGAAAGGATATTCAGTAATCTTTTGACCATTCCAAAGTCTTTCACAATCTTTCTGAGAGATTTATACTTATTTTTCAAGTACAGCAGCCAGGCAGGGCAATTTTGTCAATAGATTCCTTAAAACAGTGATGATGTTTCAGAAGATCTCCATTAAGCAGTTATAACTTTCCTACCCTATCTCCTTTTTCTCCCCCCCCCCCCCAATACGTCTGTTTGTTTCAAATAATCATCATGGAAGATTTGGTACTGGAGTAACGCAGAAAATTTTAGTATTACATCCAACAAAGCTTGACTTAAGGAGAGCTAATAAATTGTTTGCCATATCCCTGTTAACAGGTGGTTTACTCCTAATACTTTCAAACCGCTTACTAAAAGTTGACCAACTATCTCCCCCACTTGTTGCCTGCAAAGTAGTCTCAAAACCAAGCCAACTAGGGGTTTCTCGGCATACTTTATTTTCATTAAATAACATTGACATTTGCTATATCCAACTTTAAAATAAAGATATTAGCCAATAGATAGTTTATGGGTCTGGAAAACTCACTTTCTCCCCAATTTAATGACAAAGAACATAATTGGAATGTAAAACCTCACCGGTGATTTTGTTTTGTTTTGTTTGTTTATTTGTTTTTGAGACAGAGTGTCACTCTATCACCTGGGCTGGAGTGATGTGGCGGGATCTCGGCTCATTGCAACCTCCGCCTCCCAGGTTCAAGCAATTCTCCTGCCTCAGCCTCCGAGTTGCTGGGATTAAAGGCGCCCGCCACCGCGCCTGGCTGAAGTTTTACATATTAAACCTGATGTCTCTTCCCAGACTCCAGGCTCTAGTCACAGTTTGTTTTTTCCATGTCTGGCTTCTGATGTGCTTGGGGCAGCATTCTATCTTGCTGACTCAAGAAACATCCACTGTGCCAGCCAATACCTGTTCCTTCCCATTCATCTGGATCTTCTTTCTCACATCAGGAGCCAGAAAATTTCAGGATCACAGTGTTAGAGCCTCCAGGAATGTCCCTTGGCTTAGAGGCAAGAGATTGTGACCACCAGCAATCAAGTATCAAAATCCATGCCCAGCAGGAAAGATTATCCAAGCAAAACTGAGCACAAAATATTGACATTTCGAATAGCAGCATAGGAACAGACTACTGCAAATAATTCTCAAATGAAATTATGACAAGATACTATCTCCCTCACAAAAGTGGAAAATACTAAAATAAAATGAAAAATATCCAGTGCCAGTGAGGGTGTGGTTGTGTATATTGGTAAAGCTGTTTGGCAGACATAATGGCTCTGTAATCAAGAGCCTTAGAATTTTATATCCCCTTGATCCAACAAGTCGTCTTCTGAGGAATAATTCAGAATACAGTAAGCCAATAATGACCTATCTGAAAAGAAAACCAAGAAAAACAATGCAGTTTATAATAGCATCATAAATAATAAAATACTTAGGAAAAACTTAATCAAGGAGGGGGAAGATCTGTACACTGAAAACCATAAAACACTGATGAAAGAAATTAAAGAAGACACAAATGAATGTAAAGATATCCCATGTTTGTGCATTATAAGAACTAATATTGTTAAAATGTCTGTACTACCTGAGAAATAAAAATGAATCCTAAGCTCTTCAACCAACTGAATAGCCCCCTCTTGGTCAAAGGGACTGCAGAGGAACCTTAGAAACTTAGTTTCCAGTCAGATATACCTCCTTGTATACCCTCTTTCTCACTAACACCATGTAGGCTTTCTTCCCTAAGGGCTAAACAGAAATCAGCCCTTTCAAAAAAACTCACTGCACCACTGGTTTCAACCAACCACCTGATGCTGCCCCGTCCTTTTGTGTTTTCAACACAGCAAATAAGCAGTGTTCCTTCCTGATAGGAGACCATCAACCATGGAGTGCTTCTGGCCAGTCTATGGAGGATGTGCAGTGAAAGTTTTCATGTCTTCCGCTTCATCTTTTGCTATCAGAGAACTGAAAACTACTCTCAGTTCATGCTAACAAAACCATGTTTTTAACATGGTACCCACAAAGATGCATAAAGTTCAACTGTGCATGCACATGTTTCTCCTTTCATAAATATTCATGACTCTTCCTATAGTTTATTAAACGTGTATATTTGGCTATGCCACTCAGCATAAATCCCTGTCTTATTTTTCTAACCCTTGAAGTGCTAGTTTCTGGTTTCTGGCTGAGGGCTACACTTCCCAGCCTGTCGGAATAGCCACCCTACAGGCTTCAATTCTTTATGTAAGATAAAGCTCTCCTTTCCAAATGTCTGAACCTCATGATTCTTTAGTCGACATACCCAAAGCGACCTATAGTTTCAGTGTAATATCTATTGAAATTTCCATGGCATTTTTCACAGAAGTAGAAAAAAGTCATTCTACCAGGCGCAGTGGCTCATGCCTGTAATCCCAGCACTTTGGGAGGCCAAGGTGGGCAGATCACCTGAGGTCAGGAGTTCGAGACCAGCCTGACCAACATGTAGAAATCCCATCTCTACAAAAAAAAAGAAAACAGAAAGAAGGATCTCCTGTTATTTGCAACAATATGGACATTATGCTAAGTGAAATATGACATACACACAAAAAATACCACATGATCTCACTTATATATGGAATCTAAAAAACCTGAATGCATAGAAACAAAGAGATGAATGGTGTTTACCAGGGGTGGAGGGAGAATGGAACATGAATAGAGATGCTGGTCAAAGGGTACAAAGTTGTAGTTATGTAGGACGAATCATCTAAAGATCTAACATACAGGATGATGACTATAGTTGATAATACTGTATTCTATACTGGAAATTTGCTAAGAGTAGATTTCAGGAGTTTGCACCACATATATACTTAATGTGAGAAGTTGGATATGTTAATTTGCTTGGCTATTGTATGAATCCGTTTTCACACTATTATAAAGAAATATCTGAGAGTGGGTAATTTATAAAAGAAAGAGGTTTAATTGACTCACACTTCCATGGGGGAGACCTCAGGAAGCTTACAGTCATGGTAGAAGATGAAGGTGAAGTGAGCACCTTCTTCACAAGGCAGCAGGAGAAAGAACAAAAAGGGAACTTCCAAACACATAAAACCATCAGCTCTCATGAGAACTCACTCATTGTCATGAGAACGGCATGGCGGAGACTGCCCCCATGATCAAATCACCTCCGTCCCTCGACATGTGGGGATTACAATTCGAGCTGAGGTTTGGGTGGGGACACAAAGCCAAACCATAGCAACTAGAGTCATCATTTCACGATGTATATGTCTACCGAAACATTATGTTGTATGTCTCAAATATATACAATAAAAATCAACCAAAATATAGTGAAAAGTTGATGAATAAAAAGGTTTATTCCATCATTACTTATAAATATTAAAAACAACCTTAATTCAAGAACTAGATTGATAAGGAAATAGTAGTTTGAGCATTTTTTTGTTTTGTTTTTAGATGGAGTCTCGCTCTGTCACTAGGCTGGAGTGCAGTGGCGTGATCTCGGCTCACTGCAGCCTCCACCTCGCAGGTACAAGCAATTCTCCTGCCTCAGCCTCCCTAGCAGCAGGGATTACAGGCTTGTGCCACCATATCCAGCTAATTTTTTTGTATTTTTAGTAGAGACGGGATTTCACCATGTTGGCCAGGCTGGTCTCGATCTCCTGACCTCAGGTGATCCTCCTGCCTCAGCCTCCCAAAGTGCCAGGATTACAGGCATGAGCCACTGCATCCCATGAGCATATTTTTAAATAAGATGTGTATTTAATGGTATGAAAAGCTTATGGGCATGGTGCAGTGGACCCTGTCTCTACTAAAAATATAAAAATTAGCCAGATATGGTGGCGGGCGCCTGTAATACCAGGTCCTCAGGAGGCTGAGGCAGGAGAATCGCTTGAATCCGGGAGGGGGAGGTTGCAGTGAGACAAGAGCACGCCAATGCACTCCAGCCTGTCCAACAGAGCAAAACTCTGTCTCAAAAAAAAAAAAAAGAAAAGAAAAGCTTAAAAAAACACAGGAAATTTTGTGAAGACATTTTTGAAATAGTTTTTATTGTACAAAAATTTTGAACAGATACAAAGGTAGAGAAATTAGCATGATGAACCCTCATGTACCCACCAGCCTGTTAAACAATTGTCAACACAGAGTTGATTCATCTTCCCCATTCACCCTTCCACTCAGATTATTTTGAAGCCAATCCCAGGGATTGTATCATTTTATATAAAAGTGTTTCAGCATGTATACTAAGAGATAAGAATTACTTTAAAAAAAAGGCAATACTATTTGCCACCTAGAATATTAATAACATACCCATCAGAAAATAAGGCATTATATACATATATATGTATATTATATATACATGAATACACACACACACACACACACACACACACATATTTCAAGGGGAAATATATATTTCGAACAAATAACCATAATTACATTTGTCTCATCAGTTTTTTTGGTCCTAATAATTAATTCTTGTTTTGCTGAGTCTTGGGTCAGCAATCTGATTTCACAAAGTTTTCAGTTTCCAGACCAAAAAAACGAATCCTGGAAATACTGACTTAGTTCCCTGGTACAGTCTGAAAGTTGTCTAAGGGATGTCAGGCTCAGAAACTCGTATTCAGGAGTCCATACTTTGAAGTATCAATAGTTAAGAGTACCCAGTACAGTCCTTTCTGTGAGGCTCTAAGACTTTTTTGTTGAAGATCTGATCTCTGGGTTGTAAGTTACAGCAGAGCCTTGAGGCAAGCATGAGAGAAGCGGAGAGGACCTGGGAGACTGCATGGCTGTAGTTCCTTTATTACAGTAACCAGAACGGAAGGGAACAAAGTTATCTGACACATGAGTGTCTTGTAAGGGTTTGATCAATGTTTCCCTTGAGGGTAAGGACATAGCATGAATAAAGACATTGCGAAATCATTAGGACCTTTCTGTAAAGTGTAGGCTTTCTGAACTAGTTATGTTAATTGTACCTATAAAACTTAACTTAGAGAAGGCGGGCCATCTCTTCTGATTAGACAACTTTTCCCAAGCTACGCTTACAATATGTTGAGTTCTTTAAAAAGTTTCAAGCCACTCAACATACCTAATTATTTCTATCATTCTCTTTTTCCTAAGTTGAAGGAGCACGTCCTTGTAATTTTTTAGAGGTTCTCTGGGAGTTGCCAGGGTACTCAAGCGTAAAATCATCCTGAGAATTCCATTTTTTCTGAATTTAAGGTGTAATCTTAAGAAGCCAAAAGCCACAGATTTAACAGGAGATTTGGTCCACAATTAAGATACTGTCACGAGTGCCTGAGGAAAAAAATGCAGTTATCTATTCATTAAAGCATCAATACAATATTTTAAAATAAGCCTAGAAGTGGATAAAACAATTTTAAGGAATCTCAGCTCTTTCAGATGTGAGGAGACTTTGTTCTTTAAAACATAATAATGGACATGATAAAATCAGCACAAAGCACAAAAAATTATTCTGGTGCAATATAAATCTCTTCTACCTGGATGGATTATACAAAGGGTAATAATAACTGTTTATTACCCCTTGTTAAGCACTGTAAGACCAGTTTGTCATTTTAATAGAGAGAAAGCCAAATTCTATTTTTGCATCAATTCAATATTTGGCAATAAAGAATTCCAAGTTCCTTTTTTAAAAAATTATCTTTTGAATAAGCCCATCAAAGCTGAGGAAATGTTGCCAAATGTTAACATATTTTATTGCTTCTTTTCAGACAAGCAAGACAAATATGGTTTACTTTTTGCAAACCTTCTACAATTTTCTACATCTATCCATTTATGTTTTGTCTTTCCCTATCTTATTTCGTGTTCTAGAACAGACACTTTGCCTTTAGACCAAAACTACTCACTCTTGCCTTGAGAAATGAAAAAAATTACTTTACTTTAGAAACACTGTTGTACTTCTTTACACTGTTACTTGCCCTACTGCCACTACTGCTCCTGGTATAGTCTTTTTTCTTTTTCTTTTTTTTTTTTTTTTGGGACAGAGTCTCACTCTGTCGCCCAGGCTGCGCAATCTCAGCTCACAGCAACCTCTGCCTTCCGGGATCAAGCTATTCTCCTGCCTCAGCCTCCTGAATAGCTGAGATTACAGGGGGCGCCACCACGCCCGGCTAATTTCTGTATTTTTAGTAGAGACGGGGTTCCACCAGGCTGGTCTCGAACTCCTGACCTTATGATCCGCCTGCCTTGGCCTCCCAAAGTGCTGGGATTACAGGTGTGTATATGTATGTATATATACATGTATATAATAATATGAGTTATGTAATATACATATATGTACACAGGTATGTGTATATATAATAGTATGTGTTATATAAATATGTATATGTATGCACATATTATATATGTACACAGATATGTATATGTATACATACATGTGTATGTATATATGTATATACACATGTATATATAATGTTATATACATCTATACATAATGTATAGATGTATATATACACATATATGTATACGTATATTATGTATATACATACATAACATGTATCCATATATACATGTTATACATTATACATAAGATTTTATATATAAAATTACATATGTAGATCATAAAATGTTTCTAAGTTGGCACTTTCCGAAAGTATTTTTATTAAAAGGCTATTTAAAGTATTAAAATTTTAGTTTATTTTTTAGGAATTCTAGAAATATTGGATTGAGTTTACGGCCATACCACCCTGAACGCGCCTTATCTCATCTGATCTCAGAAGCTAAGCAGGGTCAGGCCTGGTTAGTACTTGGATGGGAGACTGCCTGGGAATACCGGGTGCTATAGGCTTAAAAAAAATAATAAAAATAAATAAAACAAAAAATAAAAAATGAAATATTGGATTGATGCAAGCAGTTATTACTCCCTATAAGTCAATTAGAGCAGAGTTCTTTTAATTTAATAAACCTATAATCTAATTTATTAACACCCTCCAGAGGTAAGAAAGCATTTCACACATGCAATGAGAGATAAAAGCTTTTCTCAATTACAGAGAGTTGGCTGGCTTCAGCTCTATAACCTCAGCTACAGGTCAGGAGTAAATAAAGAAACAAAACTCACCATTCCAGTTTTCAAAGGACTGTTTCTTTTCTAGTAGGCACAAAATATTTTCTTTATTAATTTGAGTTCACAAGTAGATAAATAGACAAATAAAAAGACCGACAACCCAGATTAGCTATTATCTCTTCCTTAATAGAAAATAGATCCCATTGTCCACCTCTCAGAGGTCACCAAATGATCTGATAAAAAACCAAATTCCTGTTAATAATCAGCCACGTGCGTATCAGAATTATATGTACACACGGCCATCTCTTACCATGAAATCAAGACAGGCCTTGGAGTCTTGGGTCTAGCCCTAGAAGGGGACATGGCCATGGCCACAAATTGCACAAGGGTACTCTTTAGATTATGCAGTTGAGACTGCTCTAGTGGTTTGAGACACGACGTGGACTCACTGTGCCTGCTCCCAGCTGTGAAAAGAGACACATGGGAGCAGATACACCATACCAGCTCTCCAAAGCAAGTCTTTTTTTTTTTTGTTTCCAAAAATGAGGTTTCACCATATTGGCCAGGCTGGTCTTGAACTCCTAACCTCTAGTAATCTGCCCACCTCAGCCTCCCAAAGTGCTGGGATTACAGGCATGAGCCACCACGCCCGGCCCAAAGCAGCCCACAGGCCACATTTAGCCCAGGATGGCTTGGAATGTGGCCCAACACAAATTCATAAACTTTCTTAAAACATTATGAGATTTTTTTTTTGCGATTCTTTTTCAGCTCATCAACTATCATTGTATTAGTGTATTTTATGTATGGCCCAAGACAATTCTTCCAGTGTGACCCAGGGAAGCCAAAAGATTGAACACCCCTGTGTGTATAGCATTTGCCCATTTTTGTGGTGTAAAGTCTCCCATAATGGCTATTTTCAAGTTACTGCAGAATTGGGAAGAGAGGTATGTATTTGGTCCTCACTAGCCAGTATGATCTGACTCAGGACACAACTGTGTTTGACCATAAAAAGTGAGTCAAAACACAGACAGACTAGCAGACTTGGCCAAGAAACAGAAATAGAAATAAAACCACAAAATATGAAAAAATAAGGAAAACTTGACAAAATGCAGAGTTAGCCATTTGGGATTCACTCTTGAAGACAAGTAAAGATATGCCTGGGTTTAATTAAACCCTGAGGTCCACTTTTCAGGGTGTGCAGTTTAGTGGCACCAACAGGTAAGTCCTCTCGAGTATCTCAATAGGTCCTCCTAAACGGTACCTGTACTCAGTACTTCACATGACAGCTTGTTATATTTGCGAACAATTTTTATAGTTAGAAAGCTTTTCTTCACACAGCCAAAAATCTATTTTTCTATAACTTCTAACCAGAGGGCTTAGTCATGCTCTTAGGAAATGCACAAAATAAATCTAATCCTTCTTTTATTCAATAAACTTTCAATATTGAGTACAATTATCTTAGGATTTTATAGCTACTCCAACTCATTCATTTTACAGATTAAAAAACTGAGACCCAGAGAAGCTAATGACTCCTCAGTTCACACAGCACTGTGATTTGTCACATTTAAGAGAATCAGAGATAACACTTTAAAACTGCCATCACGATTATTCCTCTTGAATCTTTGTCCTTAATTCCACTAATAATTCATCTAATTTTTTTCTTTTGAGATGGAGTCTCGCTCTGTCACCCAGGCTGGAGTGCAGTGGTGCGATCTCGGCTCACTACAACCTCCGCCTCAGAGGTTCAAGAGATTCTCCTGCTTCAGCCTCCTGAGTGGCTGTGACTACAGACATGCGCCACCATGTCCGGCTAATTTCTGTATTTTTAGTAGAGACAGGGTTTTGCCATGGTCACCAGGCTGGTCTTGAATTCCTGACCTCAAGCGTTTCACCCATCTCAGCCTTTCAAAGTGCTGGGGTTACAGGTGTGAGCCACAGGGCTGGTTTTTGTTTTTTTTTTTTTTTTTTTTTTTTTTTGAGACAGAGTCTCGCTCTGTTTCCCAGGCTGGAGTCCAGTGGTTCAATCTCGGCTCACTGCAGCCTCCACCTTCTGGGTTCAAGCAATTCTCCTGCCTCAGCCTTCCAAGTAGCTGGGACTATAGGCGCATGCCACCATGCCTGGCTAATTGTTTTGCATTTTAGTAGAGACGGAGATTCACCATGTTGCCCAGGCTGGTCTCAAATTTTGAGCTCAGGCAATCCACCCACCTTGGCCTCCTCAAGTGCTGGGATTACAGGCGTGAGCCACCATGCCCAGCCCCGTCTAACATGTTTTTAACACCTCTCATTTAGTTGCCCTCTTCTTATAGGTCTCTGTTTGAATAACATCGTGTTAAAAGTGAAATGCAGGCTGGGCGGGGTGGCTAACGCCTATAATCCCAGCACTTTGGGAGACTGAGGCAGGTGGATCACGAGGTCAAGAGATCGAGACCATCCTGTTCAACAAGGTGAAACCCCATCTCTACTAAAAATACAAAAATTAGCTGGGCATGGTGGCGTGTGCCTGTAGTCCCAGCTACTCGGGAGGCTGAGGTAGGAGAATTGCTTGAACTCAGGAGGCGGAGGTTGCAGTGAGCCAAGATCGCGCCATTGCACTCCAGCCTGGATAGTAAGAGCGAAACTCCGTCTCAAAAAAAAAAGTGAAATGCTGAGAACCTAATCAAATGCCACAGGTGTCAACTGGTTAGTGAAAAATACAATGAATATTCCAAGTTCTGAATTGCTATGTGTTCTGAATGAATGTTCTCAATTCTGAATTTTATTAGCCATTTGGATGACCATCTTACTTTTTTAACTCATGTTTTTGTCAAATACAATTTTCAAAAGTTAAAAACATTACTTTTGTAAAACTACAGAATGAACACAAGTCAAAACTTCATTCAACTCATTAATTAATAAAATAATTAGACAAAGGTGGTTTTAAAAATGTCTGAGGAGCTGGGACTCATATAGTTCATCAAAAAAGGCACATCTCAATAAGATTTTTTAAGTTAGAGAAAAATCTGAGTAGTCTGTAGGGCAATAAAGTATAACTTTTGAGGTTATCTCTTCTACCAGAGAGAGATCGTTTGCATTTCTCTATCAAGTGAAAAGCTTCAAGTTAGCATGTGCCTTCACGACGTCTGGGCTCTAATCAATAGTTAATAACAAAGTAAAACAAAGCGCACGCTCTAAAAAATTTTTGTAAAAACCTCTAAGCAGGCCTGTTACACAATGCTTTCAATGAAATTAAAAACATACAACTCTCTCTTTTGCTTTATCTTTAAATATCATAGAACAAGACTGGGCACAGTGGCTCATGCCTATAATCGCAGCACTTTGGGAGGCTGAGGTGGGCGGATCACGAAGTCAGGAGTTCAAGACCAGCTGGGCAACCTGGTGAAACCCTGTCTTTACTAGAAATACAAAAATTGGCTGGGCATGGTGGCTCATGCCTGTAATCCCAGCTACTCTGGAGGCTGAGGCAGGAGAACTGCTTGAACCAGGACCCAGGAGGCGGAGGTTGCAGGGAGTCGAGAGTGACACTGCACTCCAGCCTGGGCTACAGAATGAGACTCTGTCTCAAAAAAAAAAAACAAAAGAAAAACAAATATCATAAAACACTTCTTAACATCTTTTTTATTTTCATTTTTTATAATTGTGATTAAGATTTATTTAAAATATTTCAAATCAAATCTCTAAGAATGTGAAGTTGGATGGCATACAGAGCCAGGCAACATCAAATGCCATCCTAACGGTATTTACAGAACCAATATATTTTTTATTACTTTTGAAAGTTGTACTTTTTTTTTTTTTTAAGAGAGAGTCTCACCCTTTGCCCAGGCTGGAGTGCAGTGGTGGGATCTTGGTTCACTACAACCTCCACCTCCCAGGTTCAAGTGATTCTTCTGCCTCAATCTCCCGAATAGCTTGAATTATAGGCGTGCGCCACCACATCCTGGTAATTTCTGTATTTTTAGTAGAGACAGTGTTTTACCATGTTGGCCAGGCTGGTGTTGAAATCCTGACCTCAAGTGTCCCACCCGCCTCAGCCTCCCAAAGTGTTGGGCTTATAGGTGTGAGCCACCGCACCCCCAGACTTGTTCTTTTTTCTTTCTTTCTTCTTTCTTTCTTTTTTTTTTTTTTTGAGACCAAGTCTTGCTCTGTAGCCCAGGCTGGAGAGCAGTAGCGCGATCTTGGCTCATTGCAACCTCCACTTCCTGTGTCCTGGGTCAAGCAATTCTCCTGCCACAGCCTCCAGAATAGCTGGGATTACAGGCACGTGCCACCATGCCCAGCTAATTGTTGTATTTTTAGTAGAGACGGGGTTTCAGCATGTTGGCCAGGCTGGTCTCGAACTCCTGACCTCGTGATCCACCTGCCTTGGCCTCCCATAGTGCTAAGATTACAGGCGTGAGCCACCATGCCTGGTCCTTTTTTCTTTTGTTAAACTTTTATTCTAGGTTCAGGGATTCATGTGTAGGTTTGTTATATAGGTAAACTTATGTCATGGGGGTTTAACAGATCATTTAGTCACCCAGGTACTAAACCTAGTACTCAATAGGTATTTTTTTCTGATCCTCTTCCTCTTCCCACCCTCCACCCTCAAGTAGGCCCCAGCGTCTGTTTTTCCTCTCTTTATATCCATGTATTCTAATCGTTTAGCTCCTACTTATAAGTAACAATATGCGATATTTGGTTTTCTGTTCCTGCAGTAGTTTGCTAAAGATGATGACCTCCAGCTCCATCCATGTTCCTGCAAAGGACATGATCTCCTTCTTTTTTATAACTGCATGATGTTCCATGGTCTATATGTACAATACTTTCTTTATTCAATCTGCCATTGATGGGCATTTAGGTTGATTCCACGTCTTTGCTATTGTGAATAGTGCTTCAATAGACGTACATGTATATGTGTGTTTATGGTAGAATGACTTATATTCCTTTAGGTATATACCCAGTAATGGGATTCCTGGGTGAAATGGTTGTTCTGTTTTTAGCTTTTTATGGAATCACCACACTGCTTTCTACAATGATCGAACTAATTTACACTCCCACCAACAATGTGTGTGTTCCTTTTACTCTGTAACCTCACCAGCATCTATTTTTTGACTTTTTATTAATAGCCATTCTGATTAGTGTGAGATGGTATCTGATTGTGATTTTGATTTGCATTTCTGTAATGAGCATTCTCTAATGATCTCTAATGATTTATCTATTGAGCTTTTGTCATATGCTAGTTGGCCACATGTATGTCTTCTTTTGAAAAGTGTCTGTTCATGTCCTTTGCCCACTTTTTCTTTTTTCTTTTTTTTTGAGACGGAGTCTTGCTCTGTCACCCAGGCTGTAGTGCAGTGATGCAATCTCAGCTCACTGCAACTTCTGCCTCCTGGGTTCAAGCAATTCTTGTGCCTCAGCCTCCCCAGTAGCTGGGATTACAGACATACATCACCACACCTGGCTAATTTTTGTATTTTTAGTAGAGATGGGGTTTCACCATGTTGACCAGGCTGGTCTCAAACTCTTGACCTCAAATGGTCCACCCACCTCAGCCTTCCAAAGTGCTGGTATTACAGGCATGAGCCACCGTGCCCGGCCCTTTGCCCACTTTTTAATGGGGTTAACATCTTGTTTATTATAAAACCATTGTTTGGCCAGTTGCCTATAAACTGTTAAAATCTCACAAAACCGAACTTTACATTTATTTAGATGAAGTTATTTCTATATATTATTCCAGTTTATCTTCCTTCACAGTATGGAATTCTTTCTGTCGGGCCAAGTGCGGTAGCTCACATCTGTAATACCAGCACTTTAGGAGGCTGAGGCGGGCGGATCATGAGGTCAGGAGTTCCAGACCAGCCTGACCAATATGGTGAAACCCTGTCTCTACTAAAAATACAAAAATTAGCCAGGCATAGTGGCATGAACCTGTAATCCCAGCTACTCAGGAGGTTGAGGCAGGAGAATTGCTTGAACCTGGGAAGCAGAGGTGCAGTGAGCCGAGATCCGTCTCAAAAAAAAAAAAAAAAGAATTCTTTTCCATAATAGCCATAAGTGACATTCAGTGTTGAAGAACCCTCTACTTTTCAAGGAGCTCAATTTATTATTGGAAGCTCTAGTTCTTAATGATGTCTTGCTTATACTGGCAGAAATATATTCACATCTCCTGTAACTTTTACCCACAGGAGATCTACATTAAGGAATAGACAAATCAGGCAGCAGCCTGAGCATTTATCAAAAAGGGGTGCTGAAAAAAATCACTAAAATCAATTGTTAAATGGTGCCAGTTAATACATCTCACACATCACACCTCAGGTAACAGAGAATCACACGAATTCATCTTGTTGCATGAAAATAGTGTTTTTAAGGGAAAATGTAAAAACATATATTCCTCATCTACACTAAGCTATTTCTGTTGAATATTTTTGAGAGGCAGATGTATAAGTAGCACAAAGCAACAAAGAGCTAGTCCCCCGATTTCGACACCTGCCCACAGGAATCTGAAGATGTGGTCATCTGATATTCCAAAGCCCAATAATGCAGTGCTGTTTACTAGGAATGAGTAGTTTACTTTATTATCTAAACTGCAAGCTGTTTATTAGGCCATACTTTTTCCATTTAGACAATCATAAAATAATCTAAGAAGAAAATACAGTAAGTATTAGATACATGAAAGAAGTGTGTGACTCTATAAAAGTCAGATGGAGGAACTCTTAAATATATCTAGACAGGATTTTTAATGATATCCATGTAAGTTACCTCTTTTCTTCGTAAGTGTTGAGTGACATAAAAACTGGAAAAAAAATTTTTAAGTTAAAATTTTAATGTTATGTTCTCACATGTAATAAATCCTTTATTTTGAGCATAAAGAGCTGCATACATTTTATTAGCGAGAAAAAAAATTCTCACTCTCACCAGAGACATGTTTAACAAATATTGAAGAGATACAGGCTTGCATGGCTGCCAAATTATGAGCCCACATGCCTTATTCTGGCTCTGCTGATTGGTTCCAATTCTAACATCTGGAGCCATGCAAAATAAGTTTAATCCAGTTTCCGTATGACTGACCTTCAAATACTTAAAAACAGCCACCCCATCCTCCCAGAGTCTTTCTTCTCTTGTCCAGATTAAATGAGCACGCCCATTGTTGGGAACTGCTTCGAGATTTGTCATTTTCATGATTACCTTCCTGCGGGAGGCGTTTCGGTTTGCCAGTGTGTCCAAGTATGACTCTCCAAATCGAACGCAGCATAACAAACGTCTGATGCCACATTTATAACAGGCAGTCATCTTGCTCAACCTGTTTTGCCAACTCCGTGGTAAAATAACAAGGGAATTTAAGGGAAAATAACATCCCACATCCCTTTAATGGAATGGCTTAGTGTCTTAAATTTCCTGGAACAATTTAAAGTTTTCGCCAGCCTCAGGGGTACCCAGTCAGAGTACAGTCAAGAGACAGAAACCACAACTGTTATTTGAAGAGAGCGGATTTAATATAAAGAATTGTTAGCAAGGTATTAGGTTGTTTACTAGGTAACTGAGAGGGTAAAGAGGAATATGAAAGCAACACAGAGGCTGGGCGTGATGGCTCATGCCTGTAATCCTAGCACTTGGGGAGGCTGAGGTGGGTGAATCACCTGAGGTCAGGAGTTCGGGACCAGACTGACCAAGATGAAGAAACCCCTTCTCTACTAAAAATACAAAATTAGCCCGGTGTGGTGCTGCATGCCTGTAATCCCAGCAACTCGGAAGGCTGAGGCAGGAGAATCACTTGAACCCGTGAGGCGGAAGTTGCAGGGAGCTGAGATCGTGGGATTGTACTCCAGCCTGGGCAACAAAAGTGAAACTTTGTCTCAAAAAAAAAAAAAGAAAGCATCACAGAGTAGTAACTACAGAAAGTTGCTAGCAGCTTGTAGCAGCCCTGCATAGCCTACTCTGTGTAGACCTGAAGACAGATTAAATCTATGAGGATTCCATTAGGGGAAATACCTGTGTGGACGGAAACAGGGAGGGAGGCTGTGAGAGCTGACACAGACTGAGATGCAAGTAACCTAGCGAAGGAAAAATGGCTATAAAATCTAAGAAGGTTTCAGTAAAGCCATGGGAAATTCGTTGAGCCAAAGTTGTTGGTCAGAGGAGTGCCAGGTCTCCCGAGAATCTGCCTCAGTACCCTGGCATGCTCAGTTAGTGGGAGCAGGCCCTGGGAGTGTGGCCTCAGAGCAAGGTCTGCAGTGGAGCGGTTTCAAAGAGCAGTAGCTGGGGCCCTTGGTCAATTAAGCTTAGGGTTACCAGACAGAATATAGGACATTCAGTTAAATTTAAGTTTCAGATAAACAACAAAGAAATTTCTAGTATAAGTTTGTCCCAAATATTGCATAGTATGTACTTACACTAAAAAATTATTTGTTGTTCAAATTTAACTGTAATTTAAGTTTTTTGTTTTTTTTTTTTTTTTTTTTAGACAGAGTTTTGCCTTGTTGCCCAGGCTGGAGTGCAATGATGCCATCCGCACTCACTACAACCTCTGCCTCCTGGGTTCAAGCGATTCTCCTGCCTCAGCTTCCCGAGTAGCTGGAATTACAGGTATGCACCATCATGCCTGGCTAATTTTGTGTTTTTAGTAGAGATGGGGTTTCTCCATGCTGGTCAGGCTGGTCTCCAACTCCCAACCTCAGGTGATCCGCCCGCCTCGGCCTCCCAAAGTGAGATTATAGGCGTGAGCCACCATCCCCGGCCAAATTCAGTATTTTTATCTGCTACATCCAGAAACCCTAATTATGCTTGTTGGAAACGGGTTTATAACGTTGGGAAAAATCCACACGGAGACAATGGATTACTCAGCAAGGCTAATTTTACTTCCTGCAGGAAGGGTGCAACTTGCCACGAGAGGACACCTGAACAAGGCAACAGGGACATTTATAACTTTCATAACCTGATGCAATCGCCCTACTGCGGTGTGCAGTTTCCATTGGCTGGAATGGGATCTCACATTCTGTGCTTGACCCGATTGGCTAAAAACTTGGAGATTTTCTAAAGAAGTCAAGGCAGAGGAGAACAAAGGAAAAGAGGAAGTAACTTGAGGAATGCTTAGAGAAACTATAGCATTTTCAAATAAGGAAGGGGAATAAGCTATGACCTAAGAGTCGCCTGGGCTTGTCCAGGCACGTCAGGGCAAATATCTAGGTTAAAATGTAAGAATTAAGAACACGGATGCACTTATTTCTTTATTATGACTAACAACTACTTTAAGATTATTAGCAAAAGATTTAAAGTAAATTAACCTTTGAAGAAACTATTATTTATTCGTAATGAACTAAGAGGAAAGCTTTGAAGAGGAACCTTTTATTTATTCTCATTTCCTACATACTCCTTATAGTTGAAGGTCTATGAGGGACATTCACTTGGCTGTCACACACTTCTAGGGCTTAAGGAAACAGAGAAGTTGGAATTAGGAAAACTTCAAAACTTAGGGAAAGCTGAAACTCAGGCATCTAAGGAAGAAGCCCCAACCAGTTGGGTGCTAGTGGGTGGTGAGGGGGCGAAGCTGGTTCTGCAGGTGTTGGAAAACTGCAAGGTGGATTCAGCTGCTGCTAAGGGAAGGAACTGCTGCTTCGGGGAGGAAGAGGTGTTGCTGGAGCAAAGCTCACAGGATCCACAAGAAGACAGGAAGCCAAACAAGAAGCGATGAGAAAACAAACAGGAAGGATTGAGTCCCTTCTCCCTCCCCTAGCCTTGCAGTCTCTCTGTACCCACTGTTGACAGAGCCTAAAGGGAAGCCACGGGCAATGCAGAATATCAAAGACTGGGGTTTAAAGTTGAGAGTAAAAACTTAGTAACTGGCACAGGTTCAAGAAATTACCAAAGATCCCACCCAGTTAATGAAATGCTGAAAAATGATTGGCCTTATATAATTTCAGCTTGACCCCAGAACTTAGGAAACGCGTGGTTTGCAGAAAGATGCTATTCACCAACTCCCATCCACCACTTCAGATAGATTACAGTAACAGCCAACATCACGGGGAGTTGAGCTTGCCTTTACTTTTGAAAATCTCTTGAAACAAAAAGATTTCCAAATCTATCATTAAGATTTACAAAAGGAGGCCAGGTGCAGTGGCTCACGCATATAATCTCAGCACTTTGGGAGACCTCAGGCAGATCACCTGAGGCCAGGAGTTCAAGACCAGACTGGCTAACATAGCGAAACCCTGTCTATACTAAGATATAAAAATTAGCCAGGCGTGGTGGCACCTGCCTGTAATCCCAGCTACTTGGGAGGCTGAAGCAGGAGAATCGCTTGAACCCAGGAGGTGGAGGTTGCAGTGAGCAGAGATTGCGCCACTGCACTCTAGCCTGGGTGACAGAAACAAGACTCCGTCTCAAAACAAACAAGCAGAATTGTCAGGGATAGGAAAATATAGTGGCTTTGCACTATGTAGAAAAGAGCAATTAATTCAAAAGACTCCAGTAAACCTTATCACCAAAAAGAAAGATATTACTAAACCCAGGCTGCCAGTGGATTCTAATCTCCTAGGAAATGGGAGACTTTATGAGGTATTACGGGATGTTAAGGAGAAGGATACCTCACACTTGTCTGTGCCTTATAGCTTGTAACACCCAGACATGTCCTGTTTTGAGCTCTATACACAACAATGTATGTGGGGGCAGGCATTGGGATGGGTGTTATAGGGGAATGACAGACCTCAATCTAGTATACAGTAAGTAACTTTTGAACCTTTTTTTTTTTTGAGACAGAGTTTCGCTCTTGTTGCCCAGGCTGGAGTGCAATAGCAAGACCTCAGCTCACCGCAACCTCCACCTCCCAGGCTCAAGTGATTCTCCTGCCTCAGCCTCCCAAGTAGGTGGGATTACAGGTATGTACCATCATACCCAGCTAATTCTGTATTTTCAGTAGAGACGGGGTTTCTCCATGTTGGTCAGGCTGGTCTTGAACTCCTAACCTCAGGTGATCTACCCGCCTCAGCCTCCCAAAGTGCTGGGATCACAGGCGTGAGCCACTGTGCCCGTCTCTTGAACATTTTCAAGTGAAAAGGTGATACAGTCAAATCTGTGCCTTAGAAGATAATTTTGTCAGAGGGCAAAAGATGTGGACTTACCAGAAATTCATTCAAGGAGCAAGAGGCCCTACAGTAAGCTAAGACCTTAAGCCAGCAGTCAGGGTGCTTAGAAGCTTTTTCTCCAAGACAAAAAAGGATTTCAGAAAAGATAAAATGTATAAAATATTTAAAGAGAATAGGGGCTTTGTACTTCACTTTCAGTTTTCTTTCTTTTTTTTTTTTTTGGTGTTCCTATTTCATTCACATCTATGTGTTCACATGCAAATAATACATCTCAACCTTTCAGATGTGTACAGATGGAAGGAAAAGTAGAGATTGTGAGCATTTTTGGTGGAATTTCTGTGATTCAAATGAATGAGAATAAAATGTAAATAGCTGGGGAAAAAAGAATTATCTGATTGTACAATAATTGTTATTTTCATTTAAAGCGTTTCAAGAATAGAACAGTATCCTCTGCTAATTGCTGCCTGTATTAATTATCTATTATTGCATAACAAATTTCCCCAAAACTTGATGGCTTAAAACAATAAACATTTATTATCTCTGACAGTTTTATGAGTCAGGATTCTGGAGCAGTTTAGTGGGTGCCTGGGGTCTCTCATGGGACTAGAAGCAAGATATTGGTGGAGGCTGCAGTCATCTGAAGGTTTGATCCCCTTTCAAGATGGCTTACACCGACTGGGATTTGGAGACAGGCTCAGATTTTCTGCACATAGACTCTCTCAGGGCTACTTGAGTGGTCTCATGACATAGCAACTAACTTTCTCCAGAGCAAGTGATCTAATAGAGTGAGAGCCAGGCAGAAACAATTCTTTCTATAACCTAGCACAATTTCTACCATGTTCTATTCATTAGAAGCAGTTCACTAAATCCAGCCCACATTCATTCAAAGGGAAAGGAATTAGGCTACAGCTTTTGAAGGAGGTGTATGTCTTAGTCTTTTCCAGCTGCTATAATAAAATACCTGAGATTGGGTAATTTATAAAGAATAGAAATCTGGGCCGGGAGCAGTGGCTCACGCCTGTAATCCCAGCACTTTGGGCGGCCGGGGTGGGTGGACATGAGGTCAGGAGTTCGAGACCAGCCTGACCAACATGGTGAAATCCCATCTCTACTAAAAATACAAAAATTAGCCGGGTGTGGTGGTGTGTGCCTGTAGTCCCAGCTACTTGGGAGGCTAAGGCAGGGGAATCACTTGAACCCAGGCGGCAGAGGTTGCAGCGAGTCAAGATCGTGCTCTGCCCTCCAGCCTGCACAACAGAGCAGCGAGACTC
Source organism: Ateles fusciceps (assembly GCA_036589455.1). Lineage (NCBI taxonomy): Eukaryota > Metazoa > Chordata > Mammalia > Primates > Atelidae > Ateles > Ateles fusciceps. Next base: position 1,826,772 of record JAZHEH010003090.1, read on the forward strand.
CATCTAAAAAAAAAAAAAAAGAATAGAAATTTATTTCTCACAGTTTTGGAGCCTGGAAATCTAAGGTCAAGGCACTGGCAGGTTTGATTTCTGATGAAGGCTCATCTCTTCTTCTAAGATGGTGCCTTGTTGCTGAGTACTTTGGAGGCCATGAATGCTGTGTCCTCACATAGCAGTAGAAATGGAAAGGAAGAAAGGGACCAACTCATTCATTCCCTCAAGCTCTATAAAGGCCTTAATCCCATCTGTGACAGTGAAGCCCCCATGGCCTAATCATCTCCTAAAAGCCCCACCTCTTAATACTTTTACACTGGGAAGTAAGTTTCAACATAAATTTTGGAGAGGACACCTTCAAACCATAGAAGTGTGTCTAAGATTTTGTGAATCTATTTTTTTAAAACTACACTTTCTTAACTTAAAAAACAGGTTTGGGTACTTTGTGCTCCAGATAAAATTCCCAACTCACTGAACAGCTTCACAGAATCAGGTGTCCTAGGGAATTGCTATTCTTTGGCCAACAAAAGCTTCTCAACTTACTCTGAGATGTCTCAGAGTTGTGAAGGCCCACAACAGTCATAGTTTTTTGTTTATTTGTTTGTTTTGTTTTGGTTTTTGAGATGGAATCTTGCTCTGTCTCCCAGGCTAGAGTGCAGTGGTGCTATCTCAGCTTACTGCAACCTCTGCCTCCTGGGTTCAAGCAATTCTCCTGTCTCAGCCTCCCAAGTAGCTGGGATTACAGGTGAGTGCCACCACACTGAGCTAATTTTTGTATTTTTAGTAGAGACGGGGTTTTGCCATGTTGGCCAGGCTGCTCTTGAACTCCTGACCTCAGGTGATCTGCCTGCCTCAGCCTCCCAAAGTGCTGGGATTACAGGTGTAAGCCACCATGCCCAGTCCATAGTTTTTTTGTTTTAAAGTGTCAGCCTTGTAATCCAAAGAGAAAAAAAAAGAATCTAAAAGTTGAAACCACTGTAGCATCAGCATTCACATTATTTTCTTGGATTTCCAAAGAAAGAACAATTTTTCAAATTAAAGTTTCAGTGTCAGAGGAAGGAAGAAGCCAGAACTAGTTCTAAAGAAGATAAACTGCAAATGATGTAATTACAATAATTTGATACTTATTAGAGATCAGGAAAAACATCTCCTACCTAGAAAACTGAAACATTATTACAGCCGAACAGGAAACATTTCTGCATTTAGCTAAGTGAAGAACAAAAAAGTCCTCAAGATTTTGAGAACGCTGCCTGGGAGAAGGAAAGATCAGTACCCTCATCACTTTGGTAACTTTCAGTCATAATCAATGTGGCAGTTTATTTTACTACTCCTTTCCCTTTTGGATGATCTGCAACTTGTCTGTCTTTTAGATCTAAAAGATAGGTAACCATTTTCTTCTGTCTCTTGGTTTGATTTTTGGCTTATCAGAATTTCTGTGTATCTGAGCTGTAATCAAGAGTCAGCTTCAGAGAACAAATCTCAGGAAGTAAACAAGTCTGCTAAAAAGCAAAATAATAATTTGCAAACAGCAGCGCTATTAACGAGAACCCTCAAACTGGTATCCTCTTAGGAGCAGAGTGCTTTGTCCATTTTCTGTTGCTATGACAGAATATCACAAATTGGTAATTTATATATAAAGAGAAGAAGTTTACTTAGCTTATGGGTCTGGAGACTGGGAAGTCCAAGAACATGGTGCTGGCATCTGGTGAGGGCCTTCTTGCTGTGTCATGACATGGTGGAGAGTATCACATGACAAGACGGCAGTAGCATGCCAGCTCAGGTCACTCTTCACCTTATAAACACCAGTCCTGCCATGGAGGCCCCACCCTGATGACTTCATCTAATTCTAATTACCTCCCATAGACAGCCCTACCTCTAATCAACATATGAATTTGGGAATTTAATTTCCAACACATAAAATCTGGAGGACACACTCAAACCATCACAAAGGAGAAACATAATATCCAATGGCTATTGCTTTTTTAAGAAAAAGGAGAGTAATTGTATCATGTAATTATGGGGAAAATTTTAGTATTTTTTGGACCTGAAAAGGAAAAATAAAATGTACTTAGAGAAATGCAACCAAGATTGTCTAGCATCGGCATAAAAACAGAATATCCATTCACAAATCATGGAACTTGGTGACAAAGGCACTATGGTGTTTGGTACAAACATAAAAGACAAAGTCAAGCAATGGGAAAACTGAATACTAAGAGTGTTAGAGCTTGCAAGTGCTGAGGGATCCCAGTGGCATCCTATCCATTTGCCCTCCACATCTTAGTTTGTTCTAGAAAAATAAAGGTAGCATTGATCCAAGTCAAACTCATCTTCTAACTCTCCAGACAAGATTGATTTATAAGTTTACACCATCTGTTGGGGTTAGTGATGTTATCTCTCTAATACTAATTACTAGTTCATGAAGGGCTCTATATTTAGCTGAAACAACCTAGTCATGAATTTTTTGCAATTTTTACTACATAGAAATTAAGACTTCATCTTGATCTAAACTAGTGTCCTTTCATTTGTCTTTAAACCCTCAGGGATCTGTCTTCTCACTCATGACCCAAATACATACACACACACACTCTCTCTCTCTCTCTTTTGAGACGGATGAAAGTTACCACTGAACCTTACCACTATGTATATATGTTTAATATCTGTCTTTTGAAATGCAGAAATAATTTAAATGTTTCTTTGTCTATTTTTCTTTTTTTTAATGCTACCCAGGGAAATATTTTCATATCATTTTTAAGTGGCCTGCCTCAATGTATATTTATTTCTTTTGAAGCAAAAAGGTTCTAGAAACTGTTTCTCTGTAGCTTTAAATGAATAGGTGAGCAAAATCTATATGGGATGTAATTTTTTTGTTCAGTCTCTTAAAAAATACTTTGTTTTGGTACATTTGGTTGTGCTTGTGGGGGAAAAGTAAAAACGCAGAGATCCTTATATATTTATGTTAAAGTAATATTTTATTATCTACATAAAACACAAATGCACAATTCAAAAAAAAAAGAAAGGGTCTCATTCTGCCGCCCAGACTGGAGTGCAGAGGCAAGATCACAGCTTGCTGCAGCCTCAACCTCCCATCTCAAGTGATCCTCACACTTCAGCCTCCAGAGTAGCTGAGACTACAGGCATGAACCACTGCACTAAGCTAATTTTTTGTAGTTTTTGGTAGAGACAGGGTTTTGCTATGTTGCCTAGGCCTGAGCTCCTGGGCCCAAGTAATCCACTTGCCTCTGCCTCCCAAAGTGCTGGGATTACTGGCATAAGCCACCATGCTCAGCCTTTTCTTCCCTTGGTAAGTCACACCCCTGCCCCCCCAACTACCATATTTCTATTAAATACTTCAAGGGAAATCTTGAAGTCTGTGTCCCTGAGCCACTTTTAGAAGAGGTACTTTTACCTGTGCTAACTTCAGTTAAGAGAGCCTTTTCTTTGTTAGGTCCCTTCACACTGGAAGAGAAGTTTGATCGCATTTTAAAAGAGTGAGAAATTCAGTGTGGAAAGAAAAAAAAATGAAAACAAAAAAACAAGAAATGTTAGCTTTCAGAAAAGCTATTTCACAATACAGTGCACTAACCACAAAAATCGAGAGTTTTGCCTTACAGCCCTAGGTTTACCACTGAAGTATGTATGACCTCAAGAAAGTCGCTTAACTTTCTGATTCTTAGTTTCCTCATCTCTCAAATGAGAAACTTGAACCCAGTTACCCTAAGGTATATTATAATTCTAAAATGGCATGCTTTTATATCAACATGCCCCAAAAGTTATTGACCATGTGATATTTGACACTATTATTAAGGCCTGCCAAATTATATTCTATGTGTGAACGAGATTCCCTTCTAAAACCAGAGTAAAAACCATTCCGAAAAGGTACTTGAGAAATAATAGGGCACTTGGGAGGTAGCTGCATAACGTTTGCTTGTTCAGTTTCATAACACTGCCGCTCTTTCCCTCCTACAACCGCCACTGCTGTCCCTTTCTACTTCCCTCAACGCTTCCCCCACACTAGATTCTGAATATCTCTCCAGGGCTAGAGAGTCATCAGTTTCTTCAGAGCAGTCCCAATAGTGTCACCTGTGTACTCTGCCCATTAGATGGTGGAGGTAGCAAAATATCTTACATGATAAAAGTAAGGATCATCTGGTGGGAGAGGTAGAGATTGGTTTTGGACGTATTTAGTTAGTCCCTTTTGCTTCTCAAAATAAACATCTTTGTGCTCAGTTAAAAGCTTTCCAAGATGTTCACAAGGGAAGAGGGAATTCTTGCCAAAAACTTAAGCCCAGCCAGACAGGGATACTAAAATTTTGCTGCCTGTGGAAACACGTGGCCACGCAGGACTTTGGCATAAAAACAGTCATCTGTGCTTAAATGATGGCAGTGTAGACTTCTGGGGGTTCGGAGGCTATGTTCAGGGCACCCGGGCACAGCGTGCAGGGTCTGACAACTCCATTGGCGGTTCCCAATCAATTACAGTTCACAGCACACTCTTGTCTATTTACAGAACTTAACAACTCGGCAAACCTTGGTCCTTATGGTTGGAGGGGGTAAAGAGAAACACTTCTCTCACTCTTTTCACAGTTTTAGTTCTGCTTCCAAATCTTAACAGTTGCAAAATGCTTTAGAAGATCCAGGCCCAGGAACCCATCTGCAATTTTAGTGTTGTGACCTTGGGCAAGACACGTAATCATCTCTGAGCCCCAACTTTCTCGTCCATAAAATGGTGATAATGATCCTTGTTCTACTTTCCTTACAAGAATGTTGTGAAGATCAATAAAATAACATAAATAAAAATACTTTGTACATTAAAAAGTGCTATGTAAATACAAGATTTTTAAATTATCAGGTGCCTCCTCTTCTCTGCTCTTTCCTTTACCTCATCTGTTTCTGTGTCCTTTAAGCATCTTCATGGTCTTTTCTTAGTCCAAGATTCTCCCTGTGGTTAATGCTCAGCTTCTTAAACATGGGCTTTTTATCAACCAGGCAAATCTACACCTACATATGATCTACCTGCCTCCCCATTTAGAGCCAATCTATTACCTTTAGTATAGCCTCATTCATTTCCAGACGCATGAATTGAGGACTTCATGTCTCTGTGTCCTGTGCAAGGGATACAAAATTGAATGAGCAGATTCAGCCCTCAAGGAACACACTGTTAGATCTAAGCATCTCAGACCAGTCAAATAGGTTCATCAGGTCCGCATAGCTACAGCTGAACCTTCTCTCCCTAGAAGAGAACTCTGCTTCTATGAGTTTAGATGTATCTGAACAGTCTGGGGCAAAAGTTGAACTTTGCAATCCTTTAATCCCACTGTTCTGGAGAAGGCAGGCAACTATCCAAGTCTCCTTTAAATTATTTTGCACATTCTTTCGTTGACTGGCCCTATACCTCTCTCTCTTTTTTTCCTAATTCAATATCTGATTTAATGTTGAGGTTTTGCTAGTGTTTGAGTACGTAGTAGGCAATGACAATTGATTCCATTTGCATCTACATAGCTTAGCTATCAGGACAGAGAACTGAGACCACCTGTAGCAACATGACTTACTGTTTGCTCTAGTAAATTCTTACCCAGGAAGATAAACTTGTAGAGCAATAAATAATTTCACTGTTTGTAATTTATTTGAACAATGAGTTGCTCATGTGGGCAAATGACCCTCTTCTCAGGACAATAGATTTACTCACCTGGGCAAATAGTTCTCTTATCAAACAACTATGCACTTATCAAGACTTGCTTCAAGACCCTCTCATTGCTGTGTCCATCAGTTCTAAACTATTATAAACTTTTCCCAATCTTGGCCTGATCCCCACTTTAAAAGATCTATACCTGGTGGGCACAGTGGCTCATGTCTGTAATCCCACCACTTTGGGAGGCTGAGACGGGAGCATCACCTGAGGTCTTGAGTTCAAAACCAGCCTGGCCGACATGGTGAAACCCCGTCTCTACTAAAAATATAAATATTAGCCCGGTGTAGTGGCACACACCTGTAATCCCAGTTACTGGAGAAGCTGAGGCAGTAGAATCACTTGAACCCAGGAGGAGGAGGTTGCAGTGAACCTAGATTGCACTACTGCACTCCAGCCTGGGTGACAGAGCAAGACTCCGTCTCAAAAAACAAAAAAAAATCTACACCCTATATCCTAGGTATTTCTGCTTCTATCTTCCCTTTCTGGGATACTCCCAGAACTCTGTCAAGGTGATGCTCTCCCTCATTGCAGGAGATTTAACAAACTCGGCCGCACTTGATCAACAGATTATTCTGGTGGCTTCTTGGGGAGTTGGCAGTTGACAACATGGTGCATCATTCAGTAAAGCAAGGGAAACGGAGGGAAAAAATGTCTTAAATTTAACATTTGCCATTTCTTTAAAAAGACCTCTATAGTCATCATCATGTGAAAAATCAGAATTTTGTTAGAGTTCCTTATTCTTTTTATATGATTTGGAATAGTCTTTATTTTGAATTACATATGAGGTGGTACACCATAATTGTTTTGTTACTTGGAACTTCTAGAAGGCTCCATTCATTCCTGGATACCTCCAAAGATCTTTCTGTTACGAAGAACTCCCTTTTCTATCCATTATACTTTTTATATATGTTGAAAAGTGATTAGCTAGTTGTGTTCACACTAAAGTAATTGCTAATATTCGAGGAATTTCACTGCAAGTCTGAGAGGGGCTATATTGGAGCTAGTTCACTGTTCACACTAAGCAAATTTGGCTTGTAATCTGGCTCTCTTAACCAGTTTAAAACCTGGAAGTTTATCAAAAATGTCACACATGGAAATGAGCACTTGTGGCACTTGTTTAAATTCATGAAATAGCAGTCATTTTAGAGAGAAGAGCTTGGTGAGTCAGAAGCCAATCTTACCGGCTCAGTCTGAGCCCTGCTGAACCTAGCCTATTTTTATAAACCTAGAAAATTGATGCCTACATAGCAATCATGATAGTTATCATGATATCATGACACCATGACTTGTATATTTTCTAAAACTTTTCAAGCCTCAGAGAAAACATTTGAGTTCAGTATCTGGCTTCTGAAGACTAAGACTGGGCACAGTGGCTACGCCTGTAATCCCAGCAATTTGGGAAACTGAGGTAGGAGGAGCACTTGAGCCCAGGAGTTCAAGACCAGCCCGGGTAACAAAGCAAGACCCCAGCTCTACAAAAAAAAAACGCAAAAATAAATAAATACATAAGTAAAAATAAAGACTTATAATCTTCTTTGTAAGCATGCATCCCATGATAAATTGAGTCCTAATTTTTTCACTCATGGATGCCTTTTATTTTAGGTTTATTTCAGAAAATCCAAAGGTGGTTACTATTTTCAATTTGAGTATTTTGCATGCAGAAATTCAGCACAGACTTGTTTCCCAAGCAGGTAAGCTGGGAACATTATCATATCATTTCTTGAGTTCTGGTATACTCAGGAGAGACCAAGATGTTTTCAAATACATTGTGCTAATTTTGACGACAATTGTGTGAGATGGTATTAATCTCCCCATTTTAAAGGTAGTGAAGCCAAAGCTCAGAATTTAAGTAGATTATTAAAGACTTTAGAAAAAAGTGGTAGAGTCCAAATATAACCAAGACCTACCTGATTTCAAAGTCTGATCTTATTTTTACCTTACCACATCGTCACAGACTTTAATGCCATTTTTGAATTGTTTTTAATCTTTCAGTTCTATCATTAATAAGCATTAGTGATAGGTATCATTTTCAAAGAATGTATAAAAGTTTTTTAAAACAGAAACCAAAGCTCAAATAATATCTTTATACTCTCACATGTTAACCAAGATCCAGGATATTATTTAAACAAACAAATAGCTATCCTGATATGTAACTACTAATGAACACAATTCATGAATTTGCTAATTTGTCTTCCCTATTTGAAGACATTGCTGTTTCTGATATATACATACCCATCAATGTTATAGAGTAAAGAGGTATCTCTTCTTCATCCATCACTAGGTTCCTGGCTGAGGCCCCTATAACAAAAGACATTCATAAGAGAAAAACACACAAATATGTTTAATATGTTATACTTGACATGGGGTCTTCATAAGGAAATGAAGACGTAACAAAGAAACCTGTGTATTTTGCTTGTTTGTTTTTTGAGACAGAGTCTCACTCTGTCGCCCAGGCTGGAGTGCAGTGGCATGATCTTGGCTCACTGCAACCTCCACCTCCTGGATTCAAGCGATTCTCCTGCCTCGGCCTCTTGAGTAACTGGGACTACAGGTGCACACCACCACACCCGGCTAATTTTTGTATTTTTAGTAGAGACAGGGTTCCACCATGTTGGCCAGGATGGTCTTGATCTCCTGATCTTGTGATCCACCCACCTCGACCTCCCAAAGTGCTGGGATTATAGGCATGAGCCACCGCGCCTGGCCGGAAATGTGTGTATTTTTATGCTTAGGTTTGATGAAGAGTAGACAAATGCGGAGAAAAAGCATTAGAGGACAAAGGAATATGATCTGATAATAATAAACTGGGGGGATCTTAGCAAGGCCTGTTTATTCAGATTCTCTTCTCTGTGTCCCTGTGTCTTCAAAGATGAGGATGTTATTTCCCTCCAGCTATCAGGTGGGCATTTCTCACATGAGGGTCTTATAACCTGATTCAGGGGAGAAAGACCAGAAAGGGTCAAAAAGTGACCTTCTGAGGTTTTATGACCTCCTTCGGGGGAGAGGGAGGGGCTCGGGGGAAGGTGAGAGTAAGCTGCCTGCTTCTGCTGTTCTCAAATTCCTTCATCTTAAATATATTTAACATGCCAAGGTGCCATATTTTGGAATAGCATGTCTTAAACCCAATCAATTTTTTTTTTTTTTTTTGAGACAGAGTCTCACTCTGTCATCCAGGCTGGCATGCAGTGGCACAATCTCGGCTCACTGCAACCTCATCTCCTGGGTTCAAGCAGTTCTATCTCAGTCTCCTGAGTAGCTGAGATTATAGGCGCCCACCACCACACGCAGCTAATTTTTGCATTTTCAGTAGAGATGGGGTTTCACCACGTTGGCCAGGCTGGTCTTGAGCACCTGACCTCAGATGATCCACCCACCTCGGCCTCCCAAGGTGCTGGGATTACAGGGGTGAGCCATTGCGCCTGGCAAATCATGTATTTTTAAGTATTTCTCCTATGGACTTATTACATGTGTTCTTTGTTAATCTTATTAAGAAGTTGCTTTTGGCTGGGTGCGGTGGCTCAAGCCTGTAATCCCAGCACTTTGGTAAACCAAGGTGGGTGGATCACCTGAGGTCAGGAGTTTGAGACCAGCCTGGCCAACCTGGTGAAACCTCATCTCTACCAAAAATACAAAAATTAGCTGGTCGTGGTGGCAGATGCCTGTAATCCCAGCTCCTCGGAAGGCTGAGGCAGGAGAATTGCGTGAACCAGGAAGGCAGATGTTGCAGTGAGCTGAGATCGGCCATTGCACTTCAGCCTGGGGGATAGAAGAGACTCTATCTCAAAAAAAAAAAAAAAAGAAGTTGCTTTTCTGAGGCCGGACGTGGTGGCTCACGTCTGTAATCCCAGCACTTTGGGAGGCTGAGGAGGACGGATCACGGGGTCAGGAGTTCGAGACCATCCTGGCTAACACGGTGAAACCCCGTCTCTACTAAAAATACAAAAAATTAGCCAGGGTTGGTGGCACATACCTGTAGTCCCAGCTACTCAGGAGGCTGAAGCAGGAGAATCACTTGAACTTCGGAGTTGGAGGTTGTAGTGAGCTGAGATCATGCCACTCTAGCCTGGGCGACAGAGTGAGACTCTGTCTCAAAAAAAAAAAAAAAAAAAAAAGGAAGTTGCTTTTCTAACCTAGAAATTTATTTTGTATTCTACTACATCTTATAAAATGGCCAAAACATTATTTTTCAAAAATTCACTTTATTAAATTAATATAATATGAAACTGCAGCATTTTTTTTGCCCTTGTGAGGGCAATGGCACGATCTTGGCTCACTGTAATCTCCACCTCCCAGGTTCAAGCGATTCTCCTGCCTCAGCCTCCTGAGTAGCTGGGATTATAGGAATGCACCAGCATGCCTGGTTAATTTTGCATTTTTAGTAGAGACGGGGTTTCTCCATGTTGGTCAGGCTGGTCTCAAACTCCCGACCTCAGGTGGGTGGCCACTTCAGCCTCCCAAAGTACTGGGATTACAGGCGTAAGCCATCATGCCCAGCCTGCACCTTTGTTTTTTTTTTTTTTTTTTGAGACGGAGTCTCGCTCTGTTGCCCAGGCTGGAGTACAGTGGCCTGATATCGGCCCACTGCAACCTCTGTCTTCCAGGTTTAAGCAGTTCTCCGCCTCAGCCTCCCAAGTACCAAGTAGTTGGGATTACAGGCACCTACCACCACACCTGTCTAATTTTTTGTATTTTCAGTAGAGACAGGTTTCACCATCTTGGCCAGGCTGGTCTGGAACTCCTGACCTCGTGATCCACCCACCTTGGCCTCCCAAAGTGCTGAGATTACAGGCATGAGCCACCTCGCCCAGCCTGCACATTTTTAAACTAAAGGTTCAAGACACTGAAGACATGAAGTTGTACTGGACCATTTCTCTTTTAAAATGTGATTTACCAAGTTATGTGAGTGATCAGGGCTTCTCTTCTGCTATTTATTTTTGTCTTATGCTTTTCCCTTTTGCTCTGTCTTCTAACTCATTTCATTTTTATACCTTCTTACTTTTAAGGACACTTATCACACCCTGCAAATGCTGCTTGTGCGTCTCTGTTCTGTTTATGAACAGGGTAATGTCATTGGCATTTTAATATTTCACAGCAGCACTCATGACCAAACATTCCCCTCATTGGTTTTCCTTTCTAACTCTTCCTGTTTAGTTTTTGTTTTTCTTAAGCCTGAACAGGGTACCCATATGAAATCAAAAGAAAGCTGACTTTTAAAAAAGGATGACCCTAGCCACTAGGGCATAGCATTCAGGAAAAAACCAAATACGCACCCTGACTGCTCCACAAGTCACAAGCCAGCATGGATCCTGGAGTGTGAAAGCCAGTGAAACAGATGCAGCAGCTGGGCTGATGAGGACTTTCTGATTGGCCTGACTACTTGAGAAAGGTTACAGGGGAGTGGGAAAAACCTGACCTTTCTCGAAATGTGGAATGTCCCCGGAGGATTCCCCACACGTAACAAAGAACGGTTCACCCATCACCTGTGTGTTTCTATTCTATACTTACAGCAAAGCAGTGATGTCTTGGTTATTCTGTTATAAGTTTCTTCTACTGTGGCAAAAAGCCTGAACTGATGGCCTTCCGGATGTGTATTTAAAATCATGTTTCTGAATGGGCAAAATAACATAACTGCTGTTTTTAACTCAGGCATAGTCTGAGTTACACAGCTAGGAAATCTCCACCAGATTATTCATTTATACACGGGCACTTTGGTCTTTCTCTCTTCTTACCTGTAAACTTTTTTTTTTTTTACCTGTGAACTTCTGTTTACATGTCTGTGGCCCAGGCTGGAGTGCAGTGGCCCCATCTCGGCTCACTGCAACCTCTGCCTCCCAAGTTCAAGCAATTCTCCTGCCTCAGCCTCCTGAGGAGCTGCGATTACAGGCATCTGCCACCACGACCAGCTAGTTTTTGTATTTTTTGTAGAGATGAGATTTCACTACGTTGATCAGGCTGGTCTTGAACTCTTGACCTCGTGATCCACCCACCTCAGCCTCCCAAAGTGCTGGGATTATAGGCGTGAGCCACCGTGCCTGGCTCTACCCTGTAAACTGTAAAAGTCTCCATGGTAAATGTGATAGATGGCATAAAGGAAAGCAAAGCTCTTGATGAGAGTAACATGAGATTTACAAATTACTCTGAATTACTACTAATAATAGTAGTTTGTATTTGTGGAATTTTAAAAAATATTTCACAGTACTATCGAAACTATACATTCGTCAACAAACACTTAATGAAAACCAACTACGTGCCAGGACCTCTGGGTGATGGGGGAGATAGCAACGTTCAAGACAAATAAGGTTGCTGCTGTCCTGTATCTCATATTCTAGAATGGTATGGGATGGAGAGAGACAAATGAGTAAACAATAAATGAACAGGATATGTCCAGATAATGACCAGATATGTGAAGATAATACAATGATGTAATAAAAAATGGCTCTGGAGCGGTGACTGTTTTAGACTGAATGGTCACAGAGTCTCTGTGAAGAGAAAATAGGACAGAATTTCTTAGACCCTGGGTGGAACCTAAACCTATCTATTCCAGTGTCCTTAGCTTAGGTGAGAAAACATAGGTCCTGGGAACTTATGAGTGAGAAAACTAAGATCAGTAGAGGTTAAAGGCTTATTGTCACAAGCAAGTATACAGCTATCTTACGCAGTGCCTAGGCAGACGGAGAACTGCAGACAATTGCTTGGTCGTCAGACAGCTCCTTTGTGCATATTAGAAGACAAGTGCCCCTTTCTCAGGGCAAATGCCCTTGTGCAGTGCACAACCTACACAAATGTACGTGACATCCCTGCTCACAGTTAGAAGTACTAACTGCTCACATCAGTTAGGAGTAGGTTCAGATGCAAGTAAGAAACACCCCAAATAGGAGTTCAAACTGGATGGATTATTTCTCTCACGTAACAACGGGAGTCTGAAACCATGTGTTCATCAATGAATGAATTAATTTTTATAATGTGGTATATATACACAATGAAATTCCATTCAGCCTTAAAAAAGACACAGGAAATTCTGTTGTTTGTGAAAATATAGATAAACCTAGAGGACATTACGTTACGTGACATAAGCCAGGCACAGAGAGACAAGTATAGCACGATCTCACTTGCATGTGGAATTTTATGTTTTATTTTTATTTTCTTATTTTTAAAAATTTTTCATTTTTTAAAGCTCATTTCTCAGGTGAATGTATGTGGAATTTTAAAAACTGGAATTCATAGAAGTAGAGTATACAGTGGTGGTTACCAGAGCCTGAGGGAAAGGGAAGACATTGGTCAACGGGTATAAAGTTACAATTAGATAGGAAGAATAAGTTTTGGTGTTCTATTGCACAGCTCAGCGACTATGGTTAATAATGTAGTATATGTTTTACAATAGCTAAAGGAGAGGATTTTAATTGTCCTCACCACAAAGAAATGATAAACATCTGAGATGATAGATATGGTAATTAACTGATTTGATTATTCCACGCGAGCCCGCAAATATATGCAATTATTGTTTGTCAATTAAAAAATTAAAAATTAAATAAATCTTTTTTTTTTTTTTTTTTTTTTTTTTTTTTTTTTGTCTGTTGAGACAGGGTCTCACTCTGTCACCCAGGCTGGAGTGCAGTGGCGGAATCTCGGCTTACGGCAACCTCTGCCTCCCGGGTTTAAGCAATTCTCCTGCCTCAGCCTCCTGAGTAGCTGGTGTTACGGGCACGTGCCACCACGCCTGACTAATTTTTGTATTTTTAGTAGAGACGGGGTTTCACCATGTTAGTCAGGCTGGTCTCAAACTCTTGACCTCATGGCAGGCGTGAGCCACCATGCCCGACCTAAAATAAATCTTTAAAAAAGAGAGAGAAAGGAAGTTTGGAAGTGGATAGTTTGTCAGGGACCCAAGCTACTTCCATCTTTTGTTCTGCCATATTTATTGCCAAGGTAACATCATGGCGCAAGATTATATCCATGTTTTAGGTAGCACTAAAGACAAAAGAGACAAAGGAGATGCATGTCCTCCCTGTAAGGAACTTCCAGGAAGTTCTACATCACACTTCTGTTTACATATCATTGGTCAGAATAAGTCATGTGACCTGTGTGCAAAGGCGACTGGGACATGTAGTCTGTTAGCTAAATGGCTACGTGTTCAGCTAAAATCAGAGTTCTGCTTTTAAAAAGAAGCAGACAATGGATTTGGAAGGTAGTCAGTAGTCTCTGCCACACCACCCCAGATCCAGATCACCTGTGTCAGATCTGGGGACAGGAAGTGTCAGTGTGTGAGAACTGAAAAAGCTAGTCATTAAGAGTTATAATATCTGGAGCCTGACTCTACCACTTACTGACCCAGTGACCTTAAGCAATTTACATATTCTCTTTTAGCTTTAGATTCTTTACCCATTGGGAGAATAAAGGCACTATCTAATGTTTTGTATTTCTTGACGATTAAGAGATAATATTTTTAAGACATAAAGCATCTGGCCGGCACGGTGGCTCATGCCTGTAATACCAACCCTTTGGGAGGCCGAGGAGGGTGGATCACGAGGTCAGGAGTTCGAGACTAGCCTGGCCAATACGGTGAAACCCCGTCTCTACTAAAAATATAAAAATTAGCCAGGCGTGGTGGCACCCGCCTGTAGTCCCAGCTACTCAGGAGGCTGAGGCAGGAGAATTGGTTGAACCTGGGAGGCGGAGGTTGCGGTGAGCTGAGATCAGGCAACTGCACTCTAGCCTGGGAGACAGAGCAAGACGCCATCTCAAAAAAAAAAAAAAAAGTCCGGGCCCGGTAGCTCATGCCTTTAATCACAGCACTTTGGGAGGCCGAGGCCGGTGGATCACTTAAGGTCAGAAGTTCGAAACCAGCCTGTCCAACATGGCGAAACCCCGTCTCTACTTAAAGTACAAAATTAGCTGGGTATGGTGGTGCATGCCTGTAATCCCAGCTACTTGGGAGGCTGAGGCAGGAGAATCGCTTGAACCTGCGAGGCGGAGGTTGTAGTGAGCCAAGATCGTGCCACTGCACTCCAGCCTGGGCAACAAGAGCAAAACTCCATCTCAAAACAAAAAAAAAAAAAAGGAAAAGAAAAAGAAATAAAGCATCTGGTCGGGTGCCCTGGCTCATGCCTGTAATCCCAACACTTTGGGAGGCTGAGGCAGGCAGGTCACCTGAGGTCAGGAGTTTGAGACCAGCCTGGCCAAGATGGTGAAACCCCGTTTCTACTAAAAACACAAAAAAATTAGCTGGGTGTGGTGGTGAGCACCTGTGATCCCAGCTACCAGGGAGGCTGAGGCAGGAGAATTGCTTGAACCCAGAGGCGGAGGTTGCAGTGAGATGAGATCGCACCATTGCACTCCAGCTTGGGCAACAAAAGCGAAACTCCATCTCAAAAATAAATAAATAAATAAATAGCATTTACCGATGCCTGCCAGGTGAGAAGCTTTTAGTAAATATGATTTTCTTTCTTTTTTTTTTTTTTTTTTTTTGAGCCAAAGTCTCGCTCTGTTGCTTAGGCTAAAGTGCAACAGCACTATCTCGGCTCACTGCAACCTCTGCCTCTGGGTTCAAGCAAATTTTTCTGCCTCAGCCTCCCGAGTAGCTGGGACTACAGGTGCCCACCACCATGTCTGGCTAATCTTTTTTCTATCTATGGTAAATAGTTTTCCCAGCTCTGCCTATTACAGCTCCCTTTTTTTGGACTGCTTTTTTTTTTAAAGGTCTTACGATGAGCCTGTTTATCTTCATCTCTCCCTGCCCCCTTCTTCAATAATCCCAAACTATGTGCATAGAAAGCTGTTTATGCACCAGGCGAGGTGGCTCACACCTAATCCCAGCACTTTGGGAAGCTGAGGTAGGTGGATCACTTGAGGTCAGGAGTTCAAGACCAGCCTGGCCAACTGATGAAACCAGGTCTCTACTAAAAATAAAAATAAAAATAAAAATAGCTGGGTGTCATGGCACATGTAATCCCAGCTACTCAGGAGGCTGAGGCAAAAGAATCATTTGAACCCAGGAGGCGGAGGTTGCAGTGAACTAAGATCACACCATTGCACTCCAGCCTGGGCAACAAGAGCAAAACTCCATCTCAAAAAGAGAAAAAAAAAAAAAGAAAGAAAGAAAGCTGCTTATACCTCAAAAATCCTGTCACAATGAGGCTGACTAGGGAAGATCATTTACGGATGGTTCAGACATGAACTAGACAATGCCCCTTTTGGGGTGGGACAGCCAAAGGAGCGGTAAATTACAAGGCTGCCATGCAGGCCTGATTGCCGCCTGTGATCTTAGGGGTTGTGTCCTGCACAAAGCACCAGACTCAGGGCTGGAGCAAAGGCTGACATCTAGGTTGAGATCCTCTTGCATTAACTGGGGGTGGGGGGGAGCGGGGGAAGGCTTTTTTTTCCTAACAGAGCTAAAGGGTCCATTTCTATGCCTGCAGGGACCTGTTTTTTCTGAATTCCACAAAGGAATCTTCCCTGCAGGCAGTGTCCCCAGTTACCCGTCAGAACAGGTCCAAACTTCAGCCATTCTCCTTCTTTCTTCAGTGCCCTGGCCACCTTCCCCCACTCCACGTGCCATCAACAAACACGGGACATAGATGTGCTTGTTCAGTGTGTACCTTTCTCTGCGCCTCCATTACCTGAGTCATGAGTATGCATAGTGGTCACTTGGCTCCAGCTTTTTTTTTTCTTTGAAAAAGGAAAAGACAAAACTTTGTGGCTTAAAAGTAGAAGTGTCAAGATGGTGTTACAATTATAGCACCAAAGTCTGGAGAAATGCCTCAGACATGGAAAGCATTAAAATATAGAAAGCTAGTTTTCTAAAATAGTTTTATGGCACTGATTTAAATGGTTTGGATTTTTCCCCTGTAAAGTTTATTTTACTTTTTCTTCTTCTGATTGTAATCAGTCATCTAAAAGACAACTGGAAGAAGGCTTTAGGAACAGTCATTTTTAAATGACGAGATATCAAAATGACTTTGGGAAGAAGGAAAAAAAAGGAACCTACAAGTGCAATAACCCAGAAAGTAGCTATATGTGTGTAAGGAGGTATAAAACTCCAGGACTTAGGTTCAAGGCCATTTCTTTTTGCTTAAAGGCTTGAAAACGGAGAAGAAAAAAAATTCCACGACCCCAAACAACAGCAATATAAAAAAGCTGTCACCCAAAGTCTTTCTTCCCAGTGGAAAAATATCAAGGATATTTCTAAGTTAATTGGACACGCCATTAGAAGTGACTGTCTGTTTTAGATGTTTCCCCTCTGGAAGGCTTTTGGGTTGATATCACTAAGCCAGTCTCTTCATGAAGATATTTTATTTCCAACCGAACTGTGTAGTGAATCATGTTATTTTTCATTTTTAAACTTTTTAGAGCAAATTATTTTGAGCTACCGACTCTGCTGGGTCTCCTGCTCTAGATGATCACTAATGTGAGAAGTCACATCATCCTGAGTCCTGAAACACTCTTGAAGACTACCTGGCTGGGCATTTTGTCAGTGTTTTTTTGTTTGGTTGGTTTTGGGTTTTTTTTTGAGATGGGGTCTTGCTATGTAGACCAGGTCGGAGTACAGTGATGTGATCTTGGCTCACTGCAGCCTCGACTTCCTGGGCTCAAGCAATCCTTCCGCCTTAGCATCCTGAGCAGCTAGGACTGCAGGCATGTGCCCCAACACCTAGCTAATTTTTTTTAATTTTTGGAGAGACAGGGTCTCTTTTTTTTTTTTGAGACAGAGTCTCACTCTGTCACCAGGCGCCAGTGCCGCAATCTCGGCTCACTGCAACCTTCGCCTCCCGGGTTCAAACAATTCTCCTGCCTCAGCCTCCCGAATAGCTGGGACTACAGGCAACACCACCACACCCAGCTAATTTTTGTATTTTAGTAGAGACGGGGTTTCACTGTGTTGGCCAGGATGGTCTCGATCTCTTGACCTCGTGATCTGCCTGCCTCGGCCTCCCAAAGTGCTAGGATTACAGGCGTGAGCCACTGCGCCCAGCTTCAGGGTCTTATATTATATTGCCCAGGCTGGTCTCAAACTTCTGGCCTGAAATGATCCTCCTGTGTCGGCCTTCCTAAGTGTCGGGATTACAGGAGTAAGCCATTGTGCCCTGCTCTTGTGTTCATAACTTCATAAAGAGCTTGTGATTTTTTTTTGTCAGATTCCACCATCTTCTCATTATATTAATGAATGCCACCCACAATGAAAAATTAACATTTTCTGAACTAGACAGAGTAAAATAAGGTAAGACACTAATATTGTTGACCATTTTTTGACTATATATCAGCACCTGCAGCATATGCCATAGCATTTCCCGTTTCATGTAAATATAGCTTCAAAAAGTGCTCTTTTTTGTCCCACGCCTACATTGCAAAAAGATAAAAGTCAAAAACTTTGTAGTTTAAAGTTCATGTTTTTAAGTTTATGTAACCAACTTGTGACAGCTATATTATAACCAGCGATAACTCAAGAAAGCCTCGTTATGGTATACTGGAAAAAGAATAGCAGATAACTACAGAATGCACCATCAGTGATAAATAACTCTTTGAGCAAAAGTGTCAGGCAGTTCAAAAAGCAAAAAGGCAACTGTAAACAGTAGCAGGCCGAGGGCAGTCTTAATATACATGCTGTTGTTTAAGAGGCCTGCAGAGCATCAGTCTTTTCAGTTACAACATGCAGATACCTAATACAGAAAACCTTTGTGATGAAATCTACTGGAAAAGAAAACTGACATGTGTATAAACAGAAAGATTTCAATGACACCCCAAAATGCACTAACGTGAATGGTGCAGCATTAAGTTCTGTAGGAAAAACAATTGTGCTCAAAAATTATCCATTCGTTTATTCATTTAGCAAAGATTTATTGAGTATCTACTAAGTACTAGGCACTGATAGGTCCTGGGACCACAGAGATAAAGAAAATATGGTCCCTGCACTATAAATCTCAGGTATTATTAAAACAAGTGCCATCTACATATACTTAACAGAAATGCATTCATATGTGCACTGAAAGATAGCACAAGAGTTTTATAACAAAAGCTGGGAGCATTGGCCCATGCCTGTAATCCCATGCAACTTGGGAGGAGGGGCGGGAGAATGCTTGAGCCTGGGAGTCTGAGGCTACAGTGAGCTATGATGACACCACTGCACTCAGGTCTGGGCAACAGAGTGAGACCTTGTCTCTAAAAGAACCTAAAATTAAATTAATTGTAACAGCCCTATTTATAATTCCCAAAACTGAAAACAACTCAGATGTCCATCAGCAGGAGACTGGATAAACTATGTGACAGCCATATAATGAAATACTATTCAGCAATGAAAATAAAAGCAATTGCAGCAACATAGATGAATTTTATAATGCTGAGTTAAAGAAGTAGGTATAAAAATATCGTATTGCATTATTCCATTTATATAAGGTTTAAAAGTGGCAAAATAAATTTGCTAGAGCACAGGATAAGGCTTGAGAGTGGAGATGAGGGGGCAGTTTTGTTTTCTGATCTGGATGGTGGGTACACAGTTGTGATCACTTTGTAAGCATGTATTGATTTACATATATGCATATTCAGCACTTACCTTGCATTTCTATTTAAAAGTATATTGAAAAATAAATGCCAGCTGTTTTAAGCAATATATTGCAATGTATGTTAATGGTTGGGATTGGTTTCAAGAACCAATTGTGGCCTCTCTGTGACTTGCCCTAATTTTCCTGTGCTTGTACTCTATCCAAAGGAAAATGGATGCTTAAAGATACATCACTGGAAATATCATTAAAGATTTTCAGGCTGGGCACAGCGGCTCATGCCTGTAATCCCAGCACTTTGGGAGGCTGAAGAGGGTGGATCACGAGGTCAGGAGTTTGAGACCATCCTGACTAACATGGTGAAACCCCATCTTTACTGAAAATACAAAATTAGCCAGGCATGGTGGTGCATGCCCGTAATCCCAGCTACTCGGGAGGCTGAGACAGGAGAATCGCTTGAACCTGGGAGGCAGAGGTTGTGGTGAGCCGAGATCATGCCATTGCACTCCAGCCTGGACAACAAGAGTAGAACTCCATCTCAAAAAAAAAAAAAATCTTTAATAATTTTCTTCCAGTTTTGAAAAAATCAACCATATTTTGCTCTACTCATCATTAACAGCAGCTCTAGAATGTTTAGAATTCTGCTAAGAACTTACCCTTACAGCAAATTTATATACAAATATTTGGCTACTATTTTTTTAATAAAGTTCAGATCTCAAGTTAAATTGCTATTTGATGTTTGCTTTCTACGTATTAAAAGCCAGCCAAGAAATTTTTGTCAGGAGAGTGAATTCTGAGATATCTAACATGGGCACAAAGAAGTCACAGCCCTACCAACTGCTGTTTTGTTTTTACATTTGAGTGTCTACCTGCCAATTACTGTTTATAGCTTTTGCTCATGTGGGCAGACGCCCTTGATAAAACTAAAATTTGTTATCGAACAAAGTCAAATTATCCAGCTAGGTACGATGCTGGAGACAGCCACATAATTCATATCTGCCCAGTGCTCGGACCTTGAGTCGACACATTTTGCCAACCTTAACTAGTAAAGCTTAGAATTTCCACCAGGCCTTTTCACCTAGAAGTCCATGAGCATGTTCTCAGAATGAAATGTACTTTCATGGACATTCTGGAGGTACAAGAACTGCTCCGTTTCATTTGTATTCTAAGTGGCTAGCCTTGAGGATTCATGCAGTGTTTAATTTATAAATAGCATTTTATAAGGCACAGAATTCCAAGACGTAGAAAATGTTGTGTTACAGAAATGGTGAATAAGTAGAAAATAAACAGTCCTTCACCAATAGTGAATTTTGACAGGAAAACAATGCTGGCATAAGCCTAACCTAAATCGTGGCTGCAAGTGTTCTTTAGGTGCTACTAATGTATTTGGTTTGATTCAAAATAGAATGAAAAATTCTCAGCCTATAAGTTTCAAGAAGCAGGCTGACTGACATCAATAGCATATGCCCCCAGAATGCACCAAAGCAGACATGAAAAAATATATTTAATTGTCCGGATGCGGTAGCTCACACATGTAATGCCAACACTTTGGGAGACTGAGCGGGGTGGATCATGAGGTCAGGAGTTCAGGACTAGCCTGGCCAAGATGGTGAAACCCCATTTCTACTAAAAATACAAAATTAGCTGGGCACGGTGGCAGGTGCCTGTAATCCCAGCGACTTGGGAGGCTGAGGGAGGAGAATTGCTTGAACCTGGCGGTAAGAGTTTCAGTGAGCTGAGATTGTGCCACTGCACTACAGCCTGGGCAACAGAGTGAGACTCCATCTCAAAAAGAAACGATATATATATAATTATGGAAAACATGGAATTTTCATACACATAATTATGGAAAATTCCAAAACATACACAAAAGTGTAGAGAAATGTTATAATGAATCTCCATGTGCCAATTACCCAATTTCAACAAAAATGAACATTCTATCAATCTTGCTTCATCTATCCCTTCCACCTGTATTTATACTCTTCCTTTTTTTCTTTTTACCTCCTTTCTTCTCTTTGCCTTCCTTTTTCTTTTCTTCCTTCTTGCTTCCTTTTCCTGCAAATTTTAAAAGAAAGCCTAGGACATCATGTAATTTCCTTTGTTAACACTTTAGTAAACATCTCTAATGTATTTTTTTTTAGGCAGGTGCCTCTGTCTGTCACCCAGGCTGGAGTGTAGTGGCACCATCATAGCTCATACAACCTTGACCTCCCAGGCTTAAAGGACTTTCCATCTCAGCTTCCCAAGTAGCTGGGACCACAGGTACGTGCCACCATACCCAGCTAATCAAAAAAAAATTATCGTAAAGATGGGGTCTCCCTGTGTTGCACAGGCTCATTCCTCACTTTTTTTTTTTTTTTTGCCATTCCATGTAACCTAGGTGTACAGTGGAATTCCTCACTTTTTAATGCATACATTTGTTATAGAAACTTGCTCTGCTGGGCACAGTGGCTCACACCTGTAATCCCAGCACTTTGGGAGGCTGAGGCAGGAGAATCATTAGAGGTCAGGAATTCGAGACCAGCCTGGTCAACATAGCCAAACTCCATCTCTACTAAAAATGCAAAAATAGCTGGGTGTAGTGGTCCATGCCTATAGTCCCAGCTACTCAAAAGGCTGAGGCACGAGAATCACTTGAGCATGGGAGGCAGAGGTTGCAGTGAGCTGAGATGGCACCACTGCGCTCCAGCCTGGGTAACAGAGTGAGACGCTGTTTCAAAAAAGAGAATATGCTGTGTTACAGAAATAGTGAATAAGTAGAAAGAAAAGAAAAGAAAGAAAGAAGAAAGAGAGAGAGAAACAGAGGGGAGGGGGAAGGAGGGAGGGAGGGAGGAAGGAAGGAAGGAAGTTAAAAGAAACTGCTTCATTTTTCAAATGAAGCAGAATGTTTTATGTTTTCAAATGAAGCAGAAGTAGAATGTTTTATTCTGCACTGGGCTGACTATCTTCTGTGGTTATTTTACTTGTTCCTCTATCCCCTGTAAGTGGCAGTTAAATCTAGACATTGATTAGATTTGGTTCATTCTTTTTTTTTTTTTTTTAACTATCATGGCCAGTTTAAGCCTTAATCTGCTGTCATTTAAAATGCTTTTGGACTTTGCATAATTTCCTTCTACATCTTTTTATTGCTGTTTGCAAGGTTCTTTGAACTAACTGCACCATGGGCCAAGCCCTGGTTAAGCCCTGATGGCCCCTGTGACCCACACATCCACCTCCTGGTGGACTCCCTGAGCCAGAAAGTCTGAGTCAACCTTATGACACTGGCCCCTGTGGCCTGAATAACCAATCTTGCAACATTCTGCCATTGTTCCTGCCTCAACCACTCCTGACTTAACTGATAAGCCAATTTTGTGACTCTGGACCTTGGACCTTGTGACACCCACCCCTAGTAACACCCCTCACTGCCCCACCTCCCCAGGTTTGAAAAAGCTGCCCTGAACTGTAACTTCTGTAACTTTCCACTGCCTACTCCAAACCTATAAAACCAACTCCTATCCCACCGCCCTCTGGTGACTCTCATTTGAGACCCAGCCTGCCTGCACCCCGGGTGAATAAACAGCCTTGTTGCTCACACAAAGCCTGTGTAGGTGGCCTCTTCATTCAGAGCATACCTAACGTTGTTTTTAGTTCTTATTTAATGTGGTACTTTATTCTGTTAGTGGCCTCTTGTAACCACCCAATGGGTTCACCTTGCTCTCTGCCTAGACAGAGCTGATTTATCAGGACAGGAGAATTGCAATAGAGTAATTTGGCTGGTGGGGTAACACACACTTGTAATCCCAACACTTTGGGGGGCCAAGGTGGCAGATCACCTGAGGTCAGGAGTTTGAGACAGCCTGGCCAACATGGTGAAACCCATCTCTACTAAAAATACAAAAAAAAAAACTAGACGGGCATGGTGGTGCATGCCTGCAGTCCCAGCTATTCAGGAGACTGAGGCAGGAGAATCGCTTGAACCTGGGAGGTGGAGGTTGCAGTAAGCCAAGATCACCCCACTGCATTCCAGCCAGGGGGACAGGGCGAGACTCTGTCTAAAAAAAAAACAAAAGTAATTCACGCAGAGCTGGCTGTGCAGGAGACCAGAATTGTTTTATTATGCAAATCAGTCGTCCAAAAGCTTGGAGATCAGAGGTTTTTTTTTTTGAGACGGAGTCTCGCTTTGTTGCCAGGTGGAGTGCAGTAGCACAATCTCAGCTCACAGCAACCTCTGCCTCCCGGGTTCAAGCGATTCTCCTACCTCAGCTTCCCAAGCAGCTGGGACTACAGGCAGGCACAACCATGCCCAGCTAATTTTTTTATTTCTAGTAGAGATGGGGTTTCACCTATTGGCCAGGCTAGGCTTAGTCTCGAACTCCCGACCTTGTGATCCACCGGCCTCGGCCTCCCAAAGTGCTGGGATTACAGGCTTGAGCCACCATGCCCGGCCTGAGATCAGAGTTTTTAGAGATAATTTGGTTGGGGGTAGGGGACAGTGAATCAGGAATGTTGGTTGATTAGCTCAGGGATGAAATCACAGGGAGTCGAAGCTGTTCTTATGCTGACTCAGCTCCTGGGTGGGGGACCACAGAACTGGTTGGCAGGTCCAGGTGGGGCCATCTGGTTGTTAGAAATGCAAGAACCGGAAAAGACATCTCAAAAGGCAGATCTTAGGTTCACAATAGTGATGTTGCCTTTAAGAGTAGTTGGGGAAGTTGTGAATCTTACGACCTCCAGAATAATGCCTGGTAATATTTACAATCACAGCTCCTCTCATTCTAACTTGGGTGGCTGGTGGCGTTTCATTCATTTTACAAGAACAGACTAGCTTTTGGTAAGGGCTATTGTTATTTAAACTATAAACTCCTTCCCAAGGCTAGTTCAGCCTACACTTAGGAATGAACAAGGGCAGTTTAGAGGTTAGAAGCAAGATGGAGTTGATTAGGTCAGATATCTTTCACTGTCATAATTTCCTTAGTTACCATTTTGCAAAGTCAGTTTTAGTCTTATTCTTTGAATGGTCACTCAGCCTCTTGTCAGCAGAGCCGGGAAGAGAACCTAAATCTTTCCAAGTCTTATCCTATGCCCACATCACAGAATGCTCCTGGAAGGAGCAGAAGAGCTCCTTTTTTGTATTTCTCACATCCACCATAACCTTTTGAAATTAGAACCCTGCAGCAGTCTTGAAAAAAGTACAATTTGACTCTTCCCAGTCAAGGACTCATAAAACCCAAAGTAAAGACAATGTTCATGTTATTGTTGCAGCTGAAAATTTTCTTTGCCATCAGCAATTACTTTTACAGTATTGAACAAAATTGAATCCTGGGCCAGAGAAAACAACTTCCTAGGGATTAATGATCATCCACGATCATTCTTTCCATTTCCTCGTGTCTAATTTTTTTGGATCAATTTGTCATATTTTCTTTTCTTTTTCTCTTTTGTTTGAGACAGACTTTCACTCTTGTTGCCCAGGCTGGTCATGAACTCCTGACCTCAGGTGATCCACCCACCTCGGCCTCCCAAAGTACTGGGATTACAGGCGTGAGCCACCGCCCCAGGCCAACTTGTCATATTTTCATTGTGACAATCTTAATTATTGTAATCCTCACTAGTATTAAAATTCTTTTTTTTCCCAAGACTGGCAAATAGAACCTAAATCTTTCCAAGTCTTATCTGGGGCTCTTTCCATCACAGAATGCTTCTGGAAGAAGAGCTCCCTTTTCCTATTTCTTATGTCAATATTGATCATTGATGATAATTATTGAAAATTGTCGAAGTTAGATCATGTAAACCAGAAGGTATCTGAAAGAGGTCCCAATGAATTTAGAAAGTTTGTTTTGTCAACGTTAAGGACACACCTGTGACACAGCCTCACAAGGTCTTGAGGACATGTGCCTGAGATGGTCGAGGTACAGCTTGCTGTTTACACATTTTAGGGAGACATGAGACATCAATCCATATGTGTAAGATGGACATTGGTTCCATCCAGTAAGGTGGGACAACTTAGTGGGTGGTGCTTCCAGGTCATAAGTAGGTAAGAGACAACAGGTTGCGTTCTTTTGAGTCCTTGATCAGTGGTCCACTGAATACACAATTTAGTCTGGCTCAATGAATCTGCATTTTTACACAAATAACAGGGCAGAGAAAGCAATCAGATAAGCATTTGTCTCAGGTGAGCCTCAGAAGGACGACTGAGTTCTCTCTGTCCTTTGTCCAAAAGGAATTTTCTTGTGGGCAAATTGCAAGAGGGTGTGTAGCTTTTTA
This sequence comes from Ateles fusciceps, assembly GCA_036589455.1. Lineage (NCBI taxonomy): Eukaryota > Metazoa > Chordata > Mammalia > Primates > Atelidae > Ateles > Ateles fusciceps. The sequence continues at coordinate 1,852,185 of JAZHEH010003090.1, forward strand.
TCTTTGTAGCTATCTTATTTAGGAATAAAATGGGAGGCAGGATTGCCTGACATAGCTCCCAGCCTGACTTTTCCCTTGGCTTAGTGATTTTGGGGGTCCTGAAATTTATTTTCCTTTCACAATCATAAGTAATGGGATTTGCTATAATCATCTCTCTTTAAAATAAAATGAGATAATAAAATTGAAAATTATTATTTTCTTCTCTCATCATGTCTAAAATCAGGTGTCCAAAAGATAACAAAACCTTAGTCAGCTTCCCTGTAATCCCAGCTACTTGGGAGGCTGAGGCAGGAGAATCTCTTGAACCCAGGAGGCAAAGGTTGCAGTGAGTTGAGATTGTGCCACTGCACTCCAGCCTGGGTGACAGAGTGAGAGTCCGTCTCCTTCTGAAAGAAAGAGAGAAAGAGAGAAGGAGAGAAAGAAAGAAACTTACATCTAAGTTATCAATGTTTTATTCACTCCTTTTCCTTGTCCAGTCTGTCATTGATGGGCATTTGGGTTGGCTCTAGGTCTTTGCTATTGTACACAGTGCTGCAATGAACTATACGTGTGCATGTGTCTTTATAGTAGAATGATTTATAATCCTTTGAGTATATACCCAATAATGGGATTGCTGGGTCAAATGGTATTTCTAGTTCTAGATCCTTGAGGAATCACCACACTGTCTTCCACAATGGTTGAACTAATTTATACTCTCACCAATAGTGCAAGTGTTCCTATTTCTCCACATCCTCTCCAGCATCTGTTGTCTCCAGATTTTTTAATGATTACCACTCTAACTGGCGTGAGATGGTATCTCAATGTGGTTTTGATTTGCATGTCTCTAATGACCAGTGATGATGAGCATTTTTCATGTTTGTTGGCCTCATGTATGTCTTCTTTTGAAAAGTGTCTGTTCATGTCCTTCACCCACTTTTGAATGGGTTAATTTGTTTGTTTTTCTTGTAAATCTGTTTTAGTTCTTGCCCTTTGCCAGATGGGTAGAGTGCAAAAATATTTTCCCAATCTGTTGGTTGCCGGTTCACTCTAGTGATTGTTTCCTTGGCTGTACAGAAGCTCTGGAGTTTAATTAGGTCCCATTTGTCTATTTTGGCTTTTGTTGCCATTGCTTTTGGTGTTTTAGTCATGAAGTCCTTGCCTATGCCTATGTCCTGAATGGTTTTGCCTAGGTTTTCTTCTAGGGTTTTTATAGTGTTAGGTCTTATGTTTAAGTCTTTAATTCATCTGGAATTAATTTTAGTGTAAGGTGTCAGGAGGGGTCCAGTTTCTGCTTTCTGCACGTTGCGAGCCAGTTTTCCCACCACCATTTATTAAACAGGGAATCCTTTCTCTATTGCTTGTTTTTGTCAGGTTTGTCAAAGATCAGATGGTTGTACATGTGTGGCGTTGTAGGCATCTGTTCTGTTCCCTTGGTCTATATCTCTGTTTTGGTATCAGTACCAAGCTATTTTGATTACTGTAGCCTTGTAGTATAGTTTGAAGTCAGGTAGTGTGACGCTTCCAGCTTTGTTCTTTTTGCTTAGGATTGTCTTGGCCATGCGGGCTTTCTATTGGTTCCACATAAAGTTTAAGGTGGTTTTTCCCAGTTCTGTGAAGAGGGTGATAGGTAGCTTGATGGGGGATAGCATTGAATCTATAAATTACTTTGGGCAGTATGGCCATTTTCATGATATTGTTTCTTCCTAACAATGATCGTGGAATGTCTTTCCATCTGTTTGTGTCCTCTCCTATTTCTTGAGCAGTGGTTTATAATTCTCCTTGAAGAGGTCCTTTCCATCGTTTGCTAGTTGTATTCCTAGGTATTTTATTCTCTTTGTAGCAATTGTGAATGGCAGATCATTCTTGATTTGGCTCTCTTTAAGTCTGTTATTGGTGTATAGGAATGTTTGTGATTTCTGCACATTGATTTTGTATCCTGAGACTGCTGAAGTTGCTTATCAGTTTCAGGAGATTTTGGGCTGAGACAATGGGGTCTTCTAAATATACAATCATGTCATCTGCAAATAGAGACAATTTGACTTCCTCCTTTCCTAATTGAATACCCTTTTTTTTTTCTTGCCAGATTGCTCTGGCTAGAACTTCCAATACTATATTGAATAGGAGTGGTGAGAGAGGGCATCCTTGTCTAGTGCCAGATTTCAAAGGGAATGCTTCCAGTTTTTGCCCATTCAGTATGATATTGGCTGTGGGTTTGTCATAAATAGCTTTTATTATTTTGAGATACGTTCCGTTGATACCTAGTTTATTGAGAGTTTTTAGCATAAAGGCTGTTGAATTTTGTCAAAGGCCTTCTCTGCATCTATTGAGGTAATAATGTGGTTTTTGTCTTTGGTTCTGTTTGTGTGGTGGATTACGTTTATAGACTTGCGTATGTTGAACCAGCCTTGCATCCCCGGGATGAAGCCTACTTGATCATGATGGATAAGCTTTCTCATATGCTATTGCAATTAGTTTGCCAGTATTTTATTGAAGATTTTTGCATCTATGTTCATCATGGATATTGGCTTGAAGGTTTCTTTTTTTGTTGAGCCTCTGCTGGATTTTGGTATCAGGATGATGTTGGTCTCATAAAATGATTTGGGAAGCATCCCTCTTTTTGGATTGTTTGGAATAGTTTCAGAAGGAATCGTACCAGCTCCTCCTTGTATGTCTGCTAGAATTTGGCTGTAAACCCTTCAGGACCTGGGCTTCTTTTTGGTTGGTATGCTATGAATTGCTGCCTCAACTTCAGCCCTTGTTAATGGTCTATTCAGGGTTTCAACTTCTTCCTGGTTTAGGCTTGGGAGGATGCAAGTGTCCAGGAATTTATCCATTTCTTCCAGGTTTACTGGTTTATGTGCATAGAGTTGTTTGTAGTAATCTCTGATGGTAGTTTGTATATTTGTGGAATCAGTGGTAATATCCCCTTTATCTTTTTTTTATTGCATCTATTTGGTTCTTCTCTCTTTTCTTTTTTATGAATCTGGCTAGTGGTCTATTTTCTTTATCTTTTCAAAACACCAGCTCCTGGATTTATTGATTTTTTGAAGGGTTTTTTTGTGTCTCTATCTCCTTCAGTTCTGCTCTGATCTTAGTTATTTCTTGTCTTCTGCTAGCTTTTGGGTTGTTTTTTATCTTGCTCCTCTAGCTCTTTCAATTTTGATGATAGGGTATCGATTTTAGATCTTTCCTAGCTTCTCATATGGGCATTTATTTCTATAAATTTCCCTCTAGACACTGCTTTAAATGTGTCCCAGAGATTCTGGTATGTTGTGTCTTCATTCTCGTTGGTTTTTTTCAGAGATGCCCTTTTTTCAGAGATGCCCTGCCCAGCAAGGAGGTAGCTTAGTAGATGTTCTTTATTTCTGCCTTCATTTCATTGTTTATCCAGTCAACATTCAAGAGCCAGTTGTTCAGTTTCCATGAAGTTATGCAATTCCGAGTTAGTTTCTTAATCCTGAGTTCTAATTTGATTGCACTGTGGTCTGAGAGACTGTTTGTTATGATTTCCATTCTTTTGCATTTCCTGAGGAGTGATTTACTTCCAATTATGTGGTTAATTTTAGAGCAAGTGTGACGTGATGCTGAGAAGAATGTATAATCTGTGGATTTGGGGTGGAGAGTTCTGTAGATGTATATTAGGTCTACTTGGTCCAGATCTGAGTTTAAGTCCTGTATATCCTTGTTAATTTTCTGTCTCATTGATATGTCTAATATTGACAGTGGAGTGTTAAAGTCCCCCCACTCTTATTGTGTGGAAGTCTAAGTCTCTTTGTAGGTCATTAAGAACTTGCTTTATGTATATGGGTGCTCCTGTATTAGGTGCATATATATTTAGGATCATTAGCTCTTCTTGTTGCATTGATCCTTTTACCATTATGTAATGTCCTTCTTTGTCTCTTTTGATCTTTGTTGGTTTAAAGTCTATTTTATCAGAGACTAGGATTGCAACTGCTGCTTTGTTTTGCTCTCTATTTGCTTGGTAAATCTTCCTCCATCCCTTTATTTTGAGACTTTGTGTGTCTTTGCATTTGAGATGGATTTCCTGGATACAGCACATTGATGGATTTTGACTTTGTATGCAATTTGCCAGTCTGTGTCTTTTGATTGGGGCATTTAGTCCATTTACATTTAGGGTTAATATTGTTATGTGTGAATCTGATCCTGCCATTTTGATGATAGCTGGTTGTTTTGCCCATTAGTTGATGCAGTTTCTTCATTGTGTCGATGCTCTTTACCATTTGGTATGTTTTTGGAGTGGCTGGTATGGTTGTTCCTTTCTATGTTTAGTGCTTCTTTCAGGAGCTCTTCTTTCAAGGCAGGCCCGGTGGTGATGAAATCTCTCAGCAATTGCTTGGTCGTACAGCATTTTATTTCTTCTTTGTTTATGAAGCTTAGTTTGGCTGGATATGAAATTCTAGGTTGAAAGTTCTTTAAGGATGTTGAATATTGGCCCCCACTGTCTTCTGGCTTGTAGGGTTTCTGCTGAGATCTCTCAGCAGAAAGTCTACTGTGAGTCTGATGGGCTTCCCTTTGTGGGTAACCCCATCTTTCTCTCTGGCTGCCCTTAGTATTTTTCCTTCATTTCAACCCTGGTGAATCTGACAATTATGTGCCTTGGGGTTGTTCTTCTTGAGGAATATCTTTGTGGTGTTCTCTGTATTTCCTGGACTTGAATGTTGGCCTGCCTTGCTAGGTTGGGGGAAGTTCTCCTGGATAATATCCTGAAGAGGGTTTTCCAGCTTGGATTCATTCTCTCTGTCACATTCAGGTACACTGATCAAACGCAGATTAGGTCTTTTCACATAATCCCATATTTCTTGGAGGCTTTGTTCATTGCTTTTTACTGTTTTTTCTCTAATCTTGCCTTCTCATTTTATTTCATTGAGTTGATCTTCAATCTCTGATATCCTTTCTTCTGCTTGGTCAATTTGGCTATTGAAACTTGCGTATGCTTCTTGAAATTCTCATGTTGTGTTTTTCACCTCCATCAAGTCATTTATGTTCTTCTCTAAGCTGTTTATTCTTGTTAGCATTTTGTCGCACCTTTTTACAAGGTTTTTAGTTTCTTTGCATTGGGTTAGCACATGATCTTTTAGCTCTGAGAAGTTTGTTATTACCCACCTTCTGAAGCCTGTTTCTGTCATTTCATCAGATTGATTCTCCATCCAGCTTTGTTCCTTTGCTGGTGAGGAGTTGTGATCCCTTGGAGGAGGAGAGGCATTCTGGTTTTGGGTGTTTTCATCCTTTTTGCACTGGTTTCTTCCCATCTTTGTGGACTTATCTACCTGTGGTCTTTGCAGTTGGTGAGTTTCGGATGGGGTCTCTGAGCTGACGTCATTTATATTGATGTTGAAGTTATTTCTTTCTTTTTTTTAGTTTTCCTTCTAACAGGCCCCTCTGCTTTAGGACTGCTGGAGGTCCACTCCAGACCATGCTTGCCTGGGGATCACCTGCGGTGGCTGCAGAACTGTAAGGGTTGCTGCCAGTTTCTTTTTCTGTTTTCTTCATCCCAGAAGGATACCCTCCACATGTCAGCCTGAGCTCTCCTCTATGAGGTGACTCTTTGGATATATGGGAGTTGAGGAGCTGCTTGAGGAGACAATCTGTGCCTTATAGGAGCTCAAGTGCTGAGCTGTGAGCTCTGTTGTTCTGTTCAGAGCTGTTGGGCAGATATGTTTAAGTCTGCTGCAGCAGAAGTCATAACTGCCTTTTTTCCCAGGTCCTCCGTCCTGGGAAGGTGGGGCTTTATTTGTACATTCCTGATGTGCTGCTGCCTTTTTTCTGAGATGCCCTGCCCAGCAAGGAGGTAGCCTAGTCACAGTCTGCCAGCAGAGGCGTTGCTGAGCTGTTGTGGGCTCTGCCCAGCTGCTGTGTGAACTACTATGCGGTTTTGTTTACAGAGGTATAGTTAGAACTGTCTCTGTAATGGTGGACTGCCTCAGTAATGGCGGACTGCCCCGGTAGTGGCAGACTGCTCCTGTAGTGGCGGACTGCCTCAGTAGTGGTGGACTGCCTCGGTAATGGCGGATGCCCTTCCCTCACAGAGCCGGACCATCTTGGGTCCAGCTGCGCTTGCTGTGAAACTCTCAATCCAGAGCGTTTCAGAGTGCTGGTCTTCGTGGGGGGTGGGACCTGCCCAGTCAGATCACCTGGCTCCCTGTTTCAGCCCCTTTTTTTCAGTTGAATGGGCAGCTCTGTCTCCCAGGCATTCCAGGCACCAGCTGAAACGGCCACCCAGATTTGTGTGAGTTTTTGTGCAGAGACCCACTGCAACGGCTGAAAGAACCTCATGGCCCTTTTCAGCCGAGGAATCTCCTGGTCTGTGGGCATTAATAACTTTTTGGAAATGCAGTGTTCACTCACCCTCTGTGTTGTTCTCACTGGGAACTGCACTTCAGAGCTGTTCCTATTCAGCTATCTTGGATCCTCCCTCGAGTCTGGGAATTCTGATCAGGAATCCTCATAAACTCAAGCCCTGATTCACAAAAATAATAGAATGAAGGTCAGAAGTGGTGGCTCACATCTGAAATCCCAGCAGTTTGGGAGGCCAAGGCGGGTGGACCGATTGAGCCCAGGAGTTTGAGACCAGCCTGGGCCACATGGCAAAATCCTGTCTCTACAGAAAATACAAAAACTAGTTGGGTCTCGTGGTGTGGGCCTATAGTCCCAGCTACTTGGGAGGCTGAGGTGGAAAGACTGCTTGAGCCTGGGAAGTCAAGGCTACAGTGAGCTCAATTCACTGTGTTCGCGCTACTGCGTGACAGCCTGGACAAAGAGCAAGACTTTGTCTCCAAAATTAAAAAAGGAAATTTTTAAAAAAGAACAAAAGTACAGAGAATTGTTTCCTAATATCATCAAAGAACAGAGTCTAGAAAAGGAAAATAGCAAGGCAAATTTTGTTTATATTTCAAGAAGCTGGCCGGGCACAGTGGCTCACACCTATAATCCCTGCACTTTGGGAGGCCAAGGGGGGCAAATCATGAGGTCAGGAGTTTGAGACCGTCTGGCCAACATGGTGAAACCCAGTCTCTACTAAAATACAAAAAATTAGCCAGGTGTGGTGGCACGATCCTGTAGTCTCAGCTATTCAGGAGGCTGAGGCAAGAGAATCCCATGAACCCAGGAGGCAGAGGTTGCAGTGAGCCAAGATCCACCACTGTACTCCAGCCTGGTGACAGAGCGAGACTCTGTCTAAAAAAAAAAAAAAAATTAGCCAGGTGTGGTGGCACATGCCTATAATCCCAGCCTGGGTAACAGAGTGACCTCAAAAAAAAAACAAAAAACAATAGATATTTTAATGATTAAAATCTTTGTATTTATAGTCTTTGCAAAGTATATATATATTTTTTTCATTAAAATCCTTAAAATTATAAAAGAGGATTTGCAGAAAAGGAATCGAGCAAAATGGAAATATTTATTTTATGTCCTACCCTAAAGGAAACTATAAGAGGTAGAGCAGGTGGTAACAGCTGTAGAAAAGAGGCGCTCTGAACAAATCCCAAGGGGTTTTGGAAGAAAGAAAGAGATGTTGGCCTGAGACCCGAGATGAAATAACTATTGAAGCTGGTATGGAGATTTGACTAGCCTGAGGCCTGATTGCTTCCTCAGTAGGTGATGGATTTAGGGCAGCAGGCCTCGGCTCTGGCTGCACATTAGAACAACCCAGGAAGCTTTTGCAAAGTATTCGTGCTAGGGCAAAACCCTCTGAGAGTATGGTATGACTAGATTGAGATGGGATGAGGGCCTGGGCCTGGGCATTTTTAAATGTTCCCAGGAATTTCTTATGTGCTTTCGGAATTTAAAACCACTGAGGTAAGGTTTTTCTCACTTGGTATGTTTATTTTTGCAAGTTCAGCATCTGAATATGTTTCTTTTGAGTTTATTATGTGCAATTACTGTATTCTGCCGTTATGTGAGTAGTGATCCCTTAGTTCTGTGGGCCATGGTCTAGTCAGACTTAAAGTATAAGAAACGGAGAAAAACAGTAGCACACTCAAATTTTTTAAGAAAAAAGTAAAATACAATATGCGTTATTAAAACAGTTAAATACAGTTAGGATTACAACCCCCTAAACTCATGTTTAAACTGAGCTTGAAAATCAATCTGATGTCGGGCACGGTGGCTCACCCCTGTAATCCTAGCACTTTGGGAGGCCAAGGTGGGCAGACCACCTGAGGTCAGGAGTTCAAGACCAGCCTGGTCAACATGGTGAAACGCCGTCTCTACTAAACATAGAAAAATTAGCCAGGCGTGTGGTGCACATCTGTAATCTCAGCTACCTGGGAGGCTGAGGCATGAGAATCGCTGGAACTTGGGAGGTGGAGGCTGCAGTGAGCTGAGATTGCACCACTGCACTCCAGCCTGGACAACAAAGAAAGACTCTGTCTCAAAAAAAAAAAAAAGAATGAAAGAAAAAAGAAAATCAATCTGATACCTTCCTCATTAATCTGTAGTTGCTAGCAATCAACGTTTATTCTCAACTTGGCTGTTCAAAACCATTCTTCTTTTAAATGCTTCCTTTATTCTCTAAATCCTTATCTTGGAGATAGGCCTCTTATATTAGACACTAGTATAGTCTTACATGACTGTTTTTATCCAAAAGACATTTCTACATTTTCAAAAGAAAACTGAAATACGTGTTCATTACATTTTACCTCTTTAGTTTCATTTTTTATGTTTGCGTGGGCCATAATGTAATATGCTTTTTCCACATTAATAGTCATAAAACAGGCAGGGTGTGGTGGCTCACATCTGTAATCCCAGTACTTTGGGAGGCTGAAGTGGGTGGATCACTTCAGCTCAGGAGTTGAGACCAGCCTGGGCAACACGGTGAAAACCTGTCTCTACTAAAAATACAAAAATTAGCCAGGCATAGTTGTGCATGTCTGTGATTCCAGCTAATTGGGAGGCTGAGACAGGAGGATTGCTTAAGCCTGGGAAGTCGAGGCTGCAATGAGCCATGTTCATGCCACTGTTCCAGCTTGGGTGACAAAGTGAGATCCTGTCTCAAAATTCTTTTAAAATACATAAGGCCAGGCGCGGTGGTGCATGCCTGTAATCCCAGTACTTTGGGAGGCCGAGGCGGGTGGATCACGAGGTCAGGAGATCGAGACCAGCCTGGCCCACGTAGTGAAATACCATCTTGAGTAAAAATACAAAAATTAGCTGACTGTGGTGGTGGGTGCCTGTAATCCCAGCTACTCTGGAGGCTGAGGCAGGAGAATCATTTGAACCTGGGAGGCAGAGGTTGTAGTGAGCAGAGATGGCACCATTGCACTCCAGCCTGGGTGACACTGCAAGATTATGTCTCAAAAAAAACTAAAAAGACATAAAACAGGGGCCAGGCATGGTGACTCATTCCTGTAATCCCAGCACTTTGAGAGGCCGAGGCGGGTGGATCACGAAGTCAGGCGTTCAAGACCAGCCTGGCCAACATAGTGAAACCCTGTCTCTACTAAAAATACAAAAAGTTAGCCAGGCGTGGTGGCACATGCCTGTAATCCCAGCTACAAGGGAGGCTGAGGCAGGAGAATCGCTTGACCCTGGGAGGCAGGATTGCAGTGAGCCAAGAGAGGGCAAATGTACTCCAGCCCCAGCAACAGTACAAGACTCCGTCTCAAAAAAAAAAAAAAGACATAAAACAAACTTATTTCTGATATATTTGCTGTGCAAAAGAATGTATTTATTTGCTACAAAAACATTATATCTTAGAATAATATTTAATAAAAGAAATAATAGAAAATTACCATTTTGCAGCCAGGCACGGTGGCTCATGCCTGTAATCCCAGCACTTTGGGAGGTCAAGGCGGGCAGATCACGAGGTCAGAAGATCAAGACCTTCCTGGCTAACATGGTGAAACCCCGTCTCTACTAAAAATACAAAAAATTAGCCAGGCGTGGTGGCAGGAGCCTGTAATCCCAGCTACTCGGGAGGTTGAGGCAGGAGAATCGCTTGAACCCAGGAGGCAGAGGTTGCGGTGAGTGGAGTTTGCGCCACTGCACTCTAGCCTAGGCAACAGAGCGAGACTCCATCTCAAAAAGAAAAAAAAAGAAAATTACCATTTTATAGTCATACAAATAATTGACTCAGGCAGCAGTGATCAATGGATGCTAAGATGCTTGAGTTCAAATTTCACAGGATATTTATCCAGTCTTAAAGTATTTCCCACAGATTAGAAAAACAAAGGGAAAAGTGGTAACTTTATAGTGGAGAAACCTGCAGAAATTACTTTAACCAAGAAAGGACATACCAAAGGCACATGTCCTCAGAACCTCCTGAGGCTGTGTCACAGGCAAAATATAATAATAAAAAAAATAATAAGAAGAAAAGTACATACAAGTATTATGTGCCTTCTGATATGAAGCACTGAGAAGGATATATTATTGCTCAATATGGTGTTCCTGTCAAAAATGCCTAGCCTGAAATTGATCATAAAAAAATAATCAGACCAGCCTGGGCATGGTGGCTTATGCCTATAATCCTAGCACTTTGGGAGGCCTAGGTGGGAGAACCACTTGAGGCCAGCCTGGATAACATGTTGAAACCCTGGGTCTCTACAAAAAATAGGAAAAAATTAACTGGGTGTGGTGGCATATGCCTGTAGTCCCAGCTACTCAGGAGGCTAAAGTTGGAGGATCACTTGAGCCCAGAAAATTGTGATTGCAGTGAGCTATAGTGGTACCACTTGAAACCAGTAGTTCGAGACCAGCCTGGCCAACATTGCAAAACACCGTCTCTACTATAAATACAAAAATTAGCCAGGCGTGGTGGGGCACACCTGTAGTCCCAGCTACTCTATTCGGAAGGCTGAGGCAGGAAAATTGCTTCAACCCCGGAGGCGGAGGTTGCACTGAGCCAAGATTGTGCCACTGCACTCCTGCCTGGCAGACAGAGTGAGACTCTGTCTCAAAAAAAAAAGCAAAAAACCAAAAACAAAACACCAAATCAACCTCAATTGAGGGACATGGTATAATTGGCCTACATACTTAAAAATTGTTCACGTCATAAAAGATTGGCTAGGTGCAGTGGCTCATAATAATATAATCACATTATATTATAATAATAATATAATCCCAGCACTTTGGGAGGCTGAGGCAGGCAGATCACCTGAGGTCAGGAGTTTGAGGGCAGCCTGGCCAACACTGAAAAACCCCATCTCTATTAAAAATACAAAATTAGCTGGGAGTGGTGGCATACATCTGTAGTCCCAGCTACTCAGGAGGCTGAGGCACGAGAATTGCTTGAACCTGGAGGCAGAGTTTGGAGTGAGCCAAGATTGCGCCACTGTACTCTAGCCTGGGCAACAGAACAAGACTGACTGAAAAAAAAAAAAATGCCTGGCCGGGAGCAGTGGCTCATGCCTGTAATCCCAACACTTTGGGAGGCCAAGGAGGGCAGATCACCTGAGATCAGGAGTTCAAGACCAGCCTGGCTAACATGAAGAAACTCTGTCTCTACTAAAAATACAAAAAAACTAGCCAGGTGTTGTGGTGGTTGCCTGTAATCCCAGTTACTCAGCAGGCTAAGGCAAGAGAATCACTTGAATCCAAGAGTCGGAGGTTGCAGCGAGCTGAGATTGCACCATTGCACTCCATCCTGGGCGACGGAGCAGGACTCAGTCACAAACAAACAAATAAAAACGCTGAAGAACTGTTCCATATCAAAGTAGATTAAAAAGCCTGACAATAGGGGCCGGGCTCGGTGGCTCACCCCTATAATCCTAGCACTTTGGAAGGCCGAGGCAGGTGGATCACGAGGTCAAGAGATCAAGACCATCCTGGCCAACATGGTGAAACCCTGTCTCCACTAAAAATACAAAATTAGCTGGGAGTGGTGGCGCGTGCCTGTAGTCCCAGCTACTTGGGAGGCTGAGGCAGGAGAACCAGCTGAACCCAGGATGTGAAGGTTGCAGTGAGCCAAGATCGTGCCACAGCCTAGCAACAGAGTGAGACTCCCTTAAAAAATTTTTTTAAATTAAAGAAAAAAAAGCATGGCAACTAAATGCAATGCACAATCCAAAATCAGATTCTGGATGGAGAAGTTAGTTATTTTTTCACAAATGATATTAAAGGAACAACTGGAGAAATTTGTATATACATTGTCCAGTACATCATAGTTAAATTTTCAGAATATGATCGCTGTACTGTAGCGATGTAATGCAAAGTCATTGTTTTTGTGAGCTACATGCTACAATTATTTAGGGGGAAAGAATCATGATGTGTGCAGGTCACTCTCCAATCATTAATATTTCATCAAAAGTAATACAATGATTATATATATTAAGAGAGAAAAAACTGGCAATTGGTTGACATTTGATGAACCTAGATGACGGGTACAAGGAAGTTCATTGTACTATATCTGTAAGTCCTGGATTTTTTTTTTCAAAACAAAACATTCGTAAAATTCATATAAATAGTCTGGGTGTGGTGGCTCACACCTGTAATCCCAGGACTTTGGGAGATGGAGGTGGGTGGATTGCTTAAACTGAAGCATTTGAGGCCAGCCTAGGCAGCATAGTGAAACCTCATCTCTACAAAAATACAAAAATTAGCCAGGCGTGGTGGCATGCACCTGTAGTCTCAGCTACTCAGGTTGAGGTAGGAGGATCACCTGAGCTTGGGAGGTCCAGGATGGTCCAGCATGACCACACCACTGCACTCCAACCTGTGTGACGGAGTGACACCCTGTCTGAAAAAAAACAAAACAAAACACGAAAACCAACGAACTCATAAACAGAATGCTCAATAGCCTTGGTAAGAGACAGACATGGTTTGCAAATGTCCCTAGTATGTTTTCTTTTATTATTTCACTTCTCCTTTACCCACTCTTGAACACTTCAACAAATTTTTAATGATTTGTGAAGAGACAGAGAGACAGTAGAGCTCTAGGAAAGAGTCCTACTTAAATTAAATCATTTTAAAATTGACAAAATCTTTTCAAAGTTCAATAACCATCTCCTAATTTATAGGTTTAATAAATTCAGGCTTTTTGGTTGTTGGGCTTTTCTGAGGGTTTTTTTTTTTTTTTTTTGAGACAGAGTCTCACTATGTCCTCCAGGCTGAAGTGCAGTGGCATTATCTCGGCTCACTGCAACCCCCACCTCCCAGGTTCAAGCGATATTCCTGCCTCAGCCTCCTGACTAGCTAGCACTACAGGTGTGTGCCACCACACCTGGTTAATTTTTTTTTGCTTTTTTTTTTTTGAGACAGAATTTTGCTCTTGTTGCCCAGGCTGTAGTGCAATGGCACCATCTCGGCTCACAGCAACCTCCATCTCCCAGGTTCAAGCGATTCTCCTGCCTCAGCCTCCCAAGTAGCTGGGATTACAGGCATGCACCACCACACCCAGCTAATTTTGTATTTTAATAGAGATGGGGTTTCTCCATGTTGGTCAGGCTGGTCTCCAACTCCCGACCTCAGGTGATCCGCCCACCTCGGCCTCCCAAAGTGCTGGGATTATAGGAGTGAGCCACCGCACCTGGCCTGCAATTTTAGTAGAGATGGGGTTTCATCATGTTGGCTAAGCTGGTCTGGAACTCCTGACATCAAGCAATCTGCAGGGCTTGGCCTCCCAAAGTGTTGGGATTACAGGTGTGAGCCACTGTGCCTCACCTGTTTTTTTATTGTAGTAAAATATATGCAGCATAAAAGTTACCGTTTTAACTATTTTTAATGGCAGTGAGTATATTCACGTTGTTGTGCAACCATTGTCATTGTCCATCTGCAGAATTTTTCATCATCCCTTGCTGAAACTGTACCCATTAAACAATACTTCCCTATTCCTACCGTACATCTTTTTTTTTTTTTTTTTTTTGAGACAGTCTCGCTCTGTTGCCAGGCGCCAGGCTGGAGTGCAGTGGCTCGATCTCGGCTCAAGGCAACCTCTGCCTCCCGGGTTCAAGCAATTCTCCTGCTTCAGCCTCCCAAGTAGCTGGGAGTACGGGCACGTGCCACCATGCCCAGCTAATTTTGGTGTTTTTTAGTAGACTAGAGACAGGGTTTCACCATGTTGGCCAGGATGGTCTCAGTCTCTTGACCTCGTGATCCGCCCGCCTCGGCCTCCCAAAATGATAGGATTACAGGCGTGAGCCACCGCGCCCGGCCTCCTACTGTGTATCTTGATATATTCTGCATATTCATCCTTATCAGACATACGATTCACAAATATTTCCTCTCCATTTTGTTTGTCTTTTTACATTGATGCACAGAAGTCTTTAATTTTGATAAAGTCTGCTTTGTTTTGTAGTCTGTGCTTTCGGTGTCACAGCCAAGAAATCATTTCTATTTTGATTTTTAAAGTGGTGAATAGCCATAGATATTTTTTTCCTCACATTTAGAAAATAAATGATAATTTCAGTTACCTATCATCTGTGGCATGTGCAACTGACAGATTTTGGCCTCAGCAGTGTGTAACTTCAAAATGAAGTTACATTAATATTTTGTAACTAATTTATCACTGATCCATTTGCTAAAGTGTAGTTCCTTTTAAGTCATCCTTTTCTCAGGGGATTTCCTCATATCCTCCAAAACAAATGCCTCAGTTTGTTCTGCTTTATTTTGTTTCTGTTCAGGACTCTTCGTTTTGCCTTGTGTGTCCTTCGTGAGTATCCGCACTGCTGGGCACAGGTGTCCTCCACCTGTGCCTGTCTCTGAAGCCTCTAACGTGCCCTCTGCCCAGAGGGAGAAGGAGGAAACTTACCTCTTCCCCCAGCCCTGATCCAGGTGCCTTGAGCTTCCTGGCAAGGATGTCTGTTTCAACTTCCTGCCCCAGGGTGGGCATGGTGCTCAGCCCCACAGGTGGCAGGAGGAAGAACCATTGTGAAAGGTGTCAAGACTACCACAATAGGAGAACGAGATTAGAGTTCAATTCCAAATACAGCAAGGACAGTGGAAATTTATTACTATAACCAAGGAACAGAATGTGAGGTGGGTGCAAGGTCACTGGATGAAAAATTACTTAAGCAGAAGCATCAAGGATAGAGGAATTCTTGTTATACTGACTTAACAGGATTCTTGCTAAAGGTAGACCAAGTAATCAGACCTCAGAGGTGGGGGCTTCCCTCTTAACTGATGTAGCAGGATTCTTGCTATTACTGGGCTGTGCAAGCCCAGCAAACATGGGGACCAAGGTCAAGGCCTGGGTAAGAAGAGGCCTCAGACTAACTAAAGAACTAACTAAACCCTGTCTCTACTAAAAATAGAGGAGCAAATCGTCATCAGCCTCATTTTTTTGTTCAAAGAGAGAAGAGTCAATACAATACAGTGGACAGTACACGTTCCTTTTTTTTTTTTTGTCACCCAGGCTGGAGTATAGTGGTGCAATGATCTCCTGGGCCGAAGTGATCCTCCTACCCCAGGCTCCCGGGTGTCTGGGAGCATAGGCGTGTACCGCTATGCCCTGGCTAACTTTTTTATTTTCTGTAGAGGCAGGGTCTCCCTATGTTGCCCAGGCTGGTCTCAAATTCTTGAGCTCAAGCAAGCCTCTCCTTGGCCTCCCAAAGCGCTTGGATTACTGGCATGAACCACTGTGCCAGGCCCAACTTAATGCTTTTCTTACAATTAAACATATAGAATAAACATAAATTTTTAAAAAATCTCTCCCTTTACAAGGGGAAAGAATAAATTCTTTGAGATTTTCCAGAGGCCCTTTAGGAATTCTCAAATTCCATTCAAAATCAAGATTTCATTTAGAATTTGATTTGGGAAAGACAAAATTGTCAGAAATATCAAAAGGTTTGAACATTTAAGTAAATAAGATCTATAGCAGGATGCCATGGCTCACCCCTGTACTCTCAGCACTTGGGGAGGCCAAGGCGGGCAGATCACCTGAGGTCGGGAGTTCAAGACCAGCCTGACCAACATGGAGAAACCCTGTCTCTACTAAAAATACAAAATTAGCCAGGTGTGGTGGCGCATTCCTGTAATTCCAGCTACTCAGGAGGCTGAGGCAGGAGAATCACTTGAACCTGGGAGGCAGAGGTTGCAGTGAGCCGAGATTGTGCCATTGCACTCCAGACTAGGCAACAAGAGTGAAACTCCATCTCAAATAAGTAAATAAATAATAATCTATGACACTGTGAGACAATTGCCACCTATTTGACCAAAGTAACAGCAAAAGAATTCAAAAAGTATAGAAAATAAAACAACCATAAAGAAAACATAGCTTTTTTTTTTTTTTTTTTTTTTGCGATGGAGTCTCACTCTATAGCCCAGGCCAGAGTACAGTGGTACGATCTTGGCTCACTGCAACCTCTGCCTCCCTGGTTCAAACAATTCTACTGGGTAGCTGGGATTGCAGGCCACCATGCCGAGCTAAATTTTTCTTTTTTTTTTTTTTGAGACCGAGTCTCGCTCTTCGCCAGGCTCGAGTGCAGTGGCGCGATCTCAGCTCACTGCAACCTCGGCCTCCCGGGTTCAAGCAATTCTCCTGCCTCAGCCTCCCGAGTAGCTGGGACTACAGGCGCACGCCACCACACCCAGCTAATTTTTGTATTTTTAGTAGAGACGGGGTTTCACCATGTTAGCCAGGATGGGCTTGATCTCTTAACCTCATGATCCGCCCGCCTCGGCCTCCCAAAGTGCTGGGATTACAAGCGTGAGCCACTGCACCCGGCCCCCCTTTTTTTTTTTAGACAGAGTTTCACTCTTGTTGCCCAGGCTGTAGTGCAGCTGGAGCGATCTAAGCTCACTGCAACCTCCGCCTCCCGGGTTCAGGAGATTCTCCTGCCTCAGCCTCCTGAGTAGCTGGGATTACAGGCGTATGCCACCACATCCGGCTAATTTTTTGTATTTTTAGTAGAGACAGGTTTCATCCTGTTGGCCAGGCTGGTCTCAGACTCCTGACCTCTAGTGATCCACCTGCCTCGGCCTCCCAAAGTGCAGGGATTACAGGTGTGAGCCACTGTGCCTGGCCCATAGCTCTTTTAAAAAGTGAAAAGCAGCCGGGCGTGGTGGCTAATGGCTATAATCCCAGCACTTTAGGAGGCTGAGGCGGGCGGATCATGAGGTCAGGGGTTCGAGACCAGACTGACCAAAATGTCGAAACCCTGTCTCTACTAAAAATACAAAAGAAATTAGCCAGGTGTGGTGGGGCGCTCCTGTAATCCCAGCTACTCAGGAGACTGAGGCGGGAGATTCACTTGAACCTGGGAGGCGGAGGTTGCAGTGAGCCGAGATCACAAGACTCTGTCTCCAAAAAAACAAATAAATAAAAATAAAAAATAAAAAGTGGAAAACGTTGTCTTAAATAATCAAGGACGTAATCAAGGTTAACATAAAGCATAGAAAATAATTCTGATAAGACACAATATCTTGGTTTCCTGGGCAGGTCACTCAAAACATAAAGGAAACCCAGTATAATCTCTTACTAAGAACAGACCAATAATCCAAGAAAACTTTGTCATTTTTAATATAGAGAAAGCTGAATTCTAGTTTCACATCAGTGTACTTTTGATGTACAATTTTACTCTTTCTAGTGTACTTTTTTTATTTTTTAAAACCCTTATAAATAAACCTATCCAATCTTAGTCAGCTCTGACCACATAAGATAAAATTCCTTTTCCAAAATTCCTTTTCCACAAGCACTCTACAACTTTTTATATCCATTCAGTTTTTGTCCTCTACTTTTTATCTTTCTCATTCTGGAACAACCAGTCGTTTTAATTTAGGATAAAATTACTCTCTTTTCTCTTAACAGAAACACATCCTACATTGCTTGCATACTTTTTATGCAAAGTTGCTTCTCTTCACCCTTATTATTTCTAGTAGTTTTATTTACATGTATTGATTATTATTTTTAACCAATAGTAACCTTTTTTTTTTTGATGGAGTCTCGCTCTGTCGCCTAGGCTGGAGTGCCGTGGCACAATCTCTGCTCACTGCAATCTCCGCCTCCCAGGATCAAGCAATTCTCCTGACCCAGCCTCCCAAGTAGCTGGGATTTCAGGCACGGGCCACCATGCCTGGCTAATTTTTAATATTTTTAGTAGAGACAGGGTTTCGCCATGTTGGCCAGGCTGGTCTCGAACTCCTGACCTCATGATCCACCCTGCCTCAGCCTCCCAAAGTGCTGGGATTACAAACGTGAGCCACCGCATCCACCCAGTAACCTTTTTCAACAGACAAAACTAGGAAGTAGACAATTGTGGATTGTCTGTCACATACCAGCCTTCTGTGGCAGACTAGCATATTTTATGGATATATACCATCCGACAATTTTTATAGGTATATGCTTTTTCGTAGTACAGTTTTCCAATGTGGCAAAAAGCACATGTTTATTAATAGATCCAAATATATTTAGCTTGGCTGTACCATATAAAAATAAGAAACCAGAAGTATATAAAATTAAACTTATGCTTAATAATGAATGTTTCAGTAGTTTATCTTACTTAGAAACGATCTACATATTTAATGAATATCTATTATTTAACTTAGCATAACTCTAAGGTTCCAAGTTACCAAAAAGATTTTGGAAACTATTTTCAGGCAGACATATCATTAAACATAGCTAGCCATCATCTCATGTTATTTCTCTGTTAAGTACTTTTATAGTCTATGCCTGTTAGGCAAGTATTGCATAAGCAAAAATCTAAAAAGGTTCAATACATTGGTTTGTTTTACGGCTGTGCTTGATATGCATAAAGTAACAGATATCAAATGATTCATTTTTACTACATCATTACTTGTACATTTGTTCTTAGAGTGAATTTATAATTTTTAGAATCTTTTTGTTGTTGCTGTTTTGAGCTAGGATCTCACTCTGTTGCCTGGCTGGAGTGAATGATGTGGTCTCCTCTCACCGCAGCCTCGACCTCTTAGGCTCGGGTGATCCTCCCACCTTGGCCTCCAGGGTATCTGGGACTACAGGTGCGCACCACCATGCCTGGCTAATTTTTTATACTTTTTGTAGAGATAGGGTCTTACTATATTGCCTAGGCTGGTGTTGAGCTCCTGGGCTCAGGCAATCCACCCACCTTGGCCGCCCAAAGTCCTGGGATTACAGGCATGAACCATCACACTAGGTGAATTTTTATAATCTTAAATATCTAGTAAATATAATATTACCTCATTTGACTAGTAACCCCATGTAGAATAAAAATGAGCGTATCATATTTGATAATGAAAATTATAAGACACTCATTTTTATTAAGACAATAACACCAAATTAGTCTTAGTTATCAAAGATTTACTCAATACATGTGAACTTAAAAAACATTTGGGTCAGTGCCTATATTTCTAAGAGTTTTAGGACTATTAACTTTACTTAAGCATGTATTTATCTCTAAGTCAACTTAAATAGCATTCTTTCATAGGATTTTATAAGTTAATTTGATAGGGCCAGGTGCGGTGGCTCACACCTATAATCCCAACACTTTGGGAGGCCGAGGCAGGTGGATCACTTGAGGCCAGGAGTTTGAGACCAGCCTGGCCAGCATGGTGAAACCCCGTCTCTACAAAAAAATAAGAGAGAGAGAGAATCAAAATCTGTCCTTACATCTTTTTTTTTTTTTTTTTTTGAGACAGAGTTTTGCTCTTTCACCCAGGCTGAAGTGGCACAATCTTGGCTCACTGCAACCTCTGTCCTCTGGGTTCAAGTGATTCTCCTGCCTCAGCCTCCTGGGTAGCTGGGCTTACAGGCATATGCCACCATGCTTGGCTTTTGTATTTTTAGTAGAGATGGGGTTTCAACATGTTGGCCAGGCTGGTCTTGAACTCCTGACCTCATATGATCCACCCACCTCTGCCTCCCAAAATGTTAGGATTACAGGTGTGAGCCACCAAACCCAGCCTGTCCTTACATCTTAAGAATCAAAATCAAGTGTTTCAACAGACTGTCATTTGCTGCCTTGCTTCAGGAGCCTGACTCACCAATGTGATCCCTAATCAGTCAAGAGTGAAGGCAAAGTCTTCAAAGGTGAACATTTGAGGTCCTGGGTGAGCAGTTCTGGGGGTACAATGATGAATCTGATCCTGTTTGAGTCACAACACCATAACAGTTCAGGAAAAAATTAATCTGACACTTGTTACAATGATAAGAAGACTTTATTTAGGACAGTTACAATAGGTGTCAAGATTCAATAGAGTAGAGAGACAGGGCTCAACTCCAAATACAAGGGAGGGCAAGTGGGGATTTATAACCAATTTTCAGAGTTGTGGAGTTTATGGATAGAAATTACTAAGATGAGACATCAATGGTAGGGAGATTTTTTTTTTTCTTTTTGAGACGAGGTCTTGCTCTGTCACTGTCACTCAGGCTGGAGTGCAGTGGCACAATCATGGCTGACTGCAGCCTTGACCTCCTGGGCTCAAGCAATCCTTCTACCTCAACCTCCTGAGAACTGGGCCCACAGGTGTGTGCCACCATGCTTAGCTACTTTAAAACATTTTTTTTTTTTTTTGTAGAAATGAGGTCTTGCTATGTTACCCACACTAGTCTTGAACTCTTGGCCTCAAATGATCTTCCTGCCTGGCACTCCCAAAGTGTTGAGATTACATGGGTGAGCCACCATACCCAACCTATAGTAGGGAGATTATTGTTCAACCAACTTAAACAGGGCTCTTGCTAAAGCAGGCCAGGGTGATCAGGTATCAAGGATGGGGAATTCTCTCTAAACTGACTTAGGATTCATGATACAACTAAACTCTGCAGGCCTGGCAAAGATGGGCGCCAACATTGAGGCTAATGAGAAGAGAATTGAGAGGATTTTTTTTTTTTTTTTTTTTTTGAGATGGAGTCTCACTACATCGCCCAGGCTGGAGTGCAATGGTGAGATCTCAGCTCACTGCAGCTTCGCCTCCCGGATTTAAGCAATTCTCCTGCCTCAGCCACCCTGGTAGCTGGGATTACAGGCGTGCACCACCACAACCAGTTAATTTTTTTTTTTTTTTAGTAGAGATGAGTTTTTGCGATGTTGGCCACACAGGTCTCAAACTCCTGGCCTCAAGTGATCCGCCCACCTCCGCCTCCCAAAGTGCTGGGATTCTACAGGCATGAGCCACTGCACCCAGCCCATCCAGAGGATCTTGACTAAAATGTGATCAAGGAGAGTCTTTTCCAGTCCCTACAAGGGGGGTCTGTATTTTCATTTTGTATTGGGCTCCACAGATTGTGTAGCCAGTCCTGTAAACAGCCCAGGGAGCATGAATACGTATACTATTTGTTTCCTTGGGATTCTATTTCCTCAGGCATTAGCTGAAGAGTTTAACCTGAGCATTCTTCTTGCCACAATCTGGTCTCCAGATCTAGTGAACACATGCTAGGGCAAAGCCAAGCACATATCTCCCAAGAATGAAATCCTTTTTAGCTATGGGTTAGTTCCAATTCAGTTTATGCAGGAAAATATTTTCTATCTCTGGAGCGGCATGATTCAGTTGATAATGTGCTAATTTAAATGACTAAGCAGAATGTTAACATCTCAGTTGGAAGTATCTGAATTTGTATAACTTGCCGATTCATGGTTTCTTTTAAAGAATTGGGAATTAACTGGCTTTAGGTTAATATTACTAAAAAGTTTACCAAAGTGTGGCTGGGCATACTGGCTCACATCTGTAATCTCAGCTACTCAGGAGGCTGAGGCCGGAGAATCATTTGAGCCCGGGAAGTGGAGGTTGCAGTGAGCCGAGACCATGCCACTGCACTCCAACCTGGGCAACAGAGCAAGACTTGTCTCAAAAAAAAAAAAAAAAGTTTACAGAAGTGAACGGAAATGAGGAGTTGACTTAAGGACAAATTTCAGCTCTTTGCCCCCACCCAGAATGCAGAAGCAATCCCCCAAATTGCAGTTTTCCAACTTCAAACGCTCAAGATCTCAGCCTCCACCAGCCCATTAGCAAAGCTTCTGCTGCTGTAATTATTATACTAAGATTCTTTGATTTTATTTCCTCCAAGCTTTATAGTATGCACTTTTTCTCTGAGTCACATTTTTCTGCCTTTGGAACTTGTCCTTTGCTATGGTTTGAACAAGTCCCCCAAAGTTCATGTGTTGGGAAGTTAATCCCCAGTTTAACATTGTTGGGAAGCGGGGCCTAATAAGTGGTGATTATGTCATGAGGACCCTGTCCACGTGGAATGGGTTGGCTAGTGTGAGGGTGGGCTTCTTATAAAGTGAGTTTAGTCCCTCCTGCTCTCTCACACATGCTCTCTTGCCCTACCGCCAGGGGATGACGTAGTAAGAAGCCCCTTTCCAGATGGAGGCTCTTGACTTAGGACTTCTCAGCCTTCAGAACTGTAAGAAATAACTTAAAAATAATAATAATAATAAATGACCCAGTCTGTGGTATTCTGTTACAGTGGTGGCTCACGCCTGTAATCCCAGCACTTCGGGAGGCTGTGGCAGGAGGATCACCTGAGGTCAGGAATTTGAAACCAGCCTGGTCAACATGGGGAAACAGCATCTGTACTAAAAATACAAAAATTAGCTGAAGTGGTGGCGGGCTCCTATAATTCCAGCTATTCGGGAGGCTGAGGCAGGAGAATCACTTGAATCCAGGAAGCAGAGGTTACAGTGAGCTGAGATTGCGACATTGCACTCCAGCCTGGATGACAGAGAAGACTCCATCTCAAAAAAATAAAAAATCATATCTCGCTTACTGATTAAGTAAAGCAAGGTAACAAATGGATTGAAGGTCTAGTGTTTTCTTCTAAAACATTGCTGCTTCATGAAAACTCCGTCTGCACCAGTGTACGCAGTGATTATTCCTTTTGCAATCTAATCTTCCCTTTTTCAGAATATTTTACAGAGAACGGTTCCTTGTCCCAAATGTATGCCCCAATCTTTCCTTCCTTTCTACTAAATATTTTCTCATTGTGTTAGGTCTTATAGTTTGTTTATATAAGTGTCTGAGCTTTAGAGTTCTTATGTCTGAGAATGGCATTGTGTCTGACATTTTATTTCGTTTTGAAGACTTCAAAGCCTTCACCTCAGAATAGCAGTTGGGTTTTTTCTCGAGCACTAACACCAACGTTGATAGTGCCTTTCTGGAGTGGATTGAGAGGTACCGTAAGGGTGCATCTAAGTCTGGTAAAGCAGCACATCATGGAAGGTCAGTGCTACCTGCTCCGAGGATGGGATGGAGACCAGTGCCAGGGGCACCACGTGTTTTCTAGACTAGACCTGCCTTGGCCCAAAGAAAGGCTGCTAGGACATTTTCCAATTCCATGGTGGAAATAGTCTGTGGTAAGAATCAATGAAGGAAATAGTTTGGATTGAGAAGGAATGAGTGCCTCTAAAATCTCCCTATGCCTTTTCCTTGGCTTCTGTGTACCCCCCCCACAGTTTTGATATTTTCTGGTTGGGGACCTTTTGGTGATTTTCCTGTTATTGTATATAAGCCATGATGGAATGGGTGAGAACATCTTATATAAGCTGTGGTGGCTCACACACATGGAATACATGGTGAGAACTTACCTCTAAAATATTGTTTTTAATTAGCTGAGTGGGGTAATCCTAGATACTTGGAAGGATGAGGCAGGAGGATCACTTGAGCTCAGGAATTTGAGTCCAACCTGGGCAACAAAGTAAGACCCTGTCTCTCATTAAAAAATAATAACAACAGGGCAAGGAGTGGTGACTCATGCCTGTAATTCCAGCATTTGGGGAGTCCCAGGCCGGAGAACTGCTTGAGCCTAGGAATTCAAGGCTGCAGTGAGCTATGATGCTCCACTGTTCTCCAGTCTGGGCAACAGCAAGGGAAAGAGAGACTTTGTCCCAAAATAATACTAATAATTAATAATAATGTAAAGTAAAATTAAGATAGCATGTTATATAAGGTGTAACACAAATCTATCAAATGTGACTTTTTAACTTAGCCAATTTGACCTATTATATGCTCAAATACCTCTTCAGGATTACATATTTCTCTAAAATGTTATATTAGTGGAGAAAAAAAAAAATGAACAGAGGTCAAGATTAAAGGATGGATTAAGTTGTGTTTGAACATCCTAGACTATGAGCCTGCTCAAGCTGGGACCACTTGGGTACTCACCATTCTTTGTGCAGCACAACTGTGATACACAGAGGTTGAGTGCTTCAGCAACTATCTACTAAGTTTAAAGTTTTAAAAGAATGGGACTGGGCACAGTGGCTCATGCCTGTTATCCCAGCACTCTAGGAGGCCGAGGCAGGCAGATCACTTGAGGTCAAGAGTTCAAGACCAGCCTGGCCAACATGGTGAACTCCTGTTTCTACTAAAAATACAAAAAATTACCCAGGTGTGGTGGTGCGCACCTGTAATCCCAGCTACTCGGGATGCTGAGACAGGAGGATCACTTGAACCTAGGAGGCAGAGGTTGCAGTGAGCTGAGATCACACCATTGCACTCCAGCCTGACTGATAAGAGCAAGACTCCGTCTCAAAGAAAAAGAAAAAGAAAAAGGACAGGTCAAGTTTTGTTTAAAGAGGCCCCAGGAATAAAGACCTGTTTCTATCTACAGACCGCTTTTGAATTAAGTTCAGTTCTAAGAATTGAATTCATTCAGATTAACTCTAGAGACCTCAAGGTTACTAGATTCCTCAAAGCTACTCACCTCCAGGAGACCCAAATCAGGATAAGCCTGGAAATTGACAAACAACAAAAGTGGATCCTGACTCTAGAAATCCAAAGCAGCTCTTCACTCTCTAGGCAACTTCAGCTTCCTCCGGGACTCCCATGGAAACAAGCCAAAGAGTTATTACATAGCTAATTCAGTGTTTGAGTAAAATATGAGTGTTGCATTGGGTTAAGGGCATAGGAAATCCTTTTAGTCACATCATGTTGGCTCCTCATTTTATATTCTTTGAATAGGGAAGACTCCAGAAGTTACCCTCTCAGCACAAATCACAATGGTTTCCACAATGGGCAGTGATGCTTGAGAAATGTGGCTTAACACTCAGACTTTCTGAACTGAGCATCAAAGTATTTGTGTAAAATATGACCATAAGGGCCCTTCATGCAAAGATGTCTACATTTTCATTTTCTTGTAAATAATTACTGTAAGAGAAAAAAAAGCAATTAGAAGGAAGGACTTCAGCATCTTGAGCTCTTGTGGCCCATCCAAATCTGCTTTCTAAAGTCTCTATGGGAAAACCAGAAATATCATTGTAATGGCCTGGGTGGGTTCTTGTATTATAAGTGCGCAGAGCAGTATGTTGAGAAAGCTCAGTGCTCTGAATCACCCAATGTACTTTGTACATTTATTTAGAGAAGAATAGTTTAGTTTTAATTATTTATGATAATAGCTCTCAGTGCACTAGTAAGTGTCCTTTGGTGCATATTTTATAAAAGTAATGAAATCTTTGTAATGTGAGCGTTCTCTTCAGCTATAAGCTGCCCTCTTTTTGCTAAAGAACCAGGGCAACAGAGTGTGTTTGTGTTTGTATATAAATGTGTGTATAAATTACCAGGCTTGAGGCTTAGCAAGATGCTATTGAACTTAATTGTGAAATTTAAAAATTATTCCTCGACGTGCTGACTGTCCCATCTCCCAGTCATCGTCTCTCACAGCCACAGCCTTAGCAACTTGGCCAAGAAGACTCACCACGAGGGAGATAAGCAGCCTGTCCGAATATTTATTTGTATTGTTTTCTTTCAGTGTTTTCCTATTGTTCTTCCTCTGTTGTAATAATCTATGACATTGTAATAAAACACATAGCTAGAAAGAATATAAATCTACTGTATTTCCCTCTGGCCTCGGTGATACATACTATAGCTTATGGATGAGTCTTATTATATCAAGGAACCTTCTCTCTTTTCTTTTGCTTCTCTCTCCATCTCTTCTGCTGCCTAGGATTAGATTTTTCCTCCTCTAGGAAATGTCTGTACACCAAAAGCAGAGACAGTGTCCAGAGGGCAAAGTTGCCTGCATAAGTCAGCCATCTAGCTCACAATTTAATTTGAAGGGGTATGACCACCAAAATTACAGATTCTGTTCTATACTTTTTAAATAGCCCCCATGTTGCATATTTAGAGTTCCAGCAAATCTTGATAATGATAATGATCGATGTTCGCATTACAGTGAATAGGGTTAACCTGTGGCACACTTTGATGTAACATGTACGCTTTGCTATTTGCAGGTAACCTAAAGATTCCTGATGTAGTTTGCAATAGGAATTCCTATTTCATAGGGGTTTTATGAGAATTATATAAGATGGTTCCTGTGAAGTACTTTACAGAAAAGAATCCGCCATGCTTGAAAGCTGGAGAGTGAGAGTCACTTAGCTGGTGAACAAGCCTGGTCACAGCTTAGTCACCGATGCTGGAGATTTGGGGCCTCAAGAAGTCTCTAGATACAGCTCTTAAATTTTTACTGTAAAAATCGTATTCCATTTAAGCTTGCCATCACTCCACAGGCTCCAAGACAGGGACTGATTATTTGAAAGCTGTATGCGATTGCCTCATTGTCAAATGAGATCCTAAACAATCTTAGTCATTCAGACGAGACAATACTTCTGGCAAATATCAATATTATCCACCTATGGATTAGACATGGCTTCTGTGTGAGGGAAACATACTGACCAATTTTGCTTAAAATTATTCTGTTTCTAGAAATAAAAAAATAAACAAATAAAGAGCTTTCAGACACTAGATTTGAAGTAAATGGGTCATGAGTTAAAAGCAATGGAAGAAATCAGATAATCTGGATGGAAATCTGGGGGCTGATTCTTGTGGGACAAAGGCAGTGCCTGGTTCCTGAAGCAACAATGCTACAAGGGACCTGTGGGGAACATGTCAGACTGAAGGCACCCTGCTACATGTGGATGGGCACAAAATCAGCAGCAACTTCTAAGACGCATGGCAATGCCACTGGCCAGTCAAGATTAGAATGTCAGTTCATGGATGCAAAAAAGGACAAGATTGATCATGAAAATTGTTTTAACACTTTTCTTTTCTCCTTTTCTTTCTTTCTTTCTTTTCTTTTTCTTGGAGACACAGTCTCACTGTCGCCCAGGTTGGAGTGCAGTGGCACAATCTCGGCTCACTGCAACCTTTGCCTCCCAGGCTAAAGCAATTCTCCTTACTCAGCCTCCAGAGTAGCTGGGATTACAGGCGCTTGCCACCACGCCTAGATAATTTTTGTATTTTTAGTAGAGACAGGGTTTCACCATGTTGGCCAGGCTGGTCTTGAACTCCTAACCTCAGGTGATCCGCCCGCCTCTAGCTTCCCAAAGTGCTAGGATTATAGGTGTGAGCCACCGCACCCGGCTTTAACACTTCTGTCTACAAAGTTTGCTTGTTAAATGGAAGAGGACTATGCAGTTATCTATTGCCATGTAACAGACATCCCAAAACTTAATGGCTTAAACCATACCAGTTTATTTATTTGCTTACCATGCATGTTAAAATGCATTAGTTTGCCTGGTGTGGTGGCTCACGCCTGTAATCCCAGCACTTTAGGAGGCTGAGGCAGGAGATCACTTGAGGTCAGGAGTTTATCAGACTGACCAACATGGTGAAACCCCGTCTCTACTAAAAATACAAAAAAATTAGCTGGGTGTGGTGGCATGCACCTGTAGTCCCAGCTACTCGGGAGGCTGAGGCAGGAGAATCGCTTAAACCCGGTAGGCGGAGGTTGCAGTGAGCAGCCATCACACGACTGCACTCCAGCCTGGCAACAGAGCGAGACTCCGTCTCAGAAAGAAAAAAAAAAAATTATCTTGCCCTTTCATATAATCTACACGTCAGCATTTGATAAACATTTTGTCTACAAAACTATCGTAACGGGGCTGGTCACAGGGGCTCAGCTCCTTCCCTTTGCTCGCCAAATATGTAACTGGGGGACTGAACAGAGCTGCAGGGGCGTCCCAAAGACACTTCCAGTTCTCCAATCCAGTGTTTTCCCCATGTGCCCAAGTTCTTGACCTCTCTTGCCCCAAGAAGGGGGGGAAGGGGCCCTGGAGGCGTGGTGAGCTTACGGTTGTAATAAATATGGCAGACCCAAAGAGTTTAGCAGAGAGTGATTTATTAGGCAAGGAGAGAAGGAGAGAAGAGAGCTCCCACGCTGCCCTGGGAGGGGATCCAAGGGAGGAATCCGTATAGGTAAAGGGCGACAGGGTTTTAACCTTGAAGTTATTCCCCGCCCCATTCATGTTCTTGTCCAGTGAGAGGAGTTCTTTTAAACTTCCGCTGGAATGATTTTGATTTTGATACTGGATCAGCTACAGAGCCCCTTCCACCCCAGAGCTTTTGGCAGGGCTTTTTTGAACAAAGAGGTTCACCTGGAATTTCTACCTAGCTGCGGGAGGGAAAGTCAGACAACTCCAGGTTCCCGCATGGGGGCGTGGATGGAGGCTTGGCGCAAGGAAGCTCCTGCCTTTGAAACCAGGCACCTTGTGGACTCGGTTTTCCCTAACACAGTCCCTCAGTATTTCAGACAGGCGGGCAAGGTGGCTCACTCCTGCAATCCCAGCACTTTGGGAGGCTGAGGTGGGCGGATCACCTGAGGTCGGGAGCTCGAGACCAGCCTGACCAACATGGAGAAACCCTGTCTCTACTAAAAATACAAATAAATAGCCGGGCGTGGTGGCGGGCACCTGTAATCCCAGGTACTCAGGAGGCTGAGGTAGGAGAATCGCTTGAACCTGGCGGGCAGAGGTTGCAGTGAGCGGAGATCCTACCATTGCACTCCAGCCTGGGCAACAAAAGCGAAATTCCATCTCAAACAAACAAACAAAAAAACCCCAAGTTTCTTCAATAAAAATATTTAAAAATAAAACAGAGAGTGATGGGGTGGATGGTAAATGGGTGCAGATATAGGGAGAGTGTTAAAATACTTAGCAATCAATTGCAATGCATGGTCCTTATTTGTATCCAAATAAAAACTGTAAAAGAAGGCCAGACACAGTGGCTCACACCTTGATCCCAGAACTTTAAAAGGTTGAGGTGGCGGATCACTTGAGCTCAGGAATTCAAGATCAGCCTGGGCAACATGGTAAAACCCCGTATGTCCAAAAAATACAAAAATTAGCCAGGCATGGTGGTGCATATCTGTAGTCACAATATCTGTAGTCCCAGCTACTCAGGAGGCTGAGGTGGGAGAATCTCTTCAGGCCAGGGGGTGGAGGATGCATTGAGCTATGATCACACCACTGCACTCTAGCCTGGGTGACAGAGCAAGACCCCGTCTCAAGAAAGAAAAAAAAAAAGAAGAAGAAAAATAAAAATATAATAAGCAGTCAGGGGCACGGTGGCTCACGACTGTAATCCCAGCACTTTGGGAGGCTGAGGCAGGCAGATCATGAGGTCAGGAGTTCGAGACCAGCCTGACCAACATGGTGAAACCCCATCTCTACTGAAAATACAAAAATTAGCTGGGCATGGTGGCAGGTGCCTGTAATCTGAGCTACTCAGGAGGCTGAGGCAGGAGAATCGTTTGAACCCGGGAGGCGGAGGCTGCAGTGAGCTGAGATGGCACCACTACACTCCAGCCTGAACAACAGAGGGAGACTCCATCTCAAAAGAAAAAAAAAAAAGATATTGTTAAGCTGGACGCGGTGGCTCACACCTGTAATCCCAGCACTTTGGGAGGCCTAGGCGGTTGGATCCTGAGGTTAGGAGTTCAAGACAAGCCTGGCCAAGATGGTGAAACCCCATCTCTACTAAAAATAATTTTTAAAAAATCAGCCAGGCATGGTGGCAGGTGCCTATAATCCCAGCTACTTGGGAGACTGAGGCAGGAGAATTGCTTGAACCCGAGAGGCGGAGGTTGCGGTGAGCTGAGATTGGGCCACTGCACTCCATCCTGGGCAACAGAGCAAGACTCCATCTCAAAAAAAAAAAAAGAAGAAGAAAAGAAGTCAGTTGGGGAAGTGTGAGCAATGACCAGATATTTGATGACACTAAGGAATTATTGTTAATTTTTTAGATGTGATGATAACATTATAATTTTGCTTAAAAAATGAGTTTTTGTTTGGGCGCAGTGGCTCCCATCTGTAATTCCAGCACTTTGGGAGGCTGAGGCAGGAAGACTTGAGCCCAGGAGTTCAAGGTTACAGTGAGTTATGATCCTGCCAGTGCACTCTGGCTTGGGTGACACAGCAAGACTGTCTCAAAAAATAGTTCTTATCTTTTAGACATAATACTAAAATACATACAGAGGAAATGATATATTATCTAGATTTTTTTTTCAAAATAATCAGGGATGAGATTGTAGGTGGGGGATATAGGTGAAAACAAGTGGCTATTTATTGTTACCTGAAGTTAGGCAATAGATACATTGGGAAATTCATACTATTATCTCTATTTGAGTGTGTTTGAGAAGTTCCATAGTATTTTTTTTTATCAATGGAAACGATCAAAAGAAATGAAATATTGTAGCTTCCAAACCAGAGAGGGAAGAAAAGGAAAGAGAGGACAAGGAAAAAAAACAAGAAAAACTTTATTAGACCTATAGAAGGCAAGAAAGAAGAAAAAAAAAGTTACCCAAATAGTCGTCTCCTAGTAAATGAGACTCCTTTTCCCAAATCTTACATAGTCATGTTCAGACTGCTCATATCTGGTCTCTGTAGTGAAAGTGCATTGAGCTAGGACACCAGGTTCTAATCCTGGCCTTCTCTGGGCTAAGTTGTACCTTGCATGGCTCCTCAGGCTATATTAAGAACCCGGACATCCTTTGACCATTGGCAGCTTTGTGACAGCTGGCTGGGGCTCCAGATTCAGTCTGCTGCCACAGAAGAAAGCAAAGCCAACTGGGTCACATGAGGAAGTAATCCGAGTCCTCAGCTCCAACCTGCGAGCTAAATGTCATCTTGCTGCTGCTGTGTGGCTGTCAGGGATAACCTGATGGTGTGTGACCTAAAGAAAAAGCCAACTTCTCAGACCCCCTTGCCGAGAATGTTGTGTTTTACAAACTCCTGAAAAATGATTTGGCAAGTTTCTAGTAAGAGTGACCGGTAGCCGATTCGAATGAAAATAAATGTCAGAGAAGGCGGAAATGGGTTTGGAGGAGCGAATACCACGAAGATGGTGGCATCTTAGTTACTGTGTTTTTAGAGGGGGATGGGAAATTGAAGAGGAAGAAAATCTTTCTTCCCTCTCTCAAGCATTGTTATGAATAAACGTTACTTCTTTTTTTCTGCCTTCCAGGTGCAACCCTTCCAGCTGCTTTCTAGTGATTTCCCCCATATGTTCTCTAATTTTTTTTTCTTTTTTGCCCTTTGACTTCTTCTTTCAAAGCAAAACTCTGCTTATTGCCATCTACTAAGCACTGCATTTCTCCCCATATCTCTCCCTGGGTGTGCGGCTTTCTTATCTCGTTTCCCATCTCCGTTCCTGTTCCCGTTGCCTCTTTGTCAAATCTTGCGCTGCTTTTTTCTCAATCGCTCCTCTGCCTCTGCTTTTCCTCTGAATTTCTATACCTTAGTCACTGAAACCCTGTGCCTTGTTCTCTCCTTGCTCTTGTCTCCTCTAGCGCATATAACGTCCATGAAAGGATTATGCAGCCAGAAGCTCTCAGAGGAAGGTCAGAGTGTTCTGATGTAGGAAAGCTTCTGTAGTGACTGCACTTTATTGGTGGAGGTTCTTGTCCCTTTTTGTCCTCCTAGAGCATTTACTAGGGATCTTTCTTTGTTTTGCTCATAAAAATCGCTTAGGGCTCTGCAAGTCAGGTTGCTTTTTCCTTCCTAACGTGTGTCTCAATTTTATTATCACCTTAAGTGGCATCTTGTTGACGATAAGAAGAAAGAATTCAGAGAAAGAAATAGAATGGGGGGGGGAAAAATGATCTGTGTCACCTACCAAAACCTAGCTTGGGCTTAGCTAACTTTTTTCTTGGGAAATTATGGTACAGTAACACAGTAATACATTTTTATACTGATGGAGATCAGGAATCATTCTAAAAAGGAAAAAAACAAAACTATATGAAATAAATTTTTTAAAAATTAGTATCCCAAGTGGTACACCCACAAACTATTTATTTGGATAGAAATATCTAAATTTATTGTATCAGCACTGTCCTAAATATTTTCTATATATTCACCCATAGTTTTCTCAACAGATTTATGGGCCGGGTACTGTCATAAGCCCAATTCTGCAGGTGAGAAAACTGAGGCACAAAGAGATTAAATGTTTTGTCCATGGTTACACAGCTACTAAGTAGCAGCCTCGGATCTGATCCCAAGCCATCTGGCTACAGAGTTCATGGAATTAGCTGCTGTAGCATTTTGGATTTTTACAGAAATTTTTACTTGCTTTCATTAATAAAGCTGTAAATGAAGTTTAGTCCTTCCGTGTTTCAGTAAGAAGATAGTTTCAGGATTTGGACCACCTAAAAATTTTGTATGGGCTGGACGTGGTGGCTAACGCCTGTAATCCCAGCACTTTGATATGCCAAGGTAGGTGGATCGCCTGAGGTCAGGAGTTCAAGACCAGTCTGGCCAACATGGTGAAACCCCGTCTTTTTTTTAAAAAAAAACTCATCTTTATATTTTTGTATAAACCTCATCACATTCCAAAGACTTCTGCCTGATATCCTTAGGGAGCAGGCAGTGGGAAGCCAGAGGGGAGCCAGAGGAGGTGTCCAACAATAAGAAGAAAGCCTTCAGTTCGTTTGTTTGCTTGTTTGTTTTTGAGACAGTCTCAAAACTGTCACCCAGGCTAGAGTGCAGTGGCATGATCTTGGCTCACTGCAACCTCTGCCTCCTGGGTTCAAGTGATTCTCGTCCTCAGCCTCCCAAGTAGCTGGGCTTACAGGCGCCTGCCACCACACCAGGCTAAATTTTTTGTATTTTTTTAGTAAAGACAGGGTTTCGCCAGTTGGCCAGGCTGGTCTCGAACTCCTGACCTCAAATGATCTGCTTGCCTCAGCCTCCCAAAGTGCTGAGATTATAGGTGTGAGCCACCACACCTAGTCAAAAGCCTTCAGTTCTTAAAGTACTTTTTTTTTTGAGACGGAATCTCGCTTTGTCACACAGGCTGGAGTGCAGTGTCATGATCTCAGCTCACTGCAACCTCCACCTCCTGAGTTCAAGCGATTCTCCTGCCTCAGCCTCCTGAGTAGCTGGGATTACAGGGACACGCCACCATGTCCAGTTAATTTTTGTATTCTTAGTAGAGACAGGATTTCACCATGTGGGCCAAGCTGGTCTCAAACGCCTAACTTCAAATGATCCGCCCCCCCTTGGCCTTCCAAAGTGCTGGGATTACAAGTGTGAGCCACTGCGCCCAGCCCAGTTCTTAAAGTACTTTCAGTAGTTAGTTGTTCCTAATCATTCACCACTGTACATAATGCTAACATATCCTTGTAGCTTAATCTTTGTTTATATCCATGAATCTAAAAAAGTTATAATGAAGACAATTTAAGACTAAGTCACGGCCGAGCTCAGTGGCTCACACCTGTAATCCCAGCACTCTGGGAGGCCAAGGTGGGTGTATCACCTGAGGTCAGGAGTTTGAGACCAGCCTGGCCAGCATGGTGAAACCCTGTTTCTACTAAAAATACAAAAACTAGCCAGGCGTGATGGTAGGTGCCAGTAATCCCAGCTACTGGGGAGGCTGAGGCAGGAGAATTGGTTGAACCTGGAAGGCGGAGGTTGCAGTGAGCCAAGATTGTGCCACTGCCCTCCAGCCTGGGTAACAAGAGTGAGACTCTGTCTCAAAAAAATAAATAAATAAAAATAAGTCACATAATTTTCAACAGTAGCAGTAAGGAACATTATAAGATCATTGTTAAATGATAGTTTTCAGAAAAAATTATTTTATGTGAAAAATTCTAAGAACTATTACATAAAAGACAATTCAAAAATTTTTAAAAGATCAAGAAGAGGCTCTATTAAGATTAAAGTTTAATGTAATCAGAAATCAGATTGTATATGCTAGAAGTAGTATATGATTTTAAAAATCAACATGAAGGCCAGGGGCGGTGGCTCACGCCTATAATCCCAGCACTTTGGGAGGCCAAGGCAGGCAGATCATGAGGTCAGGAGATCAAGACCATCCTGGCCAACAACGTGAAACCCTGTCTCCCCTAAAATACAAAAAAAAGCCAAGTGTGGCGGCACGTGCCTGTAGTCCCAGCTACTCAGGAGGCTGAGGTAGGAGAATCGCTTGAACCCGGGAGGTGGAGGTTGCAGTGAGCTGAGATCATGCCACTGCACTCCAGCCTGGTGACAGAGCAAGACTCTGTCTCAAAAAATAAAAAAATTAAAAAATATAAAAATGCATAATTTAATTTAGAGGAATGTTAGTATAGAAAGACATAGAAAAAAACCCCAGAAAACTATAGTTGTGACATGAGTATGC
Organism: Ateles fusciceps; assembly: GCA_036589455.1. Classification (NCBI taxonomy): domain Eukaryota; kingdom Metazoa; phylum Chordata; class Mammalia; order Primates; family Atelidae; genus Ateles; species Ateles fusciceps. Next base: position 1,886,376 of record JAZHEH010003090.1, read on the forward strand.
TGTTCATGTATTACAGGTGAATTGTCAAGACGATATGGTAAATTTACATATGGTGGTGGTAGCAAGTGTAAAACCCAGATATATAAGTTAAGGTAGAAAACATCTATCATTTAAGAAGGAATTATCTACAAAATGTAAGATTTTGACCAGGAGCCAAGAAAAAGGCCGGTGAACCTCACTGTTAGCTCTTGCTCCTGTGAGACTACAGAAAAGCTGTTTCTAGCCAGGCGCAGTGACTCACGCTTGTAATCCCAGCACCTTGGGGGGCCAAGGTGGGTGGATCACCTGAGATCAGGAGTTCGAAACCAGCCTGGCCAACGTGGTGAAACCCCGTATCTACTAAAAATACAAAAAATTACCCGGGTATGGAGTGCATGCCTGTAATCCCAGCTACTCGGGAGGCTGAGGTAGGAAAATTGCTTAAACCTGGGTGATGGAGGTTGCAGTGAGCTGAGAGTGTGCCACTGCACTCCAGCCTGGGCAACCAGAGTGAAACGCCATCTCAAAAAAAAAAAAAACCTATGTGTCTTCTGTTGTTTACAGTGAATTGTCTACAATCTTTTAATGGTTGGCAATGAATTTGCTGGAATAGCTCAGTGATTATCAATTCTTATACTCCACAGATCAATACTCCATCATTAAACCTTGGACGTAGCTTTCGGTTGGCTGGGAGGAGGAAGAAGCTGACCAAATTGCTTTTCCAAGATGCGTCATAGCAGGCAGTGTGGGAGAGTAAGGTAAGATTTACCATATGGCTAAATATCCTTTGGACTCTAAAGTTTTGAAGATTACTGCAGGGCATTGAGGGTGACTGAGACCCACACCTTTAGTAACTAGTTTCTGGTCTGCCCTGTTCATATCAATGTATATATCAATGATATGTAGCCTGGAGGTTTTGATAACTGACTTGGAAATTCTTCCATAGTCTCGCCCTTTTTTCCCCTCACTAATATAGGATTGAATTAGTAGCATTGTGGTACCAAATTCTCTGGATACATTTGTGCAAGTGTGTACACATGCATACTCATCATACTCAGTACTTCTTTTCCTTTCTTTTTTCTTTGTCTTTTTTTTTTTTTTTGAGACAGAGTCTCTCTCTGTCACCCAGGGTGGAGTGTAATGGTGCGCTCTCGGCTCACTGCAACCTCCGCCTCCTGGATTCAAGCAATTCTCCTGCCTCAGCTGTCCAAGTAGCTAGGATTACAGGTGTGCACCACCACGCCTGGCTAATTTTTGTATTTTTAAGTAGAGACGGGGTTTCACCATGTTGGTCAGGCTGGTCTTAAACCCCTGACCTTGTGATCCACCCACCTCCGCCTCCCAAAGTACTAGGATTATAGGTATGAGCCGCCACACCTGGCTTCTTTTCTTTTTCTTTTCCTTTTTTTTTTTTTGTAAGACAGAGCCTTGCTTTGTCACCCAGGCTGGAGTGCAGTAGTGAGATCTCAGCTCACTGCAACCTCTGCCTCCCGGGTTCAAGCAATCTTCTGCCTCAGCCTCCTGAGTATCTGGGACTACAGGTGTGTGCCACCATGCCCAGCTAAGTTTTTGTTTTTTTAGTAGAGATGGGTTTCACAATGTTGGCCAGGCTGGTCTCAAACTCCTGAACTCAAGTGATCGACCTTCCTCAGCCTCCCAAAGTGCTGGATTTCAGGTGTGAGCTGCCACATCTAGCCCATATCCATTATTTCTATTTCATATTATAAACATTCTGAAAATTTATTTTTCTTTTATGTACCCATCAACTTTTAAAGTTTAATTTTTTAACAAATTTACATGATTGACATTTTAAAAAAATATAAATGTATACAGTAAGAAGTCTTTCTCTCCTCTCTGTTCCCTAACCAATCAGTTCTTATTTCTACAAACAACCAATGTTATTAGATTTTCTATGTCCTTCCAGACATATTTGGTGTATGTATATATAAGAAAAAACATATAGCTACATTTTTTTTCCTGTTACTCAAGTGGCAGTCTATTTTACATACTTTTGCGCTTACTTTTATCAGATAAAACTAACTTTTCATATGTTCAGATGCTTTATCTATCTTGGCTGTCTCCTCTCTTGCCCTACTCTCCCCTTTCTCACTCCCAATATGCATTTACTCTGCACTTTTATGTGCTAGAAACACATTAGTCCATTCCCTTATTAGTTTAGGTGGTGGTGGTGGTGGTGGTGGTTGTTTTTCAGATGTAGTCTTGTTCTGTTGCCCAGGCTGGAGTGCACTGGTACCATTGGGTTCATCACAACCTCCACCTCCCCGGTTTAAGCCATTCTCCTGCCTCAGCCTCCCAAGTAGCTGAGATTACAGGTGTGCACCACCATACCTGGCTAATTTTTGTGTTTTTAGTAGAGACGGGGTTTCACCATGTTGGCCAGGCTGGTCTTAAATTTCTGGCCTCAAGTGATCTTCCTGCCTTGGCCTCCCAAAGTGCTGGGATTATAGGCATGAGCTGCCACACCTGGCCTAGTTTAGTTTTTATTATGCTGAAATCTTGTACATGTTTAGCCACTCGATATTGTCTGTTTAAAGGGAAGTCCCTAAATAATATAATATACACCCATAACATCTTTTTATTTAATTTATTTATTTATTTTGAGACAGTCTCGCACCATCACCCAGGCTGGAGTACAATGGCGCAATCTTGGCTCACAGCAACCTCCACCTCCCGGGTTCAAGCGATTCTCCTGCCTCAGCCTCCCGAGTAGCTGGGACTACAGGCGCATGCCACCATGCCCAGCTATTTTTTTGCATTTTAGTAGAGACAGGGTTTCACCATGTTGGCCACGCTGGTCTCAGACTCCTGGCCTCAAGTGATCTGCCCACCTCAGCCTTTCAAAGTGCTGGGATTACAGGTGTAAGCCACTGCGCCTGGTCATATGATACTGATTTCTGATTTATTTGCTACCCACTTAGTGTTCTGAAACCACTTCTATCTACTTTTGTGTCTATTGTTAATAGACAAATCACGTGGATTGACCAGATACTGGTAGAAGAGATATATGACCATGCCTTTATTTAGTCAGTATGTTATAAAAAGAGATATAAAATAATTATAAATCTCTGAATTCTTTAGAATGCTAGCTACAAGCCGGGTGCAGTGGCTCATGCCTGTGATCCCAGCAATTTGGGGGGCCGAGGCAGGCAGATCACTTGAGATCAGGAGTTCAAGACCAGCCTGACCAACATGGAGAACCCCCCGTCTCTGCTAAAAATACAAAATTACCTGGGTGTGGTGGTGCATGCCTGTAATCCCAGCTACCCGGGAGGCTGAGGCAGGAGAATCACTTGAACCTGGAAGGCAGAGGTTGCAGTGAGCCAAGATCACACCACTGCACTCCAGTCTGGGCAACAAAAGTGAAACTCCATTTCAAACAAAAACAAGAACAAAACAATTCTATCTTCAAACTCCATACAATCCAAATCAAAATACCAGTTATATTTTTTTAGGACATTAAAAATACAGTTAGGCCAGGCATGGTTCCTCATGCCTATAATCTCAGCACTTTGGGAGGCTGAAGTGAGAGGACTGCTTGAGCCCAAGAGTTGGAGACCTGCCTGGGAAACATAGTAAAACCTCATCTCTAATAATAAACAACAACAACAAAAGCATAAATAATAAAAACAAAATATAATTGTATAAAAAATGAAATATATACTACATCATTATTTGTACAAGTTAATAATACCTGAGCACAAAACCATATATATTTTGTACCTACAACCAAAATAATACAATTAGAATGTTTTCCTGGGCTTGTGGGGCGGGAAAAAGAATCAAAATGGATTATTGGTGTAAAGGAAAACAGGAAGTAGAATAAGAGCAGATACTTGCACAATCCAATGATGGTAACCGACCCTGAACTGAGAAATAGAATTAAGTCATCTTTCTATGCCCAGGCAAGGGGCAGTGATGGGAGGTGGATAGCAGAGACTTTATATCTTTGGATGAGCCTAAATTGATGGGTCCATTTTTCATAAGATTTGAGATTCTAGACCCAGATACCTTACAAAAAAATCTCTCCTACAGCCTGAATCTTAATACTGGAAACTGACTGATTACAGATTCTTTCTTAGAATAAGAAGAGGTCATGAAGAGCTCAAAGAACAAACAGAAACAGACCAAAAAACCTCCCTCTTTGATGGGAGAATGTCAGAGGCACAGAGGAGCCAGCTGTAGAACCCCCAGTAGCCAATGGGGAAACAATTTAAGCAAAAAAATAACAAAGTAGTGTTGGACTATAACTCAACATATCAATATTCATGAGTCCATACTAATATAAATAAATGATTGAATAAATTAATAAATTGAGGAGAGCAGACAAAGCTTTCATGTTCTCTTGCAGAATAATGACAAATAATGTATATAGATACTATACCCATAATGAGGAGAGCATAACTCCCCACTTCTTGAGTGTGGGCTCCACAAGGAGAGGGGAGTTATGCTTCCCAAAGGGTATAGTACACAAAAGCGGGATAAGGAGTAGCTGTCCACTAGAGAAAACAGACACTCCCTCAGCCAAGTGATCGAGGGCCACATCAGCAGTGATAAATCATGTTAATAAATGTGCCTTTGTGTGATGTGGTGAAAATGGCACTGTATCTCAGTGATCTTCCCACCACAGAACCCCAGGCTAATCAGGTGAAAAACATGAGAGAAATTCCAACAAGGGGCACCCTACAATATATCTGACCAGCACCCCTCAAAACTGGTAAGGTCATCAAAAACAAAGAAAGTCTCAAAGGCTAGATGGGGTGGCTCATGCCTATAATCACAACACTCTGAGAGGTGGAGGTGAGAGGATCTCTTGAGCCTAAGAGTTCGAGACCAGCCTGGGCAACATGGCAAAACCCCATCTCTGCAAAAAAGACAAAAACTAGCCAGGCATTGGCGGCCTGTGCCTGTGGTCCCAGTGACCTCCATCACTTGAACCCAGGAGTTCGAGGCTTCAGTGAGCCATGATTATGCCACTGTACTCTAGCATGGGCAACACAGTGAGATCCTGTCTCAAAAAGAAAAAAAAAAGAAAGAAAGAAAGAAAAAAAAAGAAAAGACAAGAAAAAAGAAAAAACAGAAATTCTGCCAGGCACAGTGGCTCATGCCTGTAATCCCAGCACTTTGGGAGGCTGAGGTGGGTAGATCACCTGAGGTCGGGAGTTCGAAACCAGCCTGACAAATATGAAGAAACCCCGTCTCTACTAAAAATAGAATATTAGCTGCACGTGGTAGCTCACGCCTGTAATCCCAGCTACTCAGGAGGCTGAGGTGGGAGAATCACCTGAACCCAGAAGTCAGAGGTTCAGGCCATTGCACTCCAGCCCAAGCAACAAGAGTGAAACTCTGTCTCAAAAAAATAAAGAAAAAGAAAGCAAAAAAGAAAAAACAGGAATTCTGAGGCTATCTTACCCAACAGGTGCCTCAGGAGACATGACAACTAAAATATAATGTGCTATCCTGAAACCAAAAATGGACATTAGATAAAAAGTAAGGATATCTAAATAAATATGGACTGTAGATATTAATCATGTTTCAATATTTGTCATTAATTGTAATATACAATAATAGGTGAAACTGAGGGAAATGGTAGAAGTGATATGGGACTTTACTGTCTAAATTTTTCTATAAATCTAAAACTGTTCTCAAAAAAAGGGTCATCACAAAAAAAAGGCGGCATCATGAAGTCAGTGATCTATGAAACCTTGTAAAAATGTGACCCATTCCCTCTATGTATAACAAAAAAGTTTTCTTTCTTGTCTTCCAGCTGAGGAAGTATTTGGTTTGTTTGTTTGGTTTTTGCTAAACACAGAAGAGGTCTTTGCTCAAAGACATAGAAAGTGTTTCCCTCCGGGTGTGGTGGCTCACACCTGTAATCCCAGCACTTTGGGAGGCCAAGGCGGGTGGATCACAAGGTCAGGAGATCCAGACCATCCTGGCTAATACGGTGAAACCCCGTCTCTACTAAAAATACAAAAAAAATTAGCCGGGCTTGGTGGCATGCGCCTATAGTTCCAGCTACTCCGGAGGCTGAGGCAGGAGAATCACTTGAACCCGGGAGGTGGAGGTTGCAGTGAGCTGAGATGATGCCATTGCACTGCAGCCTGGGTGACAGAGTGAGACTCCATCTCAAAAAAAAAAAAAAAAAGAAAGATAGAAGGAAAGTGTTTATCTTCTCTTCCTTTGGTGTTACGAGTGAGCTTGCCAGATTGAAGGCAGATGTCTTAGCACCCTTCAGTAGTTAATATAACTGTAGATCTGTTTGGAACCTGCCTCAAGGTTCCCAAGGCAGCTAATAAATGGCCAATAATGAACACTCATGGCCAGAGGCTTCTAACTATTAGGACGGTGGACCCATTCTTTCCCAATCCTTAAAGTTCAACCACATGCAACTAGAAAGATAGTTTTAACCAATCCAAAGTAATGTTGATTACAGCATCTCTTAGCACCAGTGTTCAGACAGGATTAAATGTTGGCGTTACCATCATCCTAGCATGGTACCTAACACTCAGGAGGCACTTAGCACATGCTCATTAAGTAAACGGCAATGTGTTCCTAGAGTTCAGGGCAGAATTTTAATATTTTATATAAGGGTCTAATAAAGCAAAGAGCCCTATAGCCTGGCTGGCAAAATAATTATCACCAAAAAATTTATTAGGTATTTTCTAATTCACAAAATTTACCCATTCTTAGTTCATCTACTATAAGTTTCAAGCCTCTGAATAGCAGAACTGTTCCTGTTACTATGGGAATATTGGGTCATATGTCACTTGAAAGATATCTTTCCCTAAGTATGCAGTAATATGCTAGCTTGGACTCAAAACTGGCCTATCAGGAATATTTAATGTTTCTCTCATGAGGAATCTTGAAGCAGTCAAATTTTATAATTTTTTTGTGTATTTTTTTATTAGTTACAGAACCTCACCAATTCACTCATGCTAATCTGCAAGTCCTGTAATTATCACAAAAAAAGTACTCTGGCAAATTAACCCCACTTCTCAATGCAGGCTTAATAGGAAAGAGAGCTATTTTGAAAGCTCAGTGGGTTATAAGCACTACTCTACAAAACACACCGCAACACACTCAGACTGTGAGATACAGCCTTAAATAGTTAAACAAGTCCATCAACATAAACTGGGTACATTTCCAGCCTTGATTCTTCCCTATTGACTTTATTACTTAAGATGTACCTGACTGGAAGCCAGCAAAGGCCTCCTGGGAGTAAGCAGCTCTGGTAGAGGGGAGCAGAGGGAGCCCCCTTGTTTATGAGGGGAGAAAAGACATCATTGGAGACATGTATGATTTGAAAAACAAGCTTCCCTGGAATATTATTGAGAGAGCAATACTTGGTTATATATAATCAGGGGTTTTGTAGTGAATCTGTGGAAAGGTAACCAGTAATTGCTTAGTATAATCTAAAACTCTGAAAGGCTTGTGATAAAATAACTACAAAGAAATCAAATCAAAACACAGTCTCAGATGTTTTGATCATTGAAGTTGGAACAATAGGGATAGCCATGAAAGCTTATCTCTAAAATAGGTTCTTACAGAACTCCGTGAGCAGAGACTAAAAGCAGACTTTTAGAAGAGCTAACTTCAAAAAAGAGTCTCTATATAATAAGAGTCATTTTAAACTAAAATGATCAAGACCTCCTAGGGATTCTAGGTCATGCCTAAACCATCATGGTCAAGTTGGACATGTATAGAGACCTAGTACACTCACTCGTCCACCTTCGGCCCCACTTATATCCCAGGCTGGGCATTGAAGTTCCCTGTCAGTCAGTTGGACGGGGGTACAGGACAGGCCCCTTTAAACGCAGAACTCCCTCAATACTGCAGAGCACTGGAAGAGCTCTTGTTAAAGTGGATAAGTGCAGCCTGAATGTCTGGTGAGATCAAACCTGAAGAGCGAGAGAGATAAGGAGAGAGTCTAGTCATTAGTCATCTCTTTTAACTAACTCCGAAGTTGGCTGGCTTCACACTAGACCTGGTGATTAATGGTAAAGAGATAGCTCTTGCAATTCAACTTCTGTAAGTGGAAAGAAATTTAAGCTTCCCCTGAGCATTCGCTTCCTCTTTGAATGCTTCAAAACAAATCTTGGCATCAGTAGGCTGATGCCACTTCTCATCATGCCCCACAGGCCTTGATGAGGGAGATGGAGAGGGCCAGGTGTGCCCTATTGAACATGCCCCCATGGTTCTCTGCCTTTTCATAGGAATCTCCTAAGGGAAGAACCAGAGTCACCTAATCTCAGGACAAAATGGCAGCCCTAAGAGAGTGATCCATTGTCAGAAAGCATGCATACGTTATTATTCGGAAGAGAAGAAAATTACTTTCCATTTACTACAGGGCTAGTCTGAAGTTTGCAAAGAAGTCCTTTTCATTCAATTATCCTTTGTAGGAAAGTATGTATGTACAAGTTAAGAATATTCAATATCAAAAATAGTTTTTGTCTTGGCTTTGAAAATTTTCATAATATGTAAGCAAAATTCTTAGTTCTAGAGTTGTAGTTACTCAGTTATCAAAAATCACACAGAAGGCCAGGCATGGTGGCTCACACCTATAATCCCAGCACTTTGGGAGGCCAAGGCAGGCAGATTACCTGAGGTCAGGAGTTCAAGACCAGCCTGACCAACATGGTAAAATCCTGTCTCTACTAAAAATACAAAATTAGCCGGGCATGGTGGTACATGCCTGTAATCCCAGCTACTCAGGAGGCAGGAGAATCGCTTGAACCTGGGAGGCGGATGTTACAGTGAGCTGCGATCACGCCATTGCACTCCAGCCTGGGCAACAAGAGTGAAACTCTGTCTCAAAAAAAAAAAAAAAAAAAAAAATGATACAGATAAGATAATAAACTTTATCAACCATCCAGTTGCTAAAACAGAAATCTAGGATTCATGTTAATTCCCCTCTTCTTTCACCCGTCATACCCAATCCATTTGTTTCATTAGTTCTCCCTTCAAAATACCGTAATTCATCCACTTTCTCCATTTCCATGGCACCATTCTAGTATAAATTATGTCCCACCTGAACTGTTATTATAATCTCAAACAGAACTAACTCTTGCTTCCCTATAATCTATTTCATGGCAGCCAGAGAGGGATTTTTTAAACATCCATAAGATCTGGACAGGCATGGTGGCTCACACCTGTAATCTCAGCCCTTTGGGAGGCTGAGGCGGGCAGATCACAAGGTAAGGAGTTCAAGACCAGCCTGGCCAACATGGTGAACCCCGTCTCTACAAAAAATACAAAAAAATTAGCCGGAAGTGATGGTACATACCTGTAATCCCAGCTACTCCGGAGGCTGAGGCAGGAGAATTGCTTGAACCCAGGAAGCAGAGGTTGCAGTGAGCCAAGATTGCACCACTGTACTCCAGCCTGGGCGACAGAGTAAGACTTTGTCTAAAAAAAAAAAAAGAAAAGAAAAGGAAAAAAAAAGCTCTATTGTATCAGTAAATCTTTAATGGCTTCCTCACAAGGACTTACATAGTTCCCTAGCTACCTTTCAACTTCATTTCCTACCTTTTATTCCGCTAACACCACTAGCCGGTTTGGAGTTCCATGACTAAGCCAAGCTCTTCTTTCCCCTTGTGTCCTCTGGCTGTAATGCTGATCTTCTCATAACTGGTTCTTTTTTGTTCTTCAGGTCTTAGCATTAACCATCTCCACATTTGAGATGTTCCTGACCAGAGCAAGCACAGTGGCTCTTGCCTGTAATCCCAACACTTCGGGAGGCTGAGGTGGGAGAATCACTTGAGCCCAGGAGTTCAAGACCGACCTAGGCAACATAGTGAGACCCTATGTCTACCAAAAATAGAAAAAATTAGTTGGGTGTGGCAGTTTGCATCTGTAGTCTCAGCTACTTGAGAGGCTGAAGTGGGAGGAGGACTGCTTAAGCCTGGGAAGCCAAGGCTGCAGCGAGCCATATTTGCACCACTGTATTCCAGCCTAGGGGACAGAGCATCACCCCGTCTCAAAAAATAATAATAAAAATCTTCCCACCTAACACTTAGCCTCTCCTTCCCTGACTACGTTCTCTTTGTTAGTATCATCCTCTGTTTGTTTATTCACAACGCTTACAATCTGAAATTGCCCTGTTTATTTAACGGATGTACCTAGCGTTGGTCTTTCTCACTCACAACAAAATCTAAGCTCCTAACCACATCAGTCTTGTGACATCACCACATCTCCAATACTTAGAACAACACATAGAACAATGAAGAGTCATTAAAGGAATGAAGAAAAGAAGGAAGTATATCACCAAGAGTACACTGGCAAACTCTTTTGGTAAAAGGCCAGACAGTAAACACTTTAGGCTTTGCAGGTCACTTAAAATTTTTGTCGCATATTCTTCTTCATTTAAAATCATTTTGGGATGGGCACGGTGGCTCACGCCAGTAATCCCAGCACTTTGGGAGGCTGAGGTGGGGGGATCATGAGGTCAGGAGTTCAAGACTAGCCTGGCCAACATGGTGAAACCCCATCTCACTAAAAATACAAAAAATTAACCGGGTGTAGTGGTAGGTGCCTGTAATCCCAGCTACTCAGGAGGTTGAGGCAGGATGCTTGCTTGAACCTGGGAGGCAGAGGTTGCAGTGAGCATAGATTGTACCACTGCACTCCAGCCTGGGTGACAGAGTTAAGACTCCGTCTCAAAAAAAAAAAAAAAAAAATCATTCTTGGCTCTTACAGGGGAAAAAAAAAAAGCAGATCAAGGGCTGGATTTGCCCCAAGGGCCATAGTTGCCAATCCTGATCTAGATTAAGGAAGAAGTTTATCTATGACCCTAGTTACCTTTAACGTTTAAATTCTGCAAACCTGACAGAGCTCTAGGTTGTAGTATAATAGAAATTGGAGTAGAAGGGCTAGTCATTACTTCCTGGTCCATGATCCCTTATTTGTAAACCTGTTCTACCCACAGTTCCTAGAAAGGCAGCTCTATACACCACCTCATTCCTCAACATGTCTTACTTCCTATTCATGACTGATTGAGCCAGATCACCCCATCAGATGACCTCTCTATGGAATTTGAAATTGGCCCACTGAAATAGAACCAACTAGATGACGATGGACTCTTGAAGTAAAATATGTAGTTGGGTAGGTCCATGACAAACCAAAGCCAAAGGTAAACTCATATTTTCAGAAAATGGAGATAGCACAATAAAAAAGAAGTCAGTTTGCTCAAGGAAGCTTGAGAAAGAAAGAGACACACAGATAGAAGCACAGACCTGCTACCACGGAGCCCCAAGATGGGTGAAAGGATTAGCCTTGGGTCCTGAATGTCCAGTTCCATGTCCCATATGGTCTAGGCGTGCTTCACTTATGTCCTTATCTGGGAAGTGTTCTGTTGTAGCTCTTCTTTTATTTTTGAGACAAGGTCTCGCTCTGTCATCCATGCTGGAGGGCAGTGGGGCAATCCCGGCCTGCTGCATCCTGAACCTCCTGGGCTCAAGTGATTCTCTCACCTCAGCCTCCCAAGTAGCTGGGACTACAGGCATGTGCCACCACACCTAGCTAATTTTAAAAATTTTTTATAGAGATGGCCTCTCACTATGCTGCCCAACTCCTGGGCTCCGGCAATCCTTCTGTTCAACTTCCCAAAGTGCTGGGATTGCAGGCATGAGCCACTGTGCCCAGCTTCTCTTCTTATCTTACCTAATTTGAGATAGTTTCTATTCCTGACCAGAGGAATGGGTGTTTCAAGTTACTGTCAAACCTATCAATGAACGCACAGGGGTTTGTGGGTGTCTGTTATGTTTAAGACACTAAGAGACATTATGGGGCAAACAAATACATGCAAAAAATAGTGATTCTTTTCAAGAAAAGTAAATCTGGTAGAGAAGTGAGACATAAATAACATAAAATGATAATTAACAGTGTAAGGCAGTGTATGGTAAATACCGCATATCAGTGTTTTGTGTGTCTAAGATGTTTTAAAATTTAATTTTAATGGTATTTAAAACAAAATGAAAATAGATGCTGAGGAAATAATGACTACTATTTCAAAAGAACCACAACAGTGAATTTTGACAAATAAAATTGTTTTGATGAGAATTATTAATAGAAATATAACAGAAACTTGTTTTGATCAGAATTATTAACATTTTAACAAAATTTCAAAACTGCTAACCATGAGTCAAATCTATTCAGATGAACTGAGAACGAGCCGTTCTGGTGTTCTTTCTGAAAGAGATAATGACTCTCCTCAGAGTATCTAAAAAGTGTTTGGTCTTAACGACAAAGGACTAGATGAAGTCCCTCTTGTGTCAAAGCAAAGTCCAGGGTATCTCATCAATACAGACATCATGCTACCAGTTGCTTTAAAAATGCACTGCCTGCTATAGTCTCTGTGCTGACAAAACACTCACTAGGAAGAGCCATCTCTCGTCTGATGTGAAGAAGAGAGTCTGATATGAGTACGTATAGGAATTAATTTTTTCTGAACCAAGATTTGTAGTGATACTATCTTCTAGAGATGCTTTCTGCAAAATTTGCTAATCTGAAGGGGAAGTAAACTTCATGGTAAAGGCAGTAAGTTTACCAGGATTTGTTGTTCTTTTAAGTAAGTTTGTAAGGGCAATACATTTATCAGGATTTATTATTTTTTAAAGTAAGTTTATATCAAAGTATTATTTTAAAAGGAAGTAAAGATGGGAAGGAAGAGGAAGAAAATGGGTTGCCTGCTCTACCAATGCATAGAAATTCAGCATATGTATCATAATCTGCTATTTAGTCCCTAAACAGGGTTTTTCTTCATCCACTGGGTATTTACACTTGGCGTAAAACAAGGTATGAGTCAGTAATTAATTTATGTTCGTGTGCCAATATTGATAGTATCATACCAGTTAACTAATCAGTGGCTCTGAGGCTTAAGTGGAGATCACAATCACTTTGAGGCTTGTTGAAACACAGATTACTAGGCCCCACTCTGAATTTCTGATGCACTAGGTCTGGGGCAGGGCCTGAGAATTTGCATTTCTCTTTTCTTTTTGAAGACTGGGTCTTGCTCTGTCATCCAGGCTGTAGCGCAGTGGTGCAATCACACCTCACTGCAACCGTGACCTCCTGGCCTCAAGCGATCCTCCCACCTTAGCCTCCCAAGTAGCTTACAACCACAAGTGCCTGGCTGGTTGTTTTAACTTTTCAACTTTTTGCTAGAGACAGGAGTCTCACTATGTTGCTCAGGCTAGTCTCAAGGATTGCTGGGCTCAAGCAATCACCCTTGGGCCTCCCAAAGTGCTGGGATTACAGTCATGAGCCACCACCCCCAGCTGAGAATTTGCATTTGTAACAAGTCCCCCAGGTAATAATGAGGCTGTTGGTCCGAAGACCATGGAGAGAACCAATTAATTAAGAGCTACTATACTGAATCAGCCCTGTCACCAGTCTGGTCTTTCCTGCTGCATATACCTAGGGGAGACAACTACAGCTTATATGAAGAAACAGTCTAAGGTGGTTTTCTTATGAATTCTATTGCTGAAAAGTCATACAATGGTTTGGGGGATTCTATCTCTAATTCTAATTAATTTTTAATTTCTTATTCTTCATATAAGGCCAAATGCCAGCTGCCAGTGTTTGCTTAAGTAAAGAAGCACATATAGCAGGCACATATATGCTCCAGCCTGAGCAAAAGAATGAGATCTTGTCTCTAATTAAAACAATTGTCCATGTGCAAGGAATGAATTCAAGTGAAAATTTCGCCAAAGTGAAACCGATTGGTTCACACTGATTGTCCAGTGACAGTGCTGGGCCAGTCCAGTTTTGGTGCTTGGAAAGGGTTATCCAAAGGAATGAAGTACTGACAGATGCTACAACACAGGTGAACCTTGCAAACGTTATGCTAAGTGAAAGAAGCTAGCCCCCAAGGCCACATGTTACATGATCCGGTTTATCTGAACGTCCAGAGCAGGAAAATGAATAAAGGCAGAAAGTAGGTTAGTAGTTGCTGGAGGCAAGAAGTGGTTCACTAAAGGGCAAGAGTTTTCTTTCTGAGGTGATGAAAATGTTCTAAAATTGTGGCAATGGTTACACATATCTGTGAATATACTAAAAAACATTGAATTGTATATTTTAACTGGGTGACTGCATGGTATGTGATTTATATCTCAACAAAGGTGTCTTTTAAAAATGGATTGAGCCTAGGAGTTCGTGACCAGCCTGGACAATATAGTGAGACCTCGTCTCTATAAAAAAATGTACAGGCTGGGCATGGTGGCTTACGCCTGTAATCCAAGCACTTTGGAGGCCAAGGCGGGCAGATCACCTGAGGTCGGGAGTTCAAACCTGACCAACATGGTGAAACCCTGTCTTAAAAAAAAAAAAAATGTACAAATTAGCTGGGTGTGATGGCACACACCTGTAGTACTAGCTACTCAGGCGGATCACCTGAGGTCGGGAGTTTCAGCCTGACCAACATGGTGAAACCCCGTCTTAAAAAAAAAAAAAATGTACAAATTAGCTGGGTGTGGTGGCACACACCTGTAGTACTAGCTACTCAGGCTGAGGTGGGAGAATCGCGTGAGCTCAGGAGTTCATGGTTGCAGTGATGGCATCACTGCATTCCAGCTTAAGCAAGCGTGAGATCTTGTCTCTAAAAAAAAGACTGTCCGTGTGCATGTTTTGTTCATTCTCATACTTCATACCGTGCTGTCTTCTTTCCTTAGTACTCGTACAGGAACAGAGTATGTCTCAAACACACTGCAAAGCACCGATTTTAATGGCCATATCTAAAAGAAAAAAATAGATACTGAAAATATAAGTAAACCTTTGTTACCTATTATTTTTATCCAAAGTGAAAGAAAAGAGGTATGGAAAAGCACAAAAGCACTGACAAAAACAGGAAAAAACTTTCTGGCTTTTTTTTTTTTGAGACAGAGTCTTGCTCTGTCACCCAGGCTGGAGTGCAGTGGCATGATCTTGGCTCACTGCAACCTCTGCCTCCCGGGTTCAAGCAATTTTCTTGCCTCAGCCTCCCGAGTAGCTGGGACTATCGACACACTCCACCATGCTCAGCAAATTTTTTGCATTTTTTTAGTAGAGACAGGGTTTCACCGGGTTGACAGACTGATCGCAAACTCTTGAGCTCAGGCAATCCACACGCCTCGGCCATCCAAAGTGCTGGGATTACAGGTGTGAGCCACTGCACCCTGCCTTTCTGGCTTTTTTAAAAGGAGGTTTGTAAAATTAACTAAAGTGTTCTAAGTGTGAAAATTAGGAAGAAACTATTGAGGCTTCTATTCCAAAGGCATAGTTTGAATGAAGCATGAATCTGGGGTTCCAGAAAGCAGGTGAAATGATGTTAAATTGTCCTCCTAAGGACAAAAATGCTGTAAAGAAGTTAAGTAGCTGGGTGCGTGGCTCACGCCTGTAATCCCAGCACATTGGGAGGCCAAGGAGGGTGGATTACCTGAGGTCGGGAGTTCAAGACCAGCCTGATCAACATGGAGAAACCCCATCTCTACTAAAAATACAAAAAATTAGCCGGGTGTGGTGGCGCATGCCTGTAATCTCAGTATTCAAAAGGCTGAGGCAGGAGAATCGCTTGAACCTGGGAGGCGATGGCTGCTGTGACCCGAGATCGCACCATTGCACTCCAATCTGGGCAACAAGAGTGAAACTCCATCTTGAAAAAAAACGGAGTTAAGTATTTAACTTCTTTTTCCTCTCAAGGACTACAGGAAGATGCTGGAAAGAAGGTATGAAGAAAAAGGTCCGGAACAGTCCAGGCCTTTTTGTTGCACACATAAAAAGGAAAGCAGATGTATCAGATAATGGGACTTATCCAAGAAACAAATGATCTTAGAGCTAATTCATTAATTAATATGCTCAGAAAACATATGAGCTCACATAACAGCTCCCAACGCTGTAGTTAGATAGTATACTGGGCTCAAGCAATACAAAGATGAGAAGATGCCACCCAAACCCTCAAAGAGCTTATTGTCCAGTGGGGGAAACTGCATGAAACAGTAGTCACACCACAGTCATCACTATCTGATAACCACTATGATAAAAGACACTTTGGAAGCTCAGAAGAAGGGCAGGTAAATTACAGTGAGGGCTCAGAGGCAGCTTCCTGTAGAGTGACTCTCAAGTTGAATTTTAAAGAACAAACATGAGTAGGTAGATAGAGAATGAGGGGGATAGAGTGTGTCAAGTTAGAGTTAAGAGCAGTAGGGGAACCTCAGCTCTGGAAGCCACCATTTGTAGTGGCTTGGCCCCTTCCTGGTCCCAGCACATGCAGAACAGGCCCACTCTGGTTCCACATTTTCCTGGCTAACCTTGATCCTTGGGGTCTGATGACATCATCTCCTCTGTTCCTTCATACTTAGGACTTGCTATTGGTGGCTTGCTGTTGTTAATTTCTGGGTTATCTCAGCTTCCTTATTGGTTTCTTAGCCCTTTCATCTCTGCTCTGAAGACAGAAAAAAAAAAAAAAAAAGAAAGAAAGAGCAGGCTGTGGCCAGGTGTGGTGGCTCACGCCTGTAATCCCAACACTTTGGGAGGCCAAGGCGGGCAGATCACAAGGTCAAGAGATCAAGACCATCCTGGCCAACATGGTCAAACCTCGTCTCTACCAAAAAGTACAAAAAAATTAGCTAGGAGTGGTGGCGCACGCCTGTAGTCCCAGCTACTTGGGAGGCTGAGGCAGGAGAATTGCTTGAACCTGGGAGGCAGAGGTTGCAGTGAGCCAAGATCACGACACTGCACTCTAGTCTGGTGACAGAGTGAGACTCCATCAAAAAAAAAAAAAACAAAAATGAAAAGAAAGAAAGAGCAGGCTGTGGGAGAAATGGAATAACCAACATCATTTCTTTTCTCTTTTTTTTTTTTTTTTTGAGACAGAATCTCACTCTGTCACCAGGCGCCAGGCTGGAGTGCAGTGGCACAATCTCGGCTCACTGCAACCTCCGCCTCGTGGGTTCAAGCAATTCTCCTGCCTCAGCCTCCCGAGTAGCTGGGACTACAGGCACGCGCCACCACACCCAGCTAATTTTTGTATTTTTAGTAGAGACAGGGTTTCACCATGTTGGCCAGGATGGTCTCGATCTCTTGACCTCATGATCCGCCCGCCTCAGCCTCCCAAAGTGGTGGGATAACAGTCTTGAGCCACCTCGCCTGGCCCCCAACACCGTTTCTGATGGGAAACTTCAATGAACTGTGAATGGCTGGTGAAGGGTGAAAGATGTGTGTAAGAGGAGAGGAACAAATAAAATTAGAGAAGTAGGGTGTTAGGTATTAAGTTAAAAGCAGCAGGGAGCTATTGAAGGATTAAGTAAGGGATCTGATTAGCATTTAGGAAGATCATTCTGATAGCAATGTAGCTAATGGGTTTATTACAGTTGGCCATGAACAGATTAGCAATAAAAAAAAACAGGCAAACATGTTGAAAACTGTTTCAGTGAGGGAGGGTGGACTAGTCAGCAATTCTCAAATATTTTGGCCTTAGGAGCTCTTCATACTCTTGAAAATTATTAAAGGCTCCAAGGCCAAGCCCGGTGACTCATGCTTGCAATCCCAGCACATCGGGAGGCTGGGGCAGATAGACCACTTGAGGCCAGGGGTTTGAGACCAGCCTGGACAACATGGTGAAACCCTGTCTCTACTAAAAATACAAACATTAGCAGCGCGTGGTGACATGTGCCTGTAATCCCTGTTACTTGGAAGGCTGAGGCAGGAGAATCGCTTGAACCCAGGAGGCAGAGGTTGCAGTGAGCCAAGACTGGGTCACTGCACTCCAGCCTGGGTGACAGAGCGAGACTCTATCTCAAAAAACAAACAAACAAAGGCTCCAAGATGGGCGCCTTAGTTCCAGACATCACATACAGACACAACAATGTGATAGAAGAGAGATTTTCCATTAATGAATATTTCTGTTCAAGAGCCAGGATAAACTTTTTCAAAAATTCCTCAGCTGACCCTCTCCCAGTGCTTAAATCACAGAAAAAGAAGAAGGAGCTGTGTTTGGTTTCAACCAACCAAGCTTCACTCCCTGGAGCAGGGTTGGGCATGGGGCCAGCCTCCTCCGAAGCTTACAGAGGGTCCTACTAGCAAAGAAGAATGTGAAGAGGGTAAGTGTTCTTGGGTAAGCAGCTGTCAGCAGCTGCTGCAGGATTCATCAATGCAGAAGTTGTCAGTAAAAGTCCGATGTCTACTGATGATTAACGAAAGAGGCGCTGAAGTCAGAAGAGCGGAGACAGAGGACAGGACTCTAAGGAATGCTGACACTTAGGAAAATGAGCAAAGTAAAATGAAGCTCTGAAAGAAACTGAGCCAGGACAGAAGGGTGCAGTGATTAGAGCACGCACTCTGAGGTCAGACTGAGTTGGACGCTAACGTTAGCTGTTGGATCATGGGAAAATCACTTAGTTTTCTCATCTATAAAATGGGGAGGAATTATACGTATTTCATTAGTGCTGTTAAGACGTTGGATTGACCAGGCACGGTGCCTCACGCCTGTAATCCCAGCACTTTAAGAGGCTGAGGCAGGTGTGGGTGGATCACGAGGTCAGGAGTTCAAGATCAGCCTGGCCAATATGGTGAAACCTCGTCTCTACTAAAAATACAAAAATTAGCCAGGCATGGTGGCTGAGGCAGGAGAATGGCTTGAACCTGGTAGGCGAAGGGTAACAGTGAGCCAATGAGCCGAGATTATGCCATTGCACTACAGCATGGGAGACAAGAACAAGACTCTTTCTCAAAAAAAAAAAGA
This sequence comes from Ateles fusciceps, assembly GCA_036589455.1. NCBI lineage: Eukaryota > Metazoa > Chordata > Mammalia > Primates > Atelidae > Ateles > Ateles fusciceps. Next base: position 1,905,088 of record JAZHEH010003090.1, read on the forward strand.
GGTTGAATTAAATAATAATATGTATACTTAACATAGAACCCTTAATAAATGAAGGCTATTGTATTATTAGTTTCAGTATTCACGAAGATCTGCTTCGGAGATGGAAAGATAATCAGGTGGAACAGAAGACAAGAGAAGAGAATTTTTGAAAGTGTCTCTAGTGATAAATACTGGACGGAAAGGTAAGGACCATCATGGAATGCTTATAAGTGGTCCTATTCACATTTTTAGCATCTACTACTAGCTTATATTAAACTAACAACTAGCCAAATCCTCAAAATTGCTTTTATACAAAATCCAGCCAAACTAGTTGCCTTTCTTTCTTTACCTTTGTAGCTAACTGCAGGATTTCCATTTTATACACTAGGCTGTATGTAACTCTTGGTTTTAGTCTAATGTTCTAGCCTGACAGGATCAGTTTGAATCTTTGATCTATCTTTATTACATTAAATGGCTTTTCCATTGGTCATGTCATCTGTATATTTGACGTGCGTGTCTCGTATATTTTTATGTAATCTTTTTATAACAGGTAAGTGGTAAGAATACTTAAAAGGAAAGTAACTTTTCCCTAAGCTTCATTCAGTTTTCTCATCTGTAAGATGAGTATAATTATATTTATTTCAGATAAGGTGTCATAAATAAGTAAACGCCTAAACATGCAGAAGCCTGTGTCTAGCACATCGGAGATGCTCATGAATTCTCCTGTCACCTCTCTCTCCTCCTCCCTGTGTTACTCCTTCCCTTCCGTTCTGTTTGAATTTCTTTAAACATTGCTTTAGGCCGGGTGCAGTGGCTCACGCCTATAATTCCAGCACTTTGGGAGGCCAAGGTGGGCGGATCATGAAGTTAAGAGGCAGAGACCATCCTGGTCAACATGGTGAAACCCCGTCTCTACTAAAAATACAAAAATTAGCTGGGCATGGTGGTGTACTCCTCTAGTCCCAGCTACTTTGGAGTCTGGGGCAGGGGAATTGCTTGAACCCGGCAGGTGGAGGTTGCAGTGAGCCAAGATGGCACAGTGGCACCACTGTACTCCAGCCTGGTGACAAAGTGAGACTCCGTCTCAAAACAGAAAAACGAACAAACAAAACATTGCTTTAATATACTGTCTTGCTTAACAACAGAAACTACATATAGAAGGGCACATTGAGATCCAGTTGGACGGAATAGATTAAACTGAATTTCATGCTTTGAGTTGGTGGCAGCTCCCTAAAGTGAGGATAGAGGCACAAATAACAAAGATACTTCTGTCTCTTTTAAGGGAGAATCTTTAATTCCCACTCATACGCTACTGTCTTCTCCAGGTCCAGCCCTATACCTAACATCTCCTCTGGGTCCCACATCCCCTCTAGCCTCTCAAAGCAAACCAAAGTTATTTCACTACTAAGAGAAAAATACGAATTGAGTATCTACAATGGGCACAGCATCTGGTTAGGGCCAAAGATATGATACTAGAGACAGAAAACACCCTCTCTGTCGTTTAAAACCTGGTGAACTCCAGTACCCAGGTTTCATTCTTTTAGACTGGAGTCTCCATTTTCCTGAAAATCTACTACCTCATCCTAACATCTTGTGGAAAGAAAGAAAATTAGAGGAACCTTCTGGATTGCTACCCCCTCTCCCAAGTAATATGGCCATGCCATTGATGTATTCTGTCATGCTGTCAATAAACATTTATTAAGCCCATACTATGTTTTAGGTACATTTCTAAATACTAGGGATACGGTGGTGAGCAAGACAGACAAGGTCTCTATTCTCAGGGTTTTACATTCTAGAGGGGGAGACAGACAATCACTCAGAAAAATATACCAACAAGGCAATAGTAGAAATAAGTAAGCGAGGTTCAGTGGCTCATGCCTGTAATCTCAGTGACTTGGGAGGCTGAAGTGGGAAGATTGTTTCAGGCCAGCCTGAGCAACATGGAGGTCGAGACCAGCCTGGGCAACATGACAAAACTCCATCATTACAAAGAGGTAAATAAATAAATAAATAAATAAGCTGGGTATGGTGGCATGCACCTGTAGTCCCAGCTACTCAGAAGTCTGGGTGAGAAGATTACTTAAGCCCAGGAGTCCAAGGCTGTAGTGAGCTATGATTGTAATCACACCACTGCACTCCAGCCTTGGTGACAGAGTGAGACTCTGACTTGGAGAGGGGAGGGGAGGAGAGGGGGAGGGCACGGTGGCTCACGCCTGTAATCCCAGCCTTTGGGAGGCAGAGGTGGGTGGATCACCTGAGGTCAGGAGTTCAAGACCAGCCTGACCAACATGGTAAAACCCCATCTTTACTAAAAATACAAAAAAATTAGCTAGACATGGCAGCATGCACCTGCAATCCCAGGTACTCGGGAGGCTGAGGCAGGAGAATTCCTTGAACCCAGGAGGCGGAGGCTGCAGTACGCCAAGATTGCGCCATTGCACTCCAGCCTGGAAGACAGAGCAAGAGTCTGTCAGAAAGAAAGAAAAAGAGAGAGAGAGAGGAAGAAGGAAGGAAGGAAGAAAGGAAAAATAAGCCAGGCTCAATGGCTCACACCTGTAATCCCAGCACTTTGGGAGGCCAAGGCAACCCAGACAACGAGGTCAGGAGTTTGAGACCAGCCTGGCCAACATAGTGAAACATTGTCTCTGCTAAAAATACAAACAACTTAGCTGGACATGGCGGGGGAGCACCTGTAATCTCAGCTACTTGGTAGACTGAGGCCAGGAGAATCACTTGAACCTGGGAGGCGGAGGTTGCAGTGAGCTGAGATCAGGACACTGCATCCAGCCTGGGCGACTTCGAGACCCCATCTCAAAATAAAAAAAATAATAAAAAAAAAATAAAGAAAAAAAAGGAAAAAAAAAAACAACGGTGATGTGGGGCGTTTGAACACATGACATGCTAGAGTGGGACCGTATGGCTCCTTCAGAGTGGGTGAGCAGGAAAACCCTCTAAACAGGTGGCATTTCAGCTGAAACCTGAATCACAAGAAAGAACAAGTCACACTAAAATGTGAAGAACATTCCAGGCAGAAGAAACACCAGCACAAAATCCCTGTGAGGGGGTAAAACTGCTGTGTTCAGAGGATTGGGAGGAAGAGGAGAGCGGTGTGTGATAAAGTTGAAGGGCCAGGGCCAGGTCAGGGCCTCACAAACCTCAGTGCTATTTAGGATTTCCTGGGGAGCTTTAAGAAGCATGTGGGGCCAGGCATAGTGGTTCATGCCTATAATCCCAGCACTATGGGAGGCCAAGGTGGGCAGATCACAAGGTCAGGGGTTCAAGACCAGCCTGGTCAACATGGTGAAACCCTGCCTCTACTAAAAATACAAAAATTAGGAGGGAGTGGTGGCACGCACCTGTAGTTCCAGCTACTCCGGAGGCTGAGGCAGGAGAATTTTTGAATCTGGAAGGTGGAGGTTGCAGTGAGCCAAGACCCATTGCACTCCAGCCTGGGCCATAGAGTGAGACTGTCTCAAAAAAAAAGGAAGCATGTGGGGCCTTCCTCCAGATATTCGGGTTCACTTGTTCTGAGGCGGGGCCCAGGCACCAAAAGATCCCAGAGGATTCCTATGTGCATCCTAGTTAAGACTCACTGATGTCTGGGGTTCACACACTATGGTAGGCAGCTTACATTTTCTCTTAAGTGAAATGGGAAGTCACTAAAGGATATGGAATCAGAGAAGTGATGGGATTTGGGTGATTTATTTAAAAGATCCCTCTAGCTGCTGTATGGAGAACGGATTGTAATGGATCAAGAAATAAAGCAGGCTTTATTGTTCAAGACTTTTTGTAGACATATGCTTTTCATTTCTCTTGGGTAAATATTTAGGAATGAAATTGCTGGAAATACCCCAAATGTCCATCAAAAGGTGACTAGGTGGCCAGGCGCGGTGGCTCACGCCTGTAATCCCAGCACTTTGGGAGGCGGAGGCGGATGGGTCACAAGGTCGAGAGTTCAAGACCAGCCTGGCCAAGATGGTGAAACCCCAAATCTACTAAAAATACAAAAAAATTAGCCAGGCATGGTGGCAGGTGCCTGTAATCCCAGCTACTCAGGGGGCTGAGGCAGAGACTTGAACCCAGGAGGCGGAGGTTGCAGTGAGTTGAGATCATATCACTGCACTCCAGCCTGGGCAACAGAGTGAAACGCTGTCTTAAAAAAAAAAGTGACTAGATAAACAAATTGTGATATGGTCATACAATAAAATATTACTTAGGAATAAAAATTAAGAACTATTGATACACAAAATAACATGGATGCACCTCAAAACCATTATGTTGAATAAGACCAGCCAGACACAAAACAGTATATGCTATACTATTTTTTTTTCTCATTTCAAGTTTTAATCAAAGCTTGTATATAAGATTACTTTATTCCTGCATCTTCTCAATTGTTTCTTCCTTGTGTTTGCCCTTTTCCTTTCCTACTTGGAGAGATTTGGCTTTCTGTTCAGGGATATTTTTGCAGTCTTTGTCCAGTTTTAGCCTAGTGATATCCACCTTGCTGGGGTGAATGCCTACGTAGACAGTTGTGCCATTAGCCTTTCCCTGCTGCACCTGTTCAATGTAGATTACATTCTTCCTGTAAACCTGGACTACTTTGCCAATCTGCTGACCTTTATGGTGTCCTCATACAACCTGAACTTCATCATCCTTTCAGATGGGCGTGGATGGCACGTTGTACTTCTGTGTCAGCTCTTTGGAAAGTGGGGGAAGACATAATCTTCCTGCGAATGTGGGAAGGCCATGCTAATCTTCTCTGTCTCATTGCAATTTTAGTATATGTGCTGCCGAAGGGAGCACTGTACTATTTCTTTTATGAGGTTTAAGTAGAGGTAAAACTAATCTATGGTGATAGCAATAGAAGTGGCTGCTTCTAGGGGTGCGAAGGTTGACTGAAGGAGGGTTACTAGGGAATTTATTAGAGCAATAAAAATGTTCTACATCTTGATTATATGGGTATACACATTTATAAAAAGTCTTCAAATTGTACACTTAGGATTGGTACATTTCACCGTATGGGAATTTTGCCTCGATTGAAAAAAAAAGAACTACTACACATGTACTAAAATGGCTTTAAAAGAAAAACGCAATACCAAGTGCTGGAGAGGATGTGGAAATCTCATATATTACTGGCGGGAATACAAAATGGTATATCCACTTTAAAAAATAGTTTGGCAGGCAGGGTGTGGTGGCTCTTGCCTAATCCCAGCACTTTGGGGAGCCGAGAGGGCTGATGACTTGAGCCCAGGAGTTCAAGACCAGCCTGGGCAATATGGCGAAACCCCATCTCTACTAAAAATACAGAAAATTAGCCAGGCATTTTCTGTGTTTTTAGTAGAGATGGGGTTTCGCCATATTGCGCATCTGTAGTCCCAGCTACCTGGAAGGCTGAGGTGGGAGAATCACCTAAGCTAGGAAAGTTGAGGCTGCAGCTGAGCTGTGATCATGCCACTGTACTCCAGCCTGGGCAATGGAAGTGAGACCCTGTCTCCTTAAAAAAAAAAAAAAAGAAAAAAAGTCTGGTACTTTCTTATAAAATTAAATAGGTACTTACCATATGACACAGCAATCTCACTTCTTGGTATTTACTCAAGAGAAATAAAATATGTCACAGAAAGGCCTGTATGTGACTGTTCATAGATGTTTTATTCACAATAGTAAAACAGAGAGAAGCATCAGGGATTACAGTTGGGAGACTATTGCAGTAGTCCTGGTGAAAGACGGTAATAAGGTCTAGGCTGATAGGAATGAAGATGAAGAGAAGTTAACAAATCCAGGGTGTATCTGGAAAGAGAGTCTAAGGGCATTGCCAATAGTGTGAGAAGAAGAAAGGAATCCAGAATGACTCTAAGGTCTTTGGTATGGGCAACTGGGTGGGTGATGATGCCATTTATGGGGCTGTGAAAAACCAGGTAAAGTAGGTGAGTATGGAGAAAAATCCAGGGTTCTCTGTTAGCCATGTTAAGTCTGAGATGCTTATTAGACTTCACAAACAGTGGAGCAGTAGATTTTGGGAAAAGATGCTTCCATCTTTTGTTGTTAGAACATAAACTGCCATCTGGTCATGAGGAGGAGGCTATGATGATAGGTGGCAGCAGAACGCCACACTTTGAAGTTGTGATAGTGTGTCAGAAATAGGCTGACAAGCCACAGAATTAGGTATGATCTAGAATCTCTGGAAATTGTGGACCTAACAGATAGAATGAACAGAAAAAGAATTCAGGATCCGATGAAACAATAAATAGCATAATCCAAACAAATAGTGTAATCACTGAGTAGAGGTTTATAGGAGCTAATCAGGCTTGGAAATTAGATAATGATATGATTTAGGTTCAAAGATGTGGGCTAACGTGACCGTTTTCTATTAGTTATGTATTGCTATGTAACAAATTACTCCAAAATTTAGAGGCTTAAAACAATAATAAATGTTTATAATTTCACAGGGGTTCTGTGGATCAGGAATTTGGGAGCTGATTAGTGTTTCTGTTTTTTCCTTGTTGTTGCTTTTGGGGGAGAAAGAGGGCAGAATGGAGCAGCTTAGTTTTAATTAAGGGTCCCTCAAGAGATTGCATTCAAAATGTTGGTGAGGGCTGCAGTTATCTGAAAGCTTGGCTGGGGCTAGAGGATCTGCTTCCCAGATAGGTGATTCATACTCATGGCGAGCTAATGCTGGCCATTGGTGGGAGGACTCAGTTCCTTACTACATGACTGCTCCATAGGACTGCATGAGTAACTGGCTTCGTCCAGAGCAAGATCCAAGAGCATCAAGACAGAAGTAGAAATGGCTTTGATGATCTAGCTTTAGAAGTCACTCTACATCATTTCCACAATGTCTTATTGATTTTCCAGGTCAGACCTGTTCAGAGCAGAAGTCTCCGCCCAAGGGAGTGAGTATGAGGTGTGAGAATCTGTCGGGGGTTATTTTGAAGGCTGGCTACAACTCCTTTTTAAGTTCTAAGGTTCATGACATATTAAGAGTAAAAGGGACACATCTCCTGGTAGTGGTGTTATGAACAAAATTTCCTAGGTGTTTGTTTGTTTGTTTTGAGACAGGGTCTCGCTCTGTCACCCGACCTGAAGTGCCATGCTCACTGCAGCTTCAACCTCCTGGGCTCAAGTGATCCTCCAGCCTTAGCCTCCCAGGTAGCTGGGATCTCAGGCCAGCAAATTTTTAATTTTTGTAGAGAGAGGTTGCCCTGTGTTGTCCAGGCTCGTCTCAAACTCCTGGACTCAAGTGATCCATCTCGGCCTCCCAAAGTGCTGGGATTACACAAATCAGCTACCTCATCCGGCCCCCCTAGAAATATGTTTAAGGCTCTAGACCTCATGTAATACCAATTTTGGAAGGTATGTTCAAAAGAATTTGAGAAAAACTTTTTTTGTAAAGCAGTAAATATTTTATCGTATTTTATTTATTTGTTTATTTTTTGAGACGGATCTTACTCTGCCGCCCAGGCTGGCGTGCCGTGGCACCATCTGAGCTCACTGCAGCCTCCATCTCCCGGGTTCAAGTGATTCTCCTGCTTCAGCCCCTCCTGAGTAGCTAGGATTATAGGCACGCACCACTATGCCCAGCTACTTTTTGTATTTTTAGTAGAGAAGTCTCCTGACCTCAGGTGATGCACCCACCTCAGACTCCCAAAGTGCTGGGATTACCGGCATGAGCCACAGCACTCAGCTTAAAGCAATAAGTATTTTAAACCTAGGTAGGTTTATTAGGTTTATACAATTAAATATAGAAATGATTAAGAAAATCAGACACATTGTATTAGTATTTTGTGTAAAGGAATCTGTATATTTAGTATCTTAGGTCTTTATAGTGTCTAAGAGAATATGATCTATTAGAAAAACATATTAGACATGTAGTACTTATTTAAAACATATAATCTAAGTCATTGAGCTGCATTTGTGATTTTAAGTGGAAATATTTCAAAATGTCCGTGTAATGTTAGAAATTTTAAAGAACCTAAAATTAACACATTTTTAAGATTAATCAATTGGATATATATGTATCACTTAAGTACTTGAAAAGGACTTTTTTGTCAATCATACAACTGAAGTACTTAATAAAATAAATTAATTACAAGTGCAGATAAAATACTTACATTAATAAAGTAAATTTATTTCTTATTTTTTTATCTTTATTTTAGACAGTCTCGCTTTGTCTCCCTGCTGGAGTGCAATGGTGCAAATCGTGGCTCACTGCAACCTCTGCCTCCCAGGTTCAAGTGATTCTCCTGCCTCAGTCTCCCAACTAATCCAGCTAGTCTCCCAGCTAATCTCCAGCTGTAATCAGCTGGGATTACAGGCGCCCACCACCACGCCCACGTAATTTTTGTATTTTTAGTAGAGATGGGGTTTCACCATGTTGGCTAGGCTGGTCTCTAACTCCTGGCCTCAAGGGATCTGCCCACCTCAGCCTCCCAAAGAGTTGGGATTACAGGCATGAGCCATCATGCCCCGCCAATTAAGTAAATTTATAAATTTGAACAAACATTAATCAAAAGCCTCCTCAAAAGTGATTGTTTAAATTTAGCTGTATCTATAAAATTTATAAGCTGAATGTATAAACTTACATAAAAATCCTCTTGGGTTTTGATTTTGTAAAGTCAAATATTAATTTTCAAAGCCAGGCAACTTCTGAATAATTTCTTTCTTCTTTTCTGTTTTGAGACAAAATCTCACTCTATTGCCCAGGCTGGAGTGCAGTGGCGTGATCTCCGTTTCACTGCAACCTCCACCTCCCAGGCTCAAGCACTCCTCCCACTTCAGCCTCCAGAGGAACTGGGACTACAGGTACACACCACTGCACTGACCTGAATATTAATAATTTTTTCTATTCACAAAAGCTGCCTTTGAGGAAATATGCTGAATTGGATGGGAGATAAGGAAGGAAAGGCGAAGGAGAGATTGTGGCTCATGGGTCAAGGCCTGACTGAATAAGCTTGGGCCTGTCTCTAGCTGCCTTGAGAGCCTAGCTGCTCCACTGCTATGAGCCCCTCAGTGCCGAAGCCGCAGGATCCGGGAAGGGAAGCCAGAGCCATGCCCCTGTCTGGGTTTGTCTGTCCCCAGCAACCCCTTGTCCTCACTATGCTCTGTGCATGTAATAAATGATGCACTGGCCTTAATACCAATTCACAGCATGATTCTTGTTTCTCCAAAGGAGCTGAGCACATGGTATAATGGTCTTTCTTTATTAACTTGCTCTTTGATTGTCCAACGGACTCCTAATTGACCTGCAGAACTAACTGTGGCTGTATTAAGCCAACAGTACAGTAAAAACCCAAAGAGTGGGGCCAGGCGTGGTGGCTCATGCCTGTAATCCCAGCACTTTGAGAGGCCAAGGTGGGCAAATCACAAGGTCAGGAGATCGAGACCATCCTGGCTAACACGGTGAAACCCCGTCTCTACTAAAAATACAAAAACCTAGCCAGGTATGGTGGCACATGCATGTAGTCCCAGCTACTTGGGAGGCTGAGGCAGGAGAATCGCTTGAACCCAGGAGGCGGAGGTTGCAGTAAGCCGAGATCTTACCACTGAAGTCCAGTCTGGGCAACAGAGCGAGACTTCATCTCAAAAAAAAAAAAAAAATCCTAAGAGGGTCCTGAGCGTAAAAGGTGCAAATTCGCCACATTGTAGTGATATGACTGGTCGACATAGAACAAAGACATAGACAAACACTGATTAATAGTGAGTGGTAGAGCCTCACATTTCATTTTTGGTTGTAATATTGTAGTTTTAAAATTTGCTATAACTAGGCTGGGTACAGTGGCTCACACTTGTAATCCTAGCACTTTAGGAGGCCGAAATGGGCGGATCACTTGAGGCCAGGAGTTCAAGACCAGCCTGGCCAACATAGTGTAACCCCATCTCTACTGAAAGTACAAAAAATTAGCTGGGTGTGGTGACAGGTGCTTGTAGTCCCAGCTACTCAAGAGGCTAAGGCAGGAGAATCGCTTGAACCCAGGAGGTGGTGGCTGCAGTGAACTGACATCACACCATTGCACTCCAGCCTGGGCAACAAGAGTGAAACTCCATCTCAAAAAAAATAAATTTTAAAAAATTTTGCTATAACTGGTCTTATTCCTAAACCCCCTACCCAGCTTGGATGTGGGGCAGGAGTGTTCTTAAATTTCCTGTTAACTGTATTTTCTGTCTCCTAGCAAAGTCCAACTCCCAGTTGGTACTCTTTGCTTGGGATGGTGTCCAGATGCAAGAGGGAGCCTCAAAATCCTGGAGTGCTGGAGTGAGGTGGCCAGCTCTCCACACTGGCACATGCGAGTTCCCAACTTTGCTGCCCTTCACATAGTTTCAGCATCCAAAGATGAGCTGCAGTGACCTCCAGATTGCAACTTTCCTCTGCAGGCCTCCTCTTCCCCACCCAGGCCCTGCCAGATCAGCAGTCCAGGGCACAGCTCCAAAGCACAGCTCTGACATTCAGGGCCCGGATACAGTACTGAGGTCTCCACCTTCAGCCATTCCTGGCTGGTCCAGTGGGTAAGGCTTCCCCCTCAAATCCCACCCAGGGTAACCAGCAGGCCCAGGTCACGAGTCCAGAAATTGCAAGCCAATCAAGGCTTGAGGTACTGCTTGTCTGATAAGTGACCCAGACCATGTGTGGAATCTTGGTTTGACAAGACCTACCCCATTTCTCCTCCCCCCAGCTTCATCTTCCCAGTCTGACTGTACTGGATTGGGTTCCCCATTTGGCAGTAAAACTTGTGCACTCAGGCCTGAATCACTGGTCTCTTAGCATTTTTCTCTGTAACAGGCAAAGGCCCCACAGCTCTTGTCATGTCTTATGTCCCAGCAGGCGAGCTCCCCTCCTGATCCATGGCCTTGTGCGGAGGCTCATTTCCCCTACTTCTGTCTCCCACTCCTTCCCATAGTACTCAGGGCCTGAATGGTGAGCTTCTGGCAGGATGTCTTTCCTCTGGTCGCTAACCTCCAAGGCCCAGCCATGACTGTAGAAGAGGGGTCTTTACTACATTATGCAAGAAGGTGTAATACAAAAAATTAGCTAGGTGTGATGGCAGGTCCTTGTGGTCCCAGCTATTCAGGAGGCTGAGGTGGAGGATTGATTAAGCCCAGGAGACGGCGGTTTCAGTGAGCTGTGATCGCCACTGAACTCCAGCCTGGATGACAGAAAAAGATTAAAAGCAAATTTTTTTCTCAAAAAATTAAAATAAAATAAAATAAGATGTGGTTTGAGTGCATCATGTGAGCTGAGAATAGTAGAGGAAGCTGGGTCCTATACTGGGACCCAAAATACATTAGCATTATATATGCAATTATATTTCCATTGAAACTAACTTTACATATTATTAATTGGACTTTTGAGGGGGTGGGGAGGGGGAATTATATTTAACAAAGGGTTACTGCCTGACTGTCATGTGCAAAGTACTGGACTCTGTCTACAATGACCTTGGAGAGGAGGAGAAACATGTTAAGAAGTATCTTCAAATAGTTGCCAGATGAGAGATGGTATGACCTGAAGTGTTGTTATATAAAGAGAAAGGCAAGGCCAGGCATGGTGGCTCACGCCTGTAATCCAAGCACTTTGGAGGCCAAGGCGGGCGGATCACCTGAGGTCGGGAGTTCAAGACCAGCCTGACCAACATGGTGAAACCCCATCTTAAAAAAAAAAAAAAAAGAAAGGCAAGGCTTGAGGATCACAGAGTTGGGCCCCCATAGACATTATAAGAGGGGTCAGGAAGTTGGAAATAAGTTCTCTCTGTTTTGATTATTTCCATGAAAATTATTCTGTTTTCATAAGAAGAATCTAGAGCATAGTCCTTACCTATTTTTATTTTCTTTAGGAAAGAATGTTTGATACTCTTTGCTTACATCAGGCTTCTTATTTGAATAGTGTATTTTTTATTTGAATAGATATTGCCAGATTACTTTTTAAAGGGCTACCACTGGTATCACATGAGTTTCCTTTCCTCCTTTTTCCTACCATTAGCAGGTATTTGGACTCTTTAATTTTTACTGCTTGAACATGTGACTTCTTTTAACGGCTGCAAAGCATTTCATCATATCAATATACCAAAAATTACTTAAACATGTCCTACTTTTGGACATTTACATTTTTTTTTAACTGCAATAAAACAACCCAGAGGCCTGGGGCGGGTACAGTGGCTCACGCTTGTGATCCCAGCACTTTGGGAGGCAGAGGCAGATGGATCATGAGGTCAGGAGTTCGAGACCAGCCTGGCCAATATGGTGAAACCCTGCCACTACTAAAAATAAAAAAATTAGCCAAGTATAGTGGCATGTGCCTGTGGTCCCAGCTACTTGGGAGCTTGAGGCAGGAGAATCACTTGAACCTGGAAGGCAGAGAGGTTGCAGTGAGTCAAGATAGCGCCACGGCACTCCAGCCTGGGCGACAGAGTGAGATTTTGTCTCAAAAAAAAACAAAAAACAAAAAAAAAACACCAAAAATAATGAGCATTTTTATTTTTTCTATTTTTTATTTATTTTTTATTTTTTTGAGACTGAGTCTTGCTCTTTAGCCCAGGCTTGAGTGAAGTGGCATGATCTTGGCTCACTGCAACCTCCGCCTCCCAGGTTCAAGTGATTCTCCTGAGTAGCTAGGACGTCCCAGGTTCAGCCTCCCGAGTAAATAGGATTATAGGTGCATACCACCACGTCCAGCTAATTTTTTTATTTTTAGTAGAGACGGGGTTTCACCTTGTTGGCCAGGCTGATCACAAACTCCTAACCTCAGGTGATTCACTTGCCTTGGCCTCCCAAAGTGCTGGGATTACAGGCATGAGCCACAGTGCCCAGTCGAAATGAGTATTTTTATATATAAATCTTTGTCCATCCTGATGCTCACATTGATGTTTATAATTAGAAAGATGACACAGGGGAAGTTTTCTCAGATGCTTTACTTTGTTGTTTGTCTTCCTGTATGACTTTCTCTTCCTTCTTTGCTAATCTTTTAGGTGGACAGAGAGTGGTATAAGAAAGGGAAAGGGTTAAAGCAAATAAATGTTTTATTATCTTTGAATTCTATTTATATATGCCTTTCCTGTCCTTCATTACAAAGTGATCTAGAACTGCTATTAAGCCATTATTAGTTCTCTAATTTTATCTTTTGCATAAATGAAATTTCTCATTTTATTGAGGGAAGAACAAATGCAAAAGAATCCTAACATTATCTGTAACCTACAAAAGCAGCTTGACTCTTTCTTTTCTTTTCTTTTTTTTCTTTGAGATGGAGTTTTGCTCTTGTTGCCCAGGCTGGAGTGCAATGGCATGATCTCAGCTCACTGCAATCTCCGCCTCCCGGTTCTAGTGATTCTCCTGCCTCAGCCTCCCAGGTAGCTGGGATTACAGGCGAGCACCACCCTGCCCAACTAATTTTGTATTTTTAGTAGAGACAGGGTTTATTCACGTTGGTCAGGCTAGTCTCGAACTCCCCACCTCAGGTGATCCGCCCGCCTCGGCCTCCCAAAGTGCTGGGATTACAGGCCACCACGCCTGGCCTGACTCTTAATCTTCTTAGACATAGAAATTCTGAAAAGCATCACCTTTTTTTGCTACAATGAAAAAAGAGATGAGATTTCTATCTCACTACCATGAATGGTTTATATAATAATATATGAGTGGATAAATAAACATCCTTTTCTACAGTCTTCTCCTTTAAACTTTAGCTATTAGAGTCAAAATGCTTCGATTGCAGAATTCTCACTTGAGCAAGGTTTTTGTATAACATTATTCATATTCTTGGCCTTGGATAGCAATTAAGTCTCTCAAGTCTAAAATTGCTTTGTTTGCTTTTTAAAGAAATCTGCCCACCTTACAGACCTACAAGTTAACCAACCAGCCTGTTTTTCCCCCAAGAGAACTTTGCTCTGTTGGTTTCCTGCCAGCTCTTACTTGCAAATTGAAATAGTTCAGCTTCACTGTTTCTAGAACATAGGATTCATTACCTCTGGATTTTTGCCAACAATGTCCTTCTCATGTTTTTTTAAAACTAAGATGAATGTTACAGAGTGACCTGGTGGACTGGACCCACGATTAGAAGTCAGGCAGTGATATATTAGATGTGTGCATGAATGCTCCATTCTGGGTAGTGGGCTGGCTAGGAGGATGGGATTCTGGGAGGGTGAGGAGGGCATTCAGGGTGAAGCCTTGGGGACTGGAGTGGAGAAGTATGTGTGAGAGATTAGGTAATATTTGGCATATGTGAGGCAAGACTTAGATTCCTCCCTTGCCCTCAGGTCTTTGGTGGGTCTCTACCACAAGAAGGGCACAGTCATTCATTTCTTTTGGTCATTTGGGTAGAAAACAGACAGCCAGGTGACAGAATATCTATAAAAGGCTCTAAGAAGAACCATCCTCTCTATTGTTTCCATTTTCTCTCTCTACCTCTGCAACTCTGCTTATCCTTCTGTTTCTACTAGCACTGAAAGGGAATGCCTTCCTGCAACAGAACAGAAGTCTCAGGAATGTATACATCAGCATAATCTATGGCCAACATGAATTTTTCATTCACATGGCTCTGTTGAATGACATAATGAAATTCCTTTATCTTTTAGGTTACTTTCTAGGAGTATGTTAGTGTTCAAGTTTTTTCTCTTCTAATACTATATATATATTTAATTAAACTTTTAATTGTGAGATAATTGTGGATTCACATGCAGTTATAAGAAAAAATGCAGGCCAGGGGTGGTGGCTCACACCTGTAATCCCAGCACTTTGGGAGGCCAAGGTGGGAGAATCACTTGAGGTCAGGACTTCGAGATCATCCTGGCCAACATAGTGAAACCCTGTCTCCACTAAAAACACAAAAATTAGGCATAGTGCCCCACACCTGTAGTCCCAGCTACTCAGGAGGCTGAGGTAGGAGAATTGCTTCAGCCTGGGAGGCAGAGGTTACAGTGAGCTGAGATGGCGCCATTACACTCCAGCATGGGAGACAGAGCAAGACTCTGTCTCAAAAAAAAAAAAAAAGAAAGAAAGAAAGAATGCAGCTGAATCCAGAAGCGAGTTCCCCCAGCGCCTAAGAAGGTAAATAATAATCATGCAGAAAAATCTCACGTACCATCTGCCCAGTTTCCCCCAATAGTAACATCTTCCAAAACTATAGTACAATGTGACTAGGATATTGACATTGATAGAGTCAATATTCTTTTTGCCGGAGAGCAAGTTTTATTTGGTGAATTCTGACAGCAAACATCATCCAAGAGAGACAAGATGGGAAAGGTGCTGAGACAAGAGAGCCTAGGGAGGCTTCAGGCTAGATACAGAATTCACACAGGGAAAGGCACAGACTCTGGGGAGACTGGGAAGGTCCTCAGCCATTCAGCACCATGCGGACTAGCTCTTCATAGTTGATACAATCATTGCTGTCCTCATGCCCTGCCACCCGCATCTCTACTTCATCCTGTCATCTTCTGACCCAGTGTGACAAGAACACACCGGATTTCAGCACCCATGACGGCGCCATTTCCTTCCTTGTCAAACACCAGAAGTCCTTTGACATAATCCTCATAGGTGCCCTGGTCCTTGTTCTTGGCCCCTATTTGCAGCATGGGCAGAAAGTGCTCAAAGTCCAGCATCTTCACATTCATCTCATCACTCTTGGGGTTCCCCCTGGACCTTGAGCACCTCGGCGTTGGTGGGGTTCTGGCCCAGGGCCCTCAGCACGTTCCCACACTGGCTGTACAAGATCTTGCCATCACCTGTTCGGTCAAACAGCTGGAAGGCCTCCTTGAACTCTGCGGTCTGGTCTTCGGTGGAGTCACACATGTTGACTGCTGAGCTCTGCAGGACCTTTTCCTGCAGTAATGGCCTAGAGTCAAGATTTATAAAAATTTCATCATCACAAGAATCCCTCCTGTTGCTCTTTTACAGCCATGTACACTTCTCTCCTTCCCGAGCCCCTTGTTATCCCTGGCAACCACTAATCTATTGTCCATTACTATAATTTTGCCATTTCAAGAATGTTAATTAACTGGAACCATACAGGGTGAAATCTTTTGGTATTGGCTTTTTTTTAAAATTCAGCATAATTCCTGGAGATTCATGTATATATCAATATTTAATTGTTTTTTAGTTCTGAGTAATATTTTGTGGTATGTACTACAGTTTGTTTATTCACTCATTGAAGGATGAGTGGGTTGTTTCCAGTTTTTTGCCTATTACCAGTAAAGCTGTTATGAGTATTTGTTTTGTGTGTGTGAGAGACGGCGCCTCGCTCTGTCGCACAGACTGGAGTGCAGTAGTGTAATCTTGGCACACTGCAACCTTCGCCTCCCGGGTTCAAGTGATTCTTGTGCCTCAGCCTTCCGAGTAGCTGGAATTGCAGGCATCTGCCACCATGCCTGGCTAACTAACTTTTATATGTTTAGTAGAGACAGCGTTTGCCATGTTGGCCAGGTTGTTCTTGAACTCTTGCCATCAGGTGATCTGCTTGCCTCAGCCTCCCAAAGTGCTGAAATTACAGGCCTGAGCCACTGCACCTGGACTGCCATGAATATTTGTGCACAGGCTTTTATATAAACAAGATTTGTGTCTCTGGAATAAATGTCAAAGAGTGCAATTGATGGGACATGTGGTAGTTGCATGTTTAGTTTTATACGAAACTGGCCAACTGTTTTCGAGATTGGTTGGACCATTTTACATTCTAACCAGCAGTTATGAATTAATTATCCACTTTCTCTACATCAATGTCCACCCTTGATGTTGTCACTAGCCATTTTGATAGTAACTGTAGTGATGTCTTATTGTGGTTGAAATCTACATTATTTTCCTGCTGGCTAATGATGTTGGAGTTCTTTTCATGTGCTTATTTGCCATCTGTACATCTTCTGTGGAAATATTTGTTCACTTTTTAAAATCCATTTTCTAATCTTATTATTGGATTTTTTAATTGTTGAGTTTTGACTGTTCTTTATATATTCCACATAGTAGTTCTTTGTTGGATTTGTGATTTATGGATATTTTCTGTTGCTTGTCTTTTCATCTTCTTTTTTTTTTTTTTTTTGAAACAGAGTCTTGCTCTGTTGCCCAGGCTGGAGTACAGTGGCACCATCTTGGCTCACTATAACCTCTGCCTCCCGGGTTCAAGCAATTTTCTGCCTCAGCCTCCTGAGTAACTGGGATTACAGGCACCCGCCACCACTCCTGGCTAATTTTTGTGTTTTTAGTAAAGATGGGCTTTCACCATTTTGGCCAGGCTGGGCTTGAATTCCTGACCTCATGATCCACCCGCTTCAGCCTCCCAGTGCTGGGATTACAAGTGTGAGCCAACATGCCCAGCCGTCTTTTCATCTTCTCAACAGGATCTTTTGGAGAGAAAAGTTTTAATTTTGAGAGATCCAATATATTAATATTTCCTTTTATAGGTTTTACTGTTGGCATCAAGTCAAAAAACTCTTTGCCTAGCTTTACATCCTAAAAATTTTCCCTTATTTTTTCTAAAAGTTTTATAGCTTTAAGTTTACACTTAAGTCCATGGTCACATATTTTTAAGTAGGTGTTTAGATCCTGCTTGACGTGTCTGATGTCTGAAATAAGCCTTAGCATGTGGAGTTCTTTCTGTCCTCATTTTTTCCCTCAAGCATCTACTGAGTGCCAACTATGGCTCAAGTCACTGATACCAAATCGTGCATACAATTCCTCACTAGGCACATGTTTCAGACTTTGCAATGAGTCAGGTGAGTGATGTACTTCAGGACGTGGGCTTCGGAGCCCAACTAGCTTTGTCAAACCTGGTGCCACCTCTCAGCAGCTTTGTGATCTTTAGCAAGTTACTTAATACCTTTGAAACTCAATGTTTCACATTATTCACATCTGGATGAAAATAATAATACCTACGTCACAGGATTGTTGTGGGAAATAAATGAAATATTATATGTAAAATGCTTAGCACAGTGCCTAGCATATACATAGAAAACATTCAATTATTTGGCTGGACGAGGTGATTAACACCTGTAATCGCAGCACTCTGGGAGGCTGAGGTGGGCGGATCATGAGGTCAGGAGTTCGAGACCAGCCTGGCCAACATGGTGAAACCTCGTCTGTACTAAAGATACAAAAAATTAGCTGGGCATGGTAGCACGTGCACCTGTAATCCCAGCTATGCGGGAGGCTAAGGCAGGAGAATTGCTTGAACTCAGGAGGCGGAGGTTGCAGTGAGCTGAGATAGCGCCATTGCACTCCAGCCTGGGTGACAGGGAGAGACTCTGTCTCAAAAAAAAAAAAAAAATTCAATAATTTTTAGTCCTCCTCCTTCCCATCCCACCACGCAAAGATTTTCTAGATACCTTCCTCACCTCATCATCTGCTTACCCAGAGTCTCTACTTCTTTCTCTCTACTTCTGGTCTTAATTATTCTACTTCTTTTGTTAAACGTTCTCAACAGACTTTGGCATTTGATAGAATTTCCTATCTCCAATTTGTTTGTGATATTCTTATATGTGTCAAACTATCTTTATTGTTTCCTGTATGTGTTGTGTATCTCGCCAATGACACATCTCCTCAAACATATGTCATGACCCCAGTCTCCCACAGAGTCCAGCTCCATGTTGGGCCAGTGGCCCCTAATACACTGATAGTGGAAGATCTAAATTAAAACATGTTTGTAGACAGGAATTTGGCAAACTGAATCAAAAACATTAAATGCTTTGACCTAGTAATTTCCCTTTTTCAGAATCCATCCTAAGAATGGTCAGATACAGGCTGGGCATGGTGGCTCACACCTGTAATCCCAGCACTTTGGGAGGCCGAGGCGGGCAGATCACCCGAGGTCAGGAATTCGAGACCAGCCTGGCTAATATGGTGAAACCCTGTCTCTACTAAAAATACAAAAATTAGCCAGGCATGGTGGTCCATGCCTGTAGTCCCAGCTATTCAAGAGGCCAAGGCAGGAGAATCGCTTAAACCCAGGACGTAGAGGTTGCAGTGAGCCGAGATCGCGCCACTGCACTCCGGCCTGGGCGACAAAGGGAGATTCCATCTCAAAATAAATCAATAAAATTATATATATGAATTTTTCTTACAGCATTATTTGCAAAAGTAAAAATTAAGAAAAATGTAAATATATACCAATTTTTAAAAATCAGGATCACAGGCTGGGTGCAGTGGCTCACGCCAGTAATCCCAGCACTTTGTGAGTCTGAGGTGGGCTGATCATTGAGACCAGCCTGACCAACATGGTGAAACCCACTCAACTAAAAATACAAAAATTAGCTGGATGTGGTGGCAGATGCCTGTAATCCCAACTACTTTGGAAGCTGAGGCAGGAGGATCGCTTGAACCTGAGAAGCGGACGTTGCAGTGAGCCAAGATCACGCCATTGCACTCTAGCCTGGGTGACAGAGCAAGGCTTCATCTCAAAAAAAAAAAAAAATCAGGAATCATAGCAAATTCCATTTATAGATGGAATGTTGCACCATCAGTTCTATTTTCAATATAATTCTTCTTCCTGGGTTCTATAGCTATAAGTGCTGGGTGAGGTGTCAGAGCCCTGACATTAAGAAGTGGTGGACTAGCAGGTTGGTAAAAAGAATCTACCGACAACAGTATAGGTTTGAAAATGAAAAGTCTTTTAGAAAGAAAACGCTGCAGAGGAGTGCAGCTGGACGCCTCAGCAAGAGGATTGAATGCAGTGGTGGATTTTTCCTTAGGAGCATTTATGGGTAATTTGGACCACATTAGCCCTGTAGGCCGTGATAGATTATTACATTTGTAGACATTTTTGATGCCTGAATGTCAGCAAGGCTTACACAATGAGTTTTGGCATGGCATTCTGGAGATGTATAGAAATTCTAGTTACTTATAAATTTTTTGAGGAAAAGAAATCTGGAACCAGATGCCTGCTTTAGAAAATAGGAACGTCAAATTACTTCTAATTTTCCCCAGAGAAGGAGTTTTGTCTCTGGTTGGCCTGTTTGATGGTCACCAGGTGGTCTTTGCTCCCTTCTAAATTCCTCAGATAAGGTGTTTTTATCTCCTCGGCCTGTTCAATGGTCACGAGGTGATTTTGCTGTCTTAAATAAAGATATTCACTAAAACACTCTTTTTTTTTTTGAGACAGAGTCTCACTCAGTCACCCAGGCTGGACTGCAGTGGCGAGATCTCCGCTCACTGCAACTTCTGCCTCCCAGGCTCAAGCCATTCTCCTGCCTCAACCTCCCAAGTAGCTGGGATTACAGGCGCTTGCCACCACGCCCAGCTAATTTTTGTATTTTTAGTAGAGACAGGGTTTCACCATGTTGGCCAGGCTGTTCTTGAACTCCTGACTTCAGGTGATCAGCCTGCCTCTGCCTCCCAAAGTGCTGGGATTACAGTCGTGAGCCATGGTGCCCAGCCTAAAGCACTCTTTATAATAGCAAAAAATGTAGACATAATCTCAAAGCCCATCTCTATGGATAAATTGTCACAATATAGAATTACAGTATAATCACATTTGTTTTAAAAAACATGTGTTCATATAGATGCACTTATACAAACATACAGAAACCAGGAAACAGATACAACAAAATTGTAGTGGTGATAGTCTGTGAGTAAAAGATTTTTAGTAATTTTCATTTTAACTATGGCATCTTTAAAACATAATATTTGGCTGGGCATGGTGGCTCACGTCTGTAATCCCACACTTTGGAAGGCCGAGGCAGGCGGATCGCTTGAGATCAGGAGTTCGAGATCAGCTTGGGTAACATGGAGAAAGCCTGTCTCTACTAAAAATACAAAATTAGCTCTGTATGGTGGTGCACCCATATAATCCCAGCCACTCAGGAGGCTGAGGCATGAGAATTGCTTGAACCTGGGAGGCAGAGGTTGTAGTGAGCCGAGATGGTACCACTGCACTCCAGCCTGGGCAACAGAGCAAGACTGTCTCAATAATAATAATAATATTTATTACTTTTAACATAAGAAAACAAGAATGAAAGTGATAATTTTTTTTGAGTTGGAGTTTCGCTCTTGTTCCCCAGGTTGAAGTGCAATGGTGAGATCTTGGCTCACCGCAATCTCTGCCTCCTGGGTTCAAGCTGGGATTACAGGCATGTGCCACCATGCCCGGCTAATTTTGTATTTTTAGTAGAGAAGGTGTTTCTCTATGTTGGTCAGGCTGGTCTTGAACTCCCGACCTCAGGTGATCCGCCCACCTGGGTCTCCCAGAGTGCTGGGATTACAGGCGTGAGTCATGGCATGCGACTATAATTTGTTTTTAAATAGTGTTTTAGAGACTATTAAATTACATGGATATAATGATCATTCATTCATCTCATTCAAAATATATATTAGGTGCCTACCAACTGTTAGGCCGAGTACTAGGGACACAATGGAAGGCACAATTGACAAAATCTTTGAGTCACAGATAGTCTAATGAGGAAGGTAAGGCTGGAGGCAGGAAAACCAGTTAGGCAGTGGTTTAGGTATCTGAGACGATGACCCTGTCTGTAGGAATGGAGAGATGAAATCTGGTGTAGAAGTGACTTGATAGTTTGGATTGCTGACAGCAGTGGAGGAGGTGTCAGGGAAAAGCAAGAGTCAAAAATGATGTTTTGGCTCTTGGGTTGGCAGTTGCGGACGGTGGCACCACTAACTGAGACTGGAGACAGATGAAGAGGCACAAAGTGGGAGGGAAAATGAGTTCAGATTGGGATACACTGAGTTTGAAATGCCTGTGGGAAGTCCAAGGGAATGTTCAGGAGACTATTAGAGATACAAGTCTGAAAGTCAGGTGTGAAACTGGCTGTGTAGACATGTGTTTGGGAGGTCATGAGAGTAGATGAGATCACACAAGGGATATATGTAGAATTAGAGGATGGCTTAGGAGAGAACTCTAAAGAAAACCAACATTTAAGAGGCTGAAAGTAAGAAAGAAAATTGACTCAAACCTGGTCTGGGACAGAAATTTTTTGTGTGATGTAATTTACAACTCCTTCTGGGAAGCAATTAGCATTCCTGATAAAGTGCGTGAACAGTTTTCTGACAGACTTTAATAAGACTGAGAACTCCTTCTGGGAAGCTAGGGTTACCCACCCCAGCTGATTGACTAGCCTAATAATCTTTAACCAGATGTTCTTTTTTGTATCCATTCTAAACATGGTTAAGAAACCATTCTTCTTTTTTTTTTTCTTATAAAATACCTCAACCAAAATTACTCCTTCAGTTGGATTTTTCAAAAAGTCTCTTCTCATGTGCTCAAAACCAATTTGTCAGAAACACTGCTTTAACGAAAGACAAAAAGAAATCTGCAAGGAAATGAGCAGAAGCCAGAGAGGTAGGAGAAAAATCAGAAGAATGTTGGTGTTATAGAAGCCAGGTGAAAATAAGAAAACAGAGCATGAATGAACAACAGTGTGAAATGCTGGTGAGAGGTCAAATAAAACAAGGATGAGAAATTGCCATGGGGTTTAGCAATTTGAACATTGATGGTGATCTTGGCAAGAGCTGGGTGGGGTGATTGAGAGCGTAAGTCAGAGTTCAGTACATTCAAGTGTGAGTGCAGACCATTGTTTTTAAAAGTGTGGCTGTAGGGCCGGACGCGTTGGCTCACTCCTATAATCTCAGCACTTTGGGAGGCCGAGGCGTGAGGATCACAAGATCAGGAGATCGAGACCATCCTGGCCAAAATGGTGAAACCCTGTCTCTACTAAAAATACAAAAATTGGCTGGGCATAGTGGCGTGCGCTTGTAGTCCCAGCTACCAGGGAGGCTGAGGCAGAAGAATCGCTTGAACCTGGGAGATGGAGATTGCAGTGAGCCGAGATTGCTCCACTGTACTCCAGCCTGGTGACAGTGAGACTCTGTATTGAAAAAAAAAAAGTGTATCAGTAAAGGAGGCATTTTTAGTGGGAAACGTAAGTATATTTAAATGTGTTTGAGAAGGAGTGAGTAGGAAAAGAAGAAGGGACCTGAGAGAGAAGGGCTGATCTTGAGTTTGAGAACAACATCTTGAGTTAGGGTATCTCCAAGACTTGGGAGGGGAATCTGAGCACAAGTGGAGAGAAGGTCATCTTCCCACAGGAAGAAGAGCAAGGACGGGCCTGTAAGGAAGACGGTCTGCAAGTTTGGTGCTGGGAGACTGAAGGCATTCCTGTCCATTGGTTTGTTACCTCCGTGATAGTGATGTAAGTTAGGATCTCTAGTGAAAGTGCTGAGGCAGGTGGCAGGAGAATGGCAGACTGAACTGAGCAGGAAAATACAGTGATTTCAGGGCATTGTGGAGGTGGGGGATAATGAGTCTATTCTGGAGAATGGCAGACTGAACTGAGCAGGAAAATACAGTGATTTCAGGGCATTGTGGAGGTGGGGGGATAATGAGTCTATTCTGGAAACAATCAGCACAGGTCTGTGACTTTCTCCAGTAGCTTAGAAGTCCAAATTCAGGCATGAAGAAGGCTAATACGTTTGAATTATTCTAGGACTGTCTTCAAGGAAACCATTGCAGCTTTGCAGCTTCCTTGCCCATTCTTTAGATACTTCTTTTCAGTTTCTAGCCTAGGCTCTGTTTTCTTCTCACTTGATAGAAACGTTCAATTGATCTCATCCATGCTGGTGGCCTCAGTTAATCTCTCTATGCTGATTCCTCCTAATCCAATATTTGCAACCCAGCCTTTCTCTCCAGTACCAAACTTCTTCTGGATCCCATCTGCCTTCTGGGGCATCTTCAACTGGGTGTCTCCTGGGCACCTCAAATTGAACATCTTATTCCCACTGTCTCTGAGAATAAATGTAAGCACTAGAAAGATAGGGGTTTATTTGTCTCTACCATTATAGATCCTGAACTCAGTGCTCAATGAAGAACTGTTGAATAAAAATAGAAATCCACTCAGTTCTCTCAGCCAAAACTTGGGAGTCATCTTTTACTCCAACTTCTTCATCTCTGATGTCTAACCCATCAAGTCTTATCTACATTTAAGTACGCCTCATGGAAGAAACATACGCACTCTCCCTGACACGCACACACGCGGAAGTGAGTTTTCAAGCAGTTTTAACACAGAAACTTAGCTGCTTTACCGCCTTTTTTTTTTTTTTTTGCTTCATTAACATTAGAACTAAACCAGTGGGAGAGCACCTCCCTCCCAGCTTCCTCTCCCCCACTCTCCAACAAGCCAGCTCTGCTGTAGAGACAAGCGAATCCATTTTTCATTTGCTAATGATTTGGGCTCAGGTTATAATGGGCCATTAAGGTGTATTGTGGAAGAAGCCGGGAAAATGAAGTTTTCTGGTGGAGGGGATAAAGAAACTATGGGGTGGCGACCCCAGGACGCTAGGGAGGCCTGGGATCTGATCCAGGCTTTGTGGCAGAAGGGGGGTTGCAGCAGGACTCCTGTGAGGGGCCCGAGTCCTCTCCAGGCACGGTCCAGGAGACCTCCTCTGCTCAGCCATGCTGCTTGAGCCTCGGCTCTGGGTGCTGGGAGAGGACTTAGGTCCCTTTGTACCAGGGCTTCCACCTACTCACTGCCCATCAGGAGCTTTCCTTGGTTCGCCTACATGTTGCTTTCTGCCCAAAACACCTCTGTCTTGTGGACACCGTCCTGATATGCCCTAGGGACTCTGTAAACCCCAGAAATATCCCCCAAGTACTCCTTAGAAGAGCAGCTCCAGAAGTGGGGGAGATGGAGGCCTCTGAGGAGCTGAGACAGTGTTAAGGATGCCTTCATCACAGGCTGGTTTGTTTGCCTGTCTACACTCCACAATCCATGGCCACAGTCCAGACTGCCTTCAACTGTCACCTGGTAACCACAGAAGCCTCCTAACTAGCCTCGTTCTCTCCAGTTTACCTACCTGCGTCCTCCCAACCCATCCAGTTGTCTACCCTGAGGCCAAAGGGCTTGTAAAAAGTCAACATTTGGTCCCCATCCTCCTCCTCACCTGGCTGATGCCTTCAGGTTTCAGCTTTAGTGTCACTTATTCTTAGACCAATGTCTTCTCTGACCACCTTCTTCCCACCATGCAGATCAGGTGTATGCTATATGCCTCCCACAAGCCCTGGAGTTTTCTTGTAATCACTTTTTATTTTATTTATTTATTTATTTATTTAGAAAATTATTTTTTGTTTTGAGACACTCTTGCTCTGTCACCCAGGGTGGAGTGCAGTGGCATGACCTTGCTCACTGCAACCTCCGCCTCCCAGGTTCAAGCGATTCTCCGGCCTCAGCTTCCCGAGTAGCTGGGATTATAGGCACCTGCCACCACGCCCGGTTAATTTTTTTGTAATTTTTTGTAGAGACAGGGTTTCACCATCTTGGCCAGGCTGGTCTTGAACTTCTGATCTTGTGATCCACCTGCCCTGGACTCCCAAAGTGCTGGGATTACGGGTGCGAGCCACTGTGCCCGGCCTTGTAATCACTTTTTAATATTTTCTACTGACCTGTGGACAGAGAATAGGCCTACTTGCCTGTTTTACCTTGTTTCCACTACCTAGCCAGCCCTGTGCCTGGGACATACTAATTGCTTAATACATTTGTCTGAGGAATGAAGAAACGTTAGACAAGGAAGTTCAGAAAACAGTTGGTTAGAGGTGGTGCGTGGGAGTGAGGCCTACATAAGTGTTTTTCTGATTGAGCGTGGATCAGAACTACCAGGAATGTTTGTTAAAACACAGACTGCCAGCAGGGCGTGGTAGCTCATGCATGTAATCCCAGCATTTTGGGAGGCCAAGGGGCGCGGCTCACCTGAGGTCGAGTGTTTGAGACCAGACTGACCAACATGGAGAAACGCCAACTCTACTAAAAATACAAAAGTAGCCGGGCATGGTGGTGCACGCCTGTAATCCCAGCTACTTGGGAGGCTGAGGCAGGAGAATCACTTGAACCTGGGAGGCCGAAGTTGCAGTGACCTGAGATAGAACCATTGCATTCCAGCCTGGGCAACGAGAGCAAAACTCCGTCTCAAAACACAAAAACAAAACAGAAAAAAACACAGATGGCTGGATCCCTCTTTCTGTTTCAGTAGGTCTGGGGTGGGGCTGGAAATAATGCAGTTCTGACAGGTTCTCAGGTACTGCCACTGATGCTTAGAGACATTTTGAGTTACATTCGCTCTGTTGTTGGTAAGAAGAAAAGGCTGGAGGGGTAGATTAGAGGACTTTCAGATAAAAAGAAGGGTAGGGTGGGATGTATAGACTTTGGAAATCTGAAAGGTCGTGGTGAAAATGGGAGATATTTGAGTTTGATGACAAAGATATCAGAAATTTCCAGTAGTTGACAAGGTCCAGAGAGAGTAGCTATGGGTTGAGGATGCATAGCCAAAGTAACCTGTGGAGGAAGGTATAACACGGAAGTGGTCAAAGACCTGAAACGCACAAACATTGCACAAAAGTATCTAATATCCAAATGGAAAATTGAAAGATGTAAGTGAAGAAGAAGAATGTAAAATGGAATGTGTGGTACCATTCCAATTTTACTAAAATGCATAGAAAAAAGACCAAAAAAAAAGACAATGTTTATAATAGTTATCCACATGGTTGAGTTTTATTACTTCATTTTTTAAATTTTCAAAGTTTTGTTATCATGTATTCCTTTATGATTAGGAGACAACTTTTCTTATTTTGAACCTCCTCAGCTTTGAACATTTCCATCTGGCGGAATTATCTCCTGTTATCCCATTTCATGCTTATTTCTCTTTGACATCTTTACTTGTGCTAAAAGTATGCAAATCAACAAAATCAAAACAACCAAAATGAAGAACAAGCAAAGGAAAACAAAAAGCAGAGGAAGAAAGAATCTCAAGAAAAAAATAATTTAGTTGGTACTGACACCAACAAGAAGGAATCATGGGTATTAGCCTTACAATCATTCCATACATTTGGAGGTTGTAATGATCGGCCTGGAGGAGCTAAAATATTGTTCAGGACTGGTGACCTCATCAACTGGTCAGACAGGGAATTCTAGTCCTAATCTCTTCCACTTCATCTCTTGTGTCATGGAGTTCAGACAGGTGTTGACTGGCTCTCAACTGTTCTTGTTCAGAATTATATGTACCATGCACTGGGACAAAGGGTGTTTTTTTAAAAAAAGAATTATATGTACTTATTCCTCTTTGAACTACATCCCTCTCTCATACAATATTACTCAAAAAAGTTAATAAAAAGTTATTATTATTATTTTTTGAGAAGGAGTTTTGCTCTCGTTGCCCAGGCTACAGTGTGATGGTGGATTTCGGCTCACTGCAACCTCCGCCTCCTGAGTTCAAGCAATTCTCCTGCTTCAGCTTCCTGGGTAGCGGGGACTACAGGCGTGTGCCACCACGCCCAGCTAATTTTGCATTTTTAGTAGAGACAGGGTATTCACCATATTGGCCAGGTTGGTCTCGAACTTCTGACCTCATGATCTGCCTGCCTGGGTCTCCCAAAGTGTTGGGATTACAGTCGTGAATCAACACACCCACCCAACTTTTATATTTAGTGGAGATGGGGTTTCACCATGTTGATCAGGCTGGTCTCAAACTCCTGACCTCAAGTGATCCACCTCCCTCGGCCTCCCAAAATGCTGGGATTACAGGCATGAGCCACTACACCAGACTGAAAAAGAAAAAGTTTTATTTTCTATCATTTAGTTATTAAAATTATTTTTAAAGCTGACTTGACAATCTAAGCCCTCATTATTAACAAGATTCATTTTTGGCACAAAATTCCAAAAAATTAAAGTATAGGCAAATAAACTTTTAGGATTCAACCCATTTTATCCAGGATAGCCCTTGTAAAATAAAAAAAAAAAAAATTATTCTCTCTGGGTCCAGGCGCAGTGGCTCATGCCTGTAATCCCAGCACTTTGGGGAGAGAGGAGGGCAGATCACTTGAGCTCAGGAATTTGAGACCATTCTGGGAAACATGGTGAAATCCTGTCTGTACCGAAAAATATGAAAAATGGGCCGAGCGCAGTGGCTCGTGCCTGTAATCCCAGCACTTTGAGAGGCTGAGGCGGGCAGATCATGAGGTCAGGAGATAGAAACCATTCTGGCCATAGTGAAACCCTGTCTCTACTAAAATACAAAAAATTAGCCAGGTGTGGTGGCACGCACCTGTAGTCCCAGCTACTCAGGAGGCTGAGGCAGGGGAATCACTTGAATCCGGGAGACGGAAGTTGCAGTGAGCTGAGATCGCGCCGCTGCACTCCAGCCTGGCAAAGAGCAAGACTCCGTCTCAAAAAACAAAAACAAAAACGAAAAATGAGATGTGGTGGTTTGTTCCTGTGGTCCCAGCTACTTTGGAGGCTGAGGAGGGAGGATTGCTTGAGCCCTGGATGTGGAGGTTACAGTGAGCCGTGTTGGCACCGCTGAACTCCAACCTGGGTGACAGAGCAAGACCTCCATCTTGGAAAAAAAAATTATCTGGTTGGAATGTATATCAACTGACAGTGGTATTTGCCAGTAAGAATTTCTGGCTCATTTCCCTAAAGGAAAGAGATAATACAGGACTTTAGTGTATGCATTGAACCATTCTGAATCTTTTATCAAGGCCTTGTAATTCTTCTCTTTACCTACAGAGAAGTAGATGAAATGAATTGACTAAGTAAACATGCAGAGGTTTAATTCTGTCTGGTTTCAAAATCAGGAATATGAATATAAATATCCAAATTTTTTTTTAATAAAAATCCATTATTATGGAAGAAGATAATTGAACTGTATATAACTACAGCAGAATACACAGGATATATTGAATTGTAATTATCACCATGAACATTGATGGGATTAGGAAAGACTAGAATCTTGATGTTTCAATTACACTGACTACCATGTAGCTATTTTTTTGAGTGTTTTTTAGTCTCTGATAATAAAGTGTGAATTAAAATAACCATTCCAAAGACTAGGAAATGGCGATCCTGAATGATTTGGCAAGGTAAGACAGTAAGTGACAGAGTGGAATCAGAAACTTGTTTTCCTAATTGCCAGCTTAGTACTTCTTATTCTAGGCTGTGCCGCAAGGCAAACCATATCATTGCCTTTCCCATTTTAGAAATAGGTTTATAGGAGTTTTCTTTGCGGTCAGATGGCAAGAGACACCTATTATTTAAGAAATGCCAATAGCTGATCATTGATGACAAAATATTTCTATATGTCCCTATGGATTCAAGTTGTCCATCATTTCTTCAAATAATCATCACATTTCTAAGTTTGGTAAGAAAATCAGAAATGACTGAATGTTAAAGAGAAAGGGGCCTTAGATATTGTTTTTCCTATCACCTCAGTGGGAAAACTAAAGTCCAAAGAGTCATATTGAGAGTTGGTGGGAGTCTCCTGACTTCTTGTCCAGGGCTATTCATAGCACATAGCACTGTCTCAGTAGATGAGTAATCTGAAGCCATGGCATAATTGAGACAGTGCATGGCACCTTCAGTCCTGTTCAATGTATCAGTGTGGGGGAGTTTGTGTGCCATTTTATCCCTTTATTTTTGTCATCTATTTTATTCAATACTTTTGTTGGTGCCTGATGTTTCTGATAGAAAAAGCAATTAAAAGAGTAAGCAGCAAATGTGAGTTAAAAATTTTCTTAAGAAGAATGCATGAAATAAGGCTGTTTGGAATTTAGAAAAGTTGCAATTTTTGATGGAGAGAAAACCAAGAAAGAGATGAATGATGACCAAGGGAGTAGACAATCTCCTACTGGCAGGGTCTCCACTCCTGAACTGCTAAGAGGTTACCTGACTCTTCTTAACAACCCTTCGGGTTAGGGGCCAGCTGTTTATTTTATTACCAGGGAAGAAACTGAGGCTCAGATAAAGTTCTGTTATTTATCACACAGGTACACAAACTGGTAAGCGACAAAGCCAGTTCCAACCATGTCTGGCTACAAAGCCTGTGTACTTTAACTTCTGCAGAGAGTATGTGCGAGGTGAACCAATGAAAATAACAATAACTGAAGTGCAATACTAAGAAGAATAATAATGATAGTTAACACAGTGCTTTACATGTGTGATTGCTTTGAACAGGATTAAGTGAAAACATGAATAGGACTGGCAGGGAGTCTTTCTACTCTTCATTAGTAAAATAGGAGAGGACATATACAGTACTTAGGATTTCCATTGGCTTACTTTGTTTTCTGAAAAATAACTGAAAGACTCAATTTGTTTTGTTTTGTTGCATTTATCAGATTATAATGGATGTGGGTGGATGGGTTGGTGTGGGATTGTGTGACATCAAACCTGATATATTCAGAAAGATTCTTTCTGTAGATACATATGCCTTTTGGGCTCAATATTCAATTTTGCAATTAGTGATCACTGTTTATTTACTGAATGGGAGTTTTTAATCCGTACTTTTTTCCTTTTGAAGCTGAATGCCACATACTCCTGTATTTCCTTAGGCGAATTCATGAAAGAAATATGTTGCCCTCTATATGAAAAAGCAAGTTTGTCTTCTGCAGAAAATCGGTAACCATTCATTTGTACACATAAATACCTCCCAAATCAATCTCTGATGACTGATCTGATATTAGTCTGTAATTCTAGTTTTAGCATTAGGCTCACTCTTCAGATTCGGGAGATTTCCAATTCTGTAGTAATGTGTAACATAAGGGTGGTGTCAATTTATAAATAGTATCTTCTAATGGATTAACGCTCATTTGCAATGATCACTTCCATACAAATTTAGGTAAAGATGTTATTCAGAATTGGATTATCTGTATTTAAAAATGTCATTCTAATGTGCAACTCCCTAAAACTGTTACTACAAAGAACTATTTTGCCACTCAGCCTAAAAATAAAACCTTTCACCCAAATTACACATCTTAATAGCCACATTTTAATCTACGTTTTTAAAAACTAATTTGAAAGAATCCATTTCTAGATGTCAGACAAGAGTTGAAATTGGGACAGCAGTTCGAAGGGGCTAATTTAAAAACCCACTTTCCTGCTTGGAGACACCTCAAGAATTTCTAGGCTCACAAGGTGGGTGAAGCAAGGAAAGAGATTTTAAGACCTGAACAGTGCCTTTCTTTGCGAGCCCCCACCGGCGCAGGCCGAGTCGGCTGCGGCGAGGGCTGCGAAGAGTTAACGATGGACCGAGCCCCCCGCGCCGCGGGCTCCCCGCGTACCTCCCTCCGCCCTCCCGTCCCCACCCTCTCGTTTTGGCAAGGGATTAAAGTGCTCCCCCCTGTGGCAGCAGTGACCCAGAAATGAGTTTGATTCTCACAGTCCTTCCTCCATAACAAGCCAAACGCCAGACCGAGAGTGCCTCCGTGCGCGAGTGCCGGGTGTGCGCGCCGGCGAGAGCAGGGGCCCGCCCGGCTCCCCGCCCGCCCGCCCGCCCGCTGCGGCCCGAACTCATGCAGCTCCGAGCTAGCGAGCGGCGCCTAGCCCAGCGCCTCGGCCAAACCCCACCGCAGCAGGTACGCGCGAGCCGCGGCGGGCGCGCGGGGTGGGTGCGGCGCGCGGGGTGGGCGCGCGGCGCGTGGGCTCGCGCGTGTCCGCGCGTGGGTCCGTGTGCGCGTCCGGGTCCCGCGGCGGCGGCGGCGGCGGCGGCGGCGGCGGCGGCGGCTTCAGGACTAGCCGAGAGGCTCAGCCATATTTGATGGTTTTGTTGCTTTGCTCGGGAGTTCTCGGGAGTAATTTAATGCCGAAGGTCGCTGCCTAGTGGAAATAATATAGTACGTCATTAATATGGCGCCAAAAGATTGGGTTCTCGATATGTAGCGAGGAAGGAGGGACGCAGCCGCCGAGCGCAGCGTTACTATCCCACCAGTAACTTGGGCATTGCCGGGGCGGGGGCCGGAGGAGGAGGAGGAGAGGATGATTTTTGGATTCTGAGAATTGATCTATGTTGGATCAGTAAGTTTTATTATGATTTTTTTTTTCAAATTTGGGGGACTGAATACTTAGAGGTATTTCTTCTTTTGGATTTGCGAAGAACATGCGGTTTTCAGGTGAATCATCAATTAAACGCATTCAGGAGCGGAAGCCCAGTTTAAGTTGGCTTTAGTTTATAGGGTTTTTTTTTTTTTTTAGAAAGCCAAAGTGCATTAGGCTGCATGAAAGTGGAAAGCATAGTAGCAACTTGGTAGACAGATGGCAATGGCAGAACGCAGGTTCGCGTACATATATGAATCCACAGTGTGTGAGACCGTGTGTGTGGTAGGACTGTATTTGTCTAAACATAGGTGTGTGTAGGTACATCTGTGTGTGGTAGCCGCAGCCCTGGCCCTTGTTAGCGCGTCACCACATGTCCAAAATATTCATTGCATCAATTCAAGGGCAGTGAGAGGGGGTTGGGGGGGTAGAGAGACAGCTTGGAAATTAGATTCTTCCGAATTGGGCTTCCAGTGGTCAGACCTTTTACTTACAGCGCGACTGCTTGTAAAGTGTAAAAGCCTTTCATCGACGAAATGGGGTAGGAGTTGGCATTGGGAGAGCAAGTACCGATTAATCACGAACTTAAAGCGGATTGCAAATTGCAACCTTTGGCACCGTCTGCAAATTGTGGGGGGAGGGGTCTCTTGGTCTCCTTGCTTCCTTAAATGAATGTGCAGTTGCAGTGTGTACCCCGGGACTGCAAGTTGCAGAGCCCTTCAGTGCACGTGTCTTGTGCCTGTGAATGTGTGTTTGCGAGTTGGGGGCTGTTGTTCGGTAGCCAGCAGGCTTTCCGGGTTGCACGGCATTGGTTTGCAAATGCGGGAGAGGGATGGAATGTGGAATGTTGACCGGGGGAACCGAATCCTGTCGGAACGGTCCCATTTGCTGGAGAAATTCGATCCCTTCCACCTCCTTCCCGCTCCCCCCCGCCCGCCTTCGGGCAGGAGGCGGGGCTGAGGACGCGGCTGCTGCTCAAAGTGGCGGAGCGCGGCGGCGGGAGGCAGGTGCACGGCACCCGCCAGTGGGGGTGCCTCAACTTCCGCGGGCGTTTAAATAGCAGCCTCTCTCCCCTCCCACCGGTAATAGGTGACCTGGCGGCCGAGGGCGGCGGGGGGTGGGGAACTGGGGGAGACTCCGGAGCTAGCCTCCGCGGCACGTGGGCAGGTGCTGGGTGGCCCTGGGGCCAACTTTTGTAGCCCGCCTCTAGCGTTTGAGGAGAGGCGGCCCAGTGTGGAAATGGGGGCGGGCGGCGGCCGAGGCGCTGCTTCTCAGCCGCGGCCGGAGCGTCACCTAACGGTCCCAGCTACGCCGCCCGGGCCGGGGTGGGGGGGGGTGGGGGGGTTGCGGGGGCGGGGACGCCCGGCCCGTCGCGCCCGCCCCGCACAAAGCCCGTGGCGCGGGGGTGGCGCCGCGCCCCCGCCCCGGGAACGGCCCGAAGCCCTACGCGTCCCCGCGCCGGTTCCGGCGGGCGGCCGCAGGCGTTTGTTTGTTGGTTCCGCGCCGCCTTCCTCGCCGGATGGCTTCCTGTGACAGAGGTGATACACAGTTTCCAGAACTGTCTGGGGGGCGGGAGCGGGAGCGGGAGCGGAGCCGAGCCCGCTCGGAGCTCCTCGCCGCTGCCGCCGCTCCCATCTTAAAACCGTTTCTCGCCGGCGAGCCCGCCCCAGCCCGAAGGTGCCGCCCCGGAGGGACTCGGGGGAGGGGAACGTCGCGGCCGTTTCCAGCGGCGCAAGTGGCTTCTGGACGCGAGGGAGCGTTTGATTTGCAACTGGGGCCGAGCGGATTGGTGCAGCTGGCGGCGGCGGGGCGGGAGGAGCGGCGGCGGCGGGGGTGGCCACTTTCAAATGGAGAGGGCGGCGGCGGCGGCGGGGACGCCGCTGCGGAGGGAGTGGGGCTGGGTTGCGCCACGAGAAGGTGTCATCACTGCACCGGGGCTAATTCCGGCGGAGGTGCCGGGAGTTTATTTTCCCTCCTCCCGCGCTGTTGTTTCTATCGCCTCGGGAGTAGGAGGAGGAGGAGGAATGGGAGAGAGGGAGGGGGCGGCGCCGCGCTGAGCCGCGGCCCTGCGCATTCCCCGGCGGGCGGCGGGAGCCGCGCGGAGCGTTCGCCGCTGCGGGGCGGCGGCCCAGCTCCCCCCTACCCTGAGGTGCCCCCATTGCTGGGATCCTCAGCCTTCTCACCCCCTCCTCTTCACCGCACTCCGCCACCCTTCCACCAGGGCTCCTCATCGTCGAGTCCTCAACACGGGTTCTGCGCGTCCCAGGTCTCCCCCCGACCGCGGGCCCTCCCCGCTCCAGGCTCCCCTGGCCCTGGGTTGCCCACCCCCGAGAGGCGCGGGTGAATGCAGAGAGCAAACAAAAAAGCGGGCGATTTAAACGTGCCTTCGAAACCCGTTAGGAAGGCGTCGTCATCTGGAGACCGTTTAAAAGGGAGCTTTAGCTTGCCTTCTAGTAACAAGAAGGCTGGCGCCCTGCCTTGCCTCGGCAGGGGCGAGGGGCTGTCGCCTTCTGTTTACCCCGGCCAAGAGGGAGTTTAAATTTTCTTTTGTAAAGTGACAGCTGCAGTGAATGACCTGAGACAGGTATGTTTTTTAGGAAAGTAGGAGAGGATCTGAGGTTTCCATTAATGGGAGTGCTTAGGGGGTTCTTTCCCAAAGGTTTTTATTGGGTGAACTATTTTTCCTTTTTATAATACCAGTCTTGAAGGCTAGCTCTCTTGCTACTTGTAGCTCAAGGCTAATACCTTTCAAAGCTAATGAACTAGTTTTAAGATACAGAGAAATTATTTCCCTGAAAGCTGATTTAGGTGGTGACTCACTAGTGGTTAGAGATTTTATAGTAAGTTGCATTTTGATCAAATCACGACTGATCAAGATTTAATCACTTCTAGGTGGAGAAAGGAAGCATTCAAAGTACCCATACTTATACTGACTAAACACTTTTGATGTAATAATTTGTTGTAGGTGAGCAACATATATGAGTGGAAATAAATGGGATGTTCTGTGAGTAACACTCTAGCAAGTACATGCAACCCAGAATTTTTATGGTCCTTTTATCCCAAAGATCTTAGTCCTATTTACTTACACTTTTAAATCAGATGTTCTGATTGGTATTTTGCTGTCTTTCTCAAAGTTTGCATACTTTTATAAGTGTCTTTTTATTTGGCATTATCATTTTAATGTGTAGCATAAATACACTTTCAAGCTGTTTAAGTGTTAGGTTTCCTCATATTTCCTTTCATTCCTATCTAGCAGAGATAATGGAGCGTCTGAAAGTGAGGTCGAACTTGGAACTTGATTCCATCTTTAAGATTACAGACTGCTTTCTAGTAAAAGTTGGGTGGTTGCACATATATTTTAGCTTTAACAAAGGTAGATATATGTTCATTTAAAAGGAGAAAAGCCCACCTTCTTAGTTCTTCCCGCTTGACTTCTCACTTCCCGTTTTCACAGAAAACTTGACCGGTTTTCTGCCTGTAAACCAGTGCTTTGCTTATATTAGTCAGCAAGGTTGAAAGAGTAGGTATACAGGGAAAGCAATGAAAAATAAGTTTGAGTGAAACCAGAGGGAGAAAACTTGCTGGAGTTTAAGGAATTGTCTTTTGTTGCTTAGCCTAGGGGGTTGGGGAAGAAAGAACTAAACAAACTTGGAGGACTAGGTGAGAGTGAAAGCAGATTTCCATTGCGTCTCACCTATAGTAGGCACGTGGTCGATACTGATTTTTGACTTCAGGGAACTGTTAGTGACTTAAAAAGTTATACAAGTAGTATTACATGTACGTTTTTGAAAATTAGAAAATACAAGGAAACAAATAGAAAAATAACACATTGCTACCATCCATAGATGACCAGTGTATTAGTTTTCAGGATAATTTTCTATGCATGTACATGTTTGTTTTAATAAATATGCGATACATGTATATACCATCTATAAGAACCTTTTTCTGTCAGCTAGCTCGGTTTTTAATTTCATCTGTTACTGGACATGTTCAGATTTCCCCATTTAGCCCCAGCATATAAAAGAGCAGCTTTGTCTCCACCACTGTCTAATAAAGGACCATTTATTGCATTTGGTTGTTTCCCTTAAGTAGGTTTTAATCTTAAATAACTTTTTGACAGAATGTCTGACACCGAGGAGGCCAGCCTTTGGAAATAAAGTTGTCTGGATTTTTGAAAAGCAGGATATCAAAAAAAGTTATTTAGTATAGTATTTATTGTAATTTGGAAATTTTAGATTTGGAGATCATCTGTTAGAGAAATACTTTAAGGAAACTTGCTTGGCTGGTGTTACTTTTCCACAGACTTGTTGGGAAAACATTTATCAGATGTTTATGTTTCAGTACTGAGGTGGTTGGAACTGTAAACATCAAAATATCAAACACGGATTACATCCTGTCTCTTTAGGGTTTGGTCAGAGTGAAGAGGAGGCATAGGAACCTGTCACAGTTCTGCTTTCATCTTTACTTTCTTGTTTGTGAAGCTCTTCCCTGTCGTTTAGTATTATGGGGCACCTGTTAAAGCATTACAGCTAATGGTCTGTCAGAATTTGCATTATACAACTGGTTTTCCCATGAGGTTTATAAAACAGCTATCTTGTGGAGGGGAAATGTGACGTATTAGGGAACACATCTTGCTTTTTATTTGGATTGGCATTAACAAGTTAAACTTGTTTGCTAAAACAGTGAAAGCTACATCACGTTTAAACTTTTTTCCTCCCTTGTACAAGCCTTTAACTTAGAAAATTGGCACCATATTCAACAGTACCTTTTTTTTTTTTTTTTTTAATGAAGAGTGGGTTTGCTTGGAGTTTCTAGTTTCTTAGAAGGTATCAGCAATCTTAATTAGGAAAGTATTTTAATTCCTGAGACAGGTAAGTTGTTTCCTAAAAAGTCCTAGTGTTAAATCTATTTTTTCCATTTTAAAGTCCTTGCAGCACTTTACATGATCATGTATTTAAAATCTGAACAATTACTGTGTTTATTTTTTTCATCTTTGTGGAATATAATCTCAGAAAGTTGAGATTTAATTGAGTCTAGTCCTTTGCCTAGCATATTTTTTATGTGAAAACTTTGGTTTGCGATCATAATGGTGTATGCATTATTTTGATTTTTTTTCTTTTGCAATTCGTAGCCCTGATGAAGCAAGTTACTCTGCCCTCCTAATATATGCAAGAAAATTACCTTGGACGGCTTTTTTTTTTTTTTTTTTTTTTTTTTTGAGACAGAGTCTCACTTTGTTGCCCAGGCTGGAGTGCAGTGGCGTGATCTCAGCTCACTGCAACCTCTGCCTCCCGGGTTCAAGCAATTCTCCTGCCTCAGCCTCCTGAGTAGCTGGGATTACAGGCACTTGCCACCACGCCTGGCTAAGTTTTGTATTTTTAGTACAGACGGGGGTTTCACCATGTTGGTCAGGCTGGTCTTGAACTCCCGACGTCGAGATCCGCCCTCCTCGGTCTCCCAAAGTGCTGGGATTACAGGCGTGAGCCACTGCTCCCAGCCCTGGAGGGCGTTTTTAATTACACATAGAAGTGACAATTTGTAAGTTTAAAGTTGAGTGTCATGGAATAGAATGGAAGAAATTGATGCTAAACTCTGGCTATGATAAACTCTGGCTATGATGGGGTCTCTTAGCCCAGGACCTGAATGATTATTAAGGATCCTTTTCTTGCTTCAAAGCGCAAACATAAAGATTACCAGACTTGGAATGGAAAGTCTTTGTCACTAGGAAAGGGGCCATGTAGTTTACTTTTAATCTCTTAGACCTATAGTATATGGTGTACACGCAACAAATATTCAGTCACCAAGTTTTGGTTACTCCAAAGCAAATCCATTATTTACTTTTTGCCTTTGGTTCTTCAGATGAGAGGCAAGACATAATGTGATTGAGAGCAGTTGAAGAAAGTTAATTTTTGAAACCTTTGGTTCTTTTGGGCTTATTTGTTAAGGGATGTAAACTACAGTTTTCTCTCTCTCTCTTTTTTTTTTTGAGACAAGTTTTTGCTCTGTCATCCAGAGTGGAGTGCAGTGGTGCGATCTCGGCTCACTGCAACCTCCGCCTCCCAGGTTCAAGCAACTCTTCTGCCTCAGCCTCCTGAGTAGCTGGGACTACAGGCGCAAGCCACCATACCCAGCTAATTTTTTTTTTTTTTTAGTAGAGATGGGGTTTTACCATGTTGGCCAGGATGGTCTTGATCTCTTGACCTCGTGATCTGCCCGCCTTGGCCTCCTAAAGTGCTGGGATTACAAGCATGAGCCACCACGCCTGGCCTTTTCTGTTTTTTTTTTTTTTTTTTTGCGACAAAGTCTCACTCTGTCTCCCGGGCTGGAGTGCAGTGGCGTGACCTCAGCTCACTGCAACCTCTGCCTCCCGGGTTCAAGTGATTGTCCTGCCTCAGCCTCCCTAGTAGCTGGACTACAGGTGTGTGTCACCACACCCTGCTAATTTTTAGTAGAGGTGGGGTTTCACCATGTTAGCCAGGATGGTGTCGATGTCCTGACCTCGTGGTCCACCAGTTCTGAGATTACAGGCGTGAGCCACCGTGCCTGGCTAGTTTTCTGTTACTTCAAAAGCACTCACAATTGGCATCTATCTGCCTGTCTGTTTTTGTTAGAAAGATGAGGTTTCACTATGTTGCTCAGGTTGCCCAGGCTAGTCTTGAACTTAGGAGTTCCAGCAGTCCTCCCGCCTTGGCCTCTGGAGTAGCTGAGATTACAGGTGTGCACCAGCATGGCTGGTGGTGGTAATATTTTAAACTATTGAACATTTAGGTCTCCCGTGAAGATTTTATTAATTTGAGAATTCATGGCATCTTCCATGAGAGTTTATAAGCAGTTATTTTAAGTGAAGATTTCAGTGGTATGAGTCCACACTGAGGAATAAAATGATCTTTTTTTTTCACTTCTTAACACCAGGGTGAGGAATAAGAAATAGCAATGTTATTAGCAAGTTGTTTGAAGTTGAACTTCATAGCTTGCTTTAATTTAGCACAAAGTACACTAAATACAATTTAATTGGTTTTTTTTTTTTGACAGAGTCTTACTCTGTCTCCCTGGCTGGAGTGCTGGAGAAAAAGTCACTGGTTTTACTGTGACCTTTTTTAAGTTGATGAGAGTCCCCTTAGCGCCTTCTCTGACCTTTTCTTCCTTTTAATTATTGCCTGTTCTAGTTAGGGACTTATTAATTTTTTTTTTTTTTTTTTTTTAGATAGAGTCTCACTCTGCCACCCAGGTTGGAGTACAGTAGCACAGTCTCCCTCACTGCAACCTCTGTCTCCTGGGTTCAAGCAATTCTTCTGTCTCAGCCTCCCAAGTAGCTGGGATTACAGGCGCTTGCCACCACAATTGGCTAATTCTTGTATTTTTAGTAGAGATGGGGTTTCGCCATGTTGGCCAGGCTGGTCTCAAACTCTTGACCTCAGGTGATCCACGTGCCTTGGCCTCCCAAAGTGCTGTGATTACAAGCGTGAGCCACTGCGCCAGGCCATAGTTAGGGACTTCTTAAGGAGTGATTGTGTCTGATCCTTAATTTTGTAAGATTTCGGGTACTTGCCCAGGACCTGGTAATTGATTCACATTGAACTAAACACACATAGTGGTGGTTTATAAACATACTACTAGTCTGTTGAGGTATAGGAGAGATCAGTTGACTTTTTCTGTGAAGAGCCAGGTAGTCAATATTTTAGGTTTTGTGGATCACATGGTCTGTCACAACTGCTCAAATCTCCAGTTGCGGCAGAGCAACCATGGACAGAATGAATGAGTGTGACCGTGTTCCGGTAAATATTTATGAATATAGAAATGTAAAATTTTTATAAGCTTAATAAGTCATGAAATGTTCTTTGGCCCTCTACCCTCAACCATTTAAATATGTGAAAATCACTCTTAGCTGAAAAGCCATACAGAAACAGGCTGTTGACCCCTGATTGGTTGATTAATTTGAGACAGGGTATCACCCTGTTGTCCAGGATGGAGTGTAGTGGTGCAAACTCCTGGTTCACATGATCCTCCCACCCTAGCCTCCCCAGTAGCTGGGACTGCAGGTGCCCCCACCAGGCCTGGTTCACTTTTTGTATTTTTTGTAGGGATGGGGTTTTGCTGTATTTCCCTGTCTGATCTCAAACTCCTGAGCTCAAAGGTTCTGCCCACTTTGGCCATCACTCCTTGGCCTCCCCAGATTTATAGTAAGATGCAGCAGTCACTTGATTGTTTCTGCTGGTGGCTGAGCTCCCTTCTAGGAACCTGAAAATACAAGTTGAAATTAGAAATTTGTTTGGAGGTAGTTGGCTACGCTGAGGGCTGTGGGTCGCTGCCCATCCCCCCCTTCCCTAGGCTGGAGTGCAATGGTTTTTTTTTTTTTTTTGGTGTCGGAACAGGGTCTTTCTGTTGCTCAGGCTGGATTGCAAGTGGCACCATCATGGCTCAACAACCTCCTGGTCTCAAGCAGTTCTCCTGCCTTAGCTTCTGGAGTAGCTGGGACTCTGATCCTAGATCCCTTTTGAGGATATAAGGTGTAAGAACAATTACCTTGGTCGTCTCTCACACCCTCCAAAGGGGGTCAAGTTAAGAAACCCTTTGCAAGAGGATATATATTATAAGATTGGGTTCCTCTATAGAGGGAGATAATGTCAAGTAGGGTGTATGTGTCACACCAATCAGAAGTTAATGCCTGCTCCTCCTACTCCTGTCGTAGTGTTTAAGGAACTGCTGACCCATTCTTCCAGTTTTATCTTTTGTGTGCTCCACTAGGCAAAATGAATGGCATTTGCAACCATCTTGCAATGAATCTGTGTTTCAGTTTTCCAAGTTAACATGTTGTTTATTGATGACATTTTCAGTTTTTGCTCCCTGATAGTATATCATGGACTTAATCATTCACATGACCTCTTTTTAAATCCCAGTGGACATCCAGGAGGGAGAAGCCCATGGTCCAGGAATCTCAGGGGGGGGGAGGTAGCTGGCACAGGAGGAGGGTGCCTGCCCGTCTGCCTGGGGAACTGAACTTTGGTTCTGCTACTGTCTTTGCACTGGATCTATATACATGTCTTTGTGCAAATTGATAAACATCCATAATTCAGTGTACTCCTCTTTAAAAGTAGGAAAGGTGGATTAAATTACTTTAAATTATTTCTTAAATCCTCTCTACCTCTACAGTTAATTACGATTTTATGGGTTTCTTTTGGGGAAGATTTCTTATAGACACAGTCTGTATTGTGAGTCTTGTAGACACAGTTTATGTTGTGAGATTCAGACTTCAGCCTCAGAGAATGCTTTTCTGAACCTTGCTGCTAGGTTTGAGACCATTTTAGGTTTCCATGATCATAATAACAAGACTTACACAATTGTGATGAAATGTTTGTTTTCATATGTAACTGGAATGATTGTGTAAATGCCGTTTTTGTCAAGTGTGTCATCTAGGTCTTCAAATATACAACATTGGGAGTCTCTCTCACTCTTTTTTTAAAACAGTACTTTAAAAATTTTTGGTGACTTAACATTGTTAGTGGTAACTGATAGTTTCTGACAACCGGGTATAATCAAGGAACAAAGTTCCTGAAAAACAGCTGCATTTCAATCTGCACAGTGTAATTGTCATTAGCCGGTTGAGTCTGGTTTCTGCAGAAGCTGCTTTGTATATCCTGTATAAGAACATCTGGTTTGAGCATTTAAAAATCTTTTAAAATTACCCAGTAGACATTTAGC
Source organism: Ateles fusciceps (assembly GCA_036589455.1). NCBI lineage: Eukaryota > Metazoa > Chordata > Mammalia > Primates > Atelidae > Ateles > Ateles fusciceps. The sequence goes on from JAZHEH010003090.1 coordinate 1,946,523, forward strand.
ATTTATTGGCTTATTCCACCAAGGGTGGAATAATGGGTTGTAGAATTCTTTCCCATGCTTACTCTTACCTTTGTTCATTCAGAAGCATTTCGTTTTTCTAAAGTGTCTAATGAACTTTTAGAGGTTGACATGAAGATTTGGGTGTGTATGTATGTATTATAGAAATTAGTACCTGGTTCAGAGACCCCCCAAGGCAGAATGGAACACAAACTTCTGATTTCAGTGAAATGCTTTAGAAAATAAACATTTCATTTTTGTATATTCTGAAGAGATTAGTCTGACTCTAGTTTTCCCTGGTAAATTGTCAGAAAACGGTGAGACTAGGAATAGGACATAAAGGGCAAATGGGCTTTATTTCTTTGGATGGTAGCACTGTCTTAAGAAGGATTCTGATGATACGCCTGGGCTTGTGGAAAAGAATGACTTTATCAACCATGCCTGCCATAGGTGTAAGGAATGACATATTTGCTAGCTAACTCTTGAACATAGCCTTTTTATTTTTATTTTTTCCAAAATACTACTACTATTGAAATGGATAAGGAGTTGAAATGTGTTCTTTAAAGATAGTTTAAACCTGAATTTTCTTGTGTGGGTTAGTTTTTTTTGTTGTTGTATATATTTTAAGGGACCTCTGCATGTTGGCTGTTTTTACCTGTTTCAAAAACTTAAGGTTTTTAAGTATGTGATAACCTAATCAAGCAAACAGGGGATAATAGCATTTTATGGCATTATTTTTATTTTTATTTTTTTGAGGTGGAGTTTTGCTCTTGTTGCTCAGGCTGGAGTGCAATGGCACAATCTTGGTTCACTGCAACCTCCGCCTCCTAGGTCCAAGCGATTCTCCTGCCTCAGCCTCCTGAGTAGCTGGGATTACAGACATGCACCACCATGCCTAGCTAATTTTTTGTATTTTTAATAGAGACGGAGTTTCTCCGTGTTGATCAGGCTGGTCTCAAACTCCTGACCTCAGGTGATCCACCCGCCTCGGCCTCCAGAAGTGCTGGGATTACAGACGTGAGCCTCGCCCGGCTTTATGGCATTATTACCTTTTCTCTTTTTTTCTTCTGCACCTTTGCATCAGATATATATATTTTTTTGAGATGGAGTCTCGCTCTGTCGCCCAGTCTGGGGTACAGTGGCCTGATATCGGCTTACTACAACCTCCGCCTCCTGGGTTCAAGCGATTCTCCTGCCTCAGCCTCCCGAGTAGCTGAGACTATAGGCGCCCGCTACTATGTCCAGCTAATTTTTGTATTTTTAGTAGAGACGGGGTTTCACCATATTGGCCAAGCAACCGAACTCCTGACCTTGTGATCCACCCTCCTCAGCCTCCCAAAGTGCTGAATTACAGGTGTGAGCCACTGTGCCTAGCCCACATAAAGCAAGGCAAGTCTTTGATACTGCATCTCAGGAAAGAGGTGGCATGTACATAGTTTATTGATGGCTGGTCATTATAGGCTGGTGCTTTTCGGGGCAAGAGTTGTGCTCCAGTGTCTTTTACATACTGAGGAGCAGGGAAGATAGGTGTTGACTTTTAAATCTTTACTATTATATGTGTAGTATACGATCATGGTAAAAAGTTTAAAATCATATTAAAGGTCATATAGAGAAGTAAAAATTCTCAACTCAGTCTGTCTTGGAACTCTTTGGTCACATTTCTCAGAGATAACCACTATGAACCTTTATGTTCTTCAAGAAATTTTCCATGAATATACAGGCAATTGCTACACGTGTTTTCTCTCCTTTTATATATAAATGGCCTTATATTTTGGGTTTTTTCCCTGCAGTTTGCCTGTTTTTCTCTCCTAATATGTCTTGGGCATCTTTCCATATCTGAGCTTTTAGATCTAACAGAAAAGAATTCTGAGTAGATGGAAATAAGGATAAAAGCTCAAGATTGGAGACCATGGTGACTGACTGCCTTTTTTGTTTGGTTGTGAATTAATTTACTCCCATGTCAAGGGAAGTTAAAAAAATACATTCCAAGTACAGATGATTGGAATGTTTTGTCATAGCTGCTCTTATTCAGTTGCTAACTCTTAATTGAGTTAGCAATTACAGAGACCTGGAAGGGGTTTAATAGATTGCCTTAGAGCTCATAAGCAGTGATTGGATTATTTATAAATTGGCAAATGAGAGCTGCTTGTGATTCATTCAGAATCACTGAAATGTATAAGTTCTTTAAAGTCTTGAAAAATGCTTTGTTGCTTCTTAAATCTGAGTTCAAAAATAACTTATAAAGAATTTACAGTGAACTAGTGTGTTATAGTACATGGGCTTTATGAGTAGTACTCCTAAGAGTAAATATTATAGTTATTATCTAGTCAGTTATCATAATTTTTTTCTTTTGGAGGAGGTGGCTATTTATTGCTAATATAAACTTGTCAGCTGAATATTTTTAAGTTTTACCTTTTTCCAGAGGTTCTGTATTAGCTTGGGCCAGCATTTTCCTTAAATAAGGTTTGATGTATGACATTATAAAGAACACACTTTTTTGCTTGAGTTATGTAGGCAAGATTAAAACATTAACAATTAAGATTTAAGCTGTTTGTCAGTTAAATCTATTACCTTTTTTTTTTGACTAGATATAACCCTTTAGTTAAATTGAGAATATGGGTTTGAGTTATAGTAGTATTTTAGATTCTGTGAGCATATGAATTAGATAATGTTGCCAATTTGAAAACTTCATATCTAGGCGATTAATGTTTACTTTAAAAACTGAGGTAAGAAACCAGCTGGATTTCCTTCATATACATCTAGGGGCAGGTGGACGGATTTTATTGTGAAATATAGATCATTATATTTGGGTACTTAGAACTGTATATTCCATAAAAGACAAAAGTGACCTATTAAGAATGTAATGTGTCTTTTTGGGAGAGTATTCTGTGATCAGTAATTTAGGAATCAAATTATCAGGTACATAGTGTTTAAAAAATAATTTGAATTATGTGAACTTAAACAGAAAGGAGTAGCTCATAAAATACTTAATTAGTTTTATGTAAGACCACCTGGTTTCTGAAAATACATACTTTAGTACCTTTCGTTTTAGCTTTTTGACAGAATGAAAGGACATCAATAAATTTAAAAATGAATACAGTAGAAGTTATTCCAGTTAAAGGTCAATTAGATATTAAAGTAAAAGCATCTCAAATTCAATAAAGTGGATTGAACATAAGGTAACAGTACAGGAACTAAGGCATTCATCCAATAGGTCATTTTAATATATTATTGCAGTGGGTGATATATAAAAGTATGTAGAGGTCTTTAATTGAGTACCTTCTAGAACTTCTTGAGTGAAATAAATAACAATGGAAACAGTAGATAAAATTGATATTTTGTGAGAGAAACCAGCCTTTCTGCATATGAGCAGAAAGACAGTTAAAATCACTAGGGTGTAATCCTTATTATAGCTATAGAGTTTATAGCCTGATAAATGGCCCCTGTTCTACCACAGAGAGTAATTCTAGTAACTGGACAGTTTGTTTTTCTCAAATCGGTTTCTGTTTCCCAGGAATAGCATTGAATAAACATCCTCAAATTCTTAATCATCATCATCATCTTTTTTTTTTCTGAGACAGAGTCTTATGGACAGAGTCTTGCTATATTGCCCAGGCTGGAATGCAGTGGCATGATCTCGGCTCACTGCAACCTCTGCCTCCCAGGTTCAAGCGATTCTCCTGTCTCAGCCTCTCGAGTAGCTGGTACAACAGGCATGCACCACCAAACCTGGCTAATTTTTTTGCGTTTTTAGTAGAGACAGGGTTTCACCATGTTGGCTAGGCTGGTCTCAAACTCCTGGCCTCAAGTTATCTGCCTGCCTCGGCCTCCCTAAGTGTTTGGATTTTAGGCGTGAGCCACTGTGCGGGGGCCCTCTTATTCTTTTGTAAAAGTCCTTCTCTCCTTGTCCATGAGGTTCTAATTCTTTCTTACAATCATCACGACCACACCCAGGTCACTGAACTTGTTCACTCACATTCCTGGGCCACCTTAGGGATGAGTTCCTTCAGATAGTGGCTGCTCTTAATCTCTTGCATGCAGATTTTTCCCAGTTTCAGTCAGAGGAATGTAAATTTCAAGGTTTTTGGGTTTCTTGCTATCTTATGTGCATGTGAGCAGTAATCTGGTGACTTTCATTGCACTTAACACACTGAAGCCACTTGTCTTGTTATTTGCTATTTCCTCCAAGTAGACCGTGGGCTCCTGAAGCGCAGACATTCCATATCTTGTTCACCGTATCTCTGACATCTATCTATCTTCATAAAATTTTCCTCAAATTAATATGTTAGCTAATGTACTGCATTTTAACCCGCATGACAGAAGGGATCCAAGGAGGGAGTGATCTGCATGTAATCTGAATAGGGGTTTTGGCCAGTGGGTAAAGCATGTGTTTGCATTTCGTGAGGAAATGGTTCTCCCGCAGCTGCTACAGATGCTCAGTTGTCTTGGTGCATCTCTCCCTGCAGTGAGTGGACTAGAGACACCAGAGGATTGTTAAGTAACTGGTCCAGCCCTGGTCTTTGGCCAGTGGCCTTTCCAGGCAGTGTTCTACTTTTAATCTAACTTCCTACCTAGTCTTTTGGCAAACTCCCAAAATGCCCACTAACCAGCACTTTTGTCTCTGTAGCTATTATGTTTCTCATGGTAAATGGACACTCCAGGCTCCTATAAGTTGAATAACTTTGTATCAGTTTTGAGGAAATTTAGACAGAATGTTAGGTTGAGACTGTCTTTGATTCAGAGGGCATCTATTGTAGCCATCCTGAGAAGCCTTGTTTCTGACCAGTCTGAGTTGGGTTCAATCTGTGTCCCCCACTGCAAGACTTCATGTGTTCCCTATACCTACCATCATGGTCCCCTTCTCTGTTATATCTTTTTTTTTTTTTGAGACAGAGTGTCACACCCAGACTGGAGTGCAGTGGTATGATCTCTGCTCACTGCAACCTCTGCCTCCTGGGTTCAAGTGATTCTCCTGCCTCAGCCCACCTGTAGCTGGTACTACAGGTGCATGCCACGACACCTGGCTACTTGAATTTTTTTTTTTTTTTTTTAGTAGAGACAGGGTTTCGGCATGTTGGCTAGGCTGGTCTTGAACTCCTGACCTCAGATAATGCGCCTGCCTCGGCCTCCCAAAGTTCTGGGATTATAGGTGTGAGCCACTGCGCCTGGCCCTCTGTTATGTGTTTATTTCATATTTGACTTGAGAGAATCTGTGTCTTCAGAAATTATTGTAATCTTTAGAGACACATACATGAAGCATTTAAGTCATGATGCAAGGCAGTAGTTGATTGAATACTGACAAAGACTTCTTTGACCAAAACTTTGGTCATGCTCCTCTGTTCCTTCGAGTGAATGGGCACTACCTTGGGCTTCCCTCTATTTTTGTTGAGTTCAGTTGAAGCAAAAATCATGTTAAAATAGTTCGGTATCTGACCACTCTCTCCTATCTTACTCTGTCTTCCATAATAATACTATCAAATTAATTTAACCATAAACCCCTTATCCTTGATATTTCTGTTTAGTAATCTTCTGCACCCTGCTTCTAGGTTTTAAATCTCCACCTCTGTTGGAATCTGAGTTGGGTTCAGTCTCCGTCCCCACTGCAAGACCCCATCGCAGTTCCTGTACCTACCACCTGGTCCCCCTTGAGTAAAATCTGCTTTACCATCTCGAACAAGTGTTGTGAGTAATGTTTTTCAATGGTACTGTTAAGGTAACAGCACACTGGAAAGCAAGGTGAAAAAGTTCTAAAAGAGGAAGAAAGTTGAACTGAGCGCTACAGAGTATGTGTTTGGAGTTGGAGTGTTGGATAATGTTCATTGGCTTTGAACTGAGCCGCAGAAAAGAGGTGGGGATTAGGATAGGTAGGGAGGAAGGAGCAACAGGAGCAGCATTAGCAGAGAATGAGAACTGAAAGAAAGCCTGGTGTTCAGGGAAGGGGCCTGGCCCAACCAATGCAAGCTCTGGGCTTTGCGGCTTGCTAGAACAGATGCCTGAGTAAAGCTGCGAGAAGTCAGGAAACTTCATTTTGGCTGGACAGTTTGGATTTAGACCTATCTGTAGTATGGAATGGAGGGGAGAGATCTGCATATGGTAGTTTGATGAGGTCACCTCATGGGGTGTAATTAATTTGTTGTAGTAATAATTGGAAGTGGTAAGAAATCATAGTATGGAGAAGAGGTGTTTAAGGCTTTCTAGGTACAAGTGATTGAAGGACAAACCATGGGGCATACAGGAACTTCAGTCATAACATTATGAATCCGTAAACCTTGGCAATTGGCTGTAAAGTACGCGTGGATGTATACTAAGAAAAAAATGGGCAGAAAATAAGATTTTGAATATGAAGATGCTACCCAGAATAATACTGTGTTATACATATGTTGGTAAGTATGGTGCTCTGCCCCAAATGTGCTCCTTTTCAGGAGTTCAAGACCAGCCTGACCAGGAGTTCAAGACCAGCCTGATCCTTTTTCTGGCTACCTCCCTTTGTTCTTCAGGACTCAGCTCAGTCTTATCAGCCTCCTCTGACTCTTAATCCACCTCCTGTATTCCTGTAGAACTCTGCATTTACCACTGCCAGGCACAAACAGTACTGAATTTCTATTCCTTGTCTGTCTCCTCAGCTAGCCCAGAAGCTCCATGAGGTCAGGGATAGTAATTTTCTTCCAGCACCTCCTAGTATGTGAGATATTCAGATGTTTGTTGGCTGCATTATGTGCCATTATATCTTCTTGCTGCTTTCTCTGGGGTGTTGTGAGTAGCCATTTTAATTGATTATTACTTATCCTACTACCATCTAGATAGTAATTAGCCATTGCCCTAAGAGTCAGGAAAGGTAATGATGCAGATGCTGGCTTTCAGTGGGGCAGATGTTTGCAGCATACAACCACTGTATTGTATAGCTTAAAGATAGTAACTTGTATTTTCATTTTCTGATACAGTAAGTAATCCTGGGTGAGATAAATCAGCTTGATGTCAAGATGTAAGTACATTAGAGCCACAGAGGAAGAAATTCTGCCGAGCACTAACTCCCCCATTACTGTGCCAAGTTCCCTGGAGAAGCAAATACGGCATTCTCAACCCTCATTACTCAAGATCTTCAGGGTGGATGAAAATGGATTTCATTAGAAGGAAAATACTATTTTTACTCTTCTTTTACTTGAATAATTTTGCTTAAGAGAGTATTTATGTGTGTTTAGGTGCATCATTCTCTTTTGGCCAATGCTCTTGTTTTTTATTTAGTGACTGTTGAAGTGCTTTCTCGGGGAGTTGTGTTTGAAAGCTGGGAAGTAAGCATTTTGATTCAAAAAGATTCTTAACTTCTTTAAGCTACTCTATTTAGGTAAATTTAAGTTGTCTGAATCAATGATGTTTTCTTATTTCTAACTAGAAAGTGTTTTATGAGCTTTCTCAACCCCTCATTTCTCATAGCTCTCACACCCTCTTACAAGGTCGCACATTTCATTATTCTTACTGTGTTGCATCACACTGTTACTTTTAAGGAATTCCTCTTCATGTAGTACGTTTTTATTTTTATTTTTATTTTATTTTTTTGAGACAGTCTCGCTCTCATACCCAGGCTGGAGCATGACCACAGCTCACTGCAGCCTCGACCTCCCAGGCTTGGGTGATCCTCCTGGCTCAGCCTACTGAGTAGCTGGGACTACAGGTATGTGCCACCACACCCAGCTAATTTTTTTCCCTTTTTTTTTTTTTTTTTTTAATAGAGATGGGGGTCTCACCATGTTGCCCAGGCTGGTCTTGAACTCCTGACGTCAGGTAATCCACCTGTCTTGGCCTCCCAGAGTGCTGGGATTACAGGCATGAGCCACCACGCTCGGCCACACCCAGCTAATTTTTAAATTTTTTTGTAGTGATAGTGGTCTCCTTACATTGCTTAGTCTGGTCTCAATTCTTAGGTTCAAGCAGTCCTCCTGCCTGGCCTCCCAAAGTGCTGGGATTACAGGTGTGAGACGCCACAACCAGCCTAGTATCAATTTTTTTTTTTAATGCTGTTCTGTAATGTAGGCTTTGGGGGAGCTGAAGCTGTTAGGAATGAGTGGTCTTCTGCCTTTTCCTTTTCCCTTTTCCGTCTTGCTGGATCCTGAGGGGAGCCAGAGGAACATTCTCTAGAAGGCTGGAGAGCGCTTAGCGGTCTGCAGTTGGTGTTTTTGGCACACACAGGGCAGAGAAGACAGTCTAATAGGGAGTGGGCCACAGGTGTTTCTTGGTCATGGAACCTGAGGGCTGGAGTGGGCTTGCCCCAGGACAAGTTGTAGATTGCCTGGTTATGGGTGGTGAGTGGGGCTCTTGGAAAAGGGATGGGAGTGGCTTTTAGGACTTGACTGTGCCTACAGCATGAAACCCCAGCTTCCAGAGTATGTCCATAACATAGCTCATGACCCATATTGGTCAGGACTCATGTCCAGGCTTTCTCTTGGTACCTTATTTTAATGGCTTTTAAAGAATCAATTGATAAAAATCCACAGACTTTAGCTGGGTGAGTTTCTAGGAAGAAAATATAAAATATGGCTGGGTATGGTGACTCATGCCTGTAATCCCAGCACTTTGGGAGGCCAAGGCGGGGTGATCACGAGGTCAGGAGTTCAAGATCAGCCTGACCAACATGGTGAAACCCCGTCTGTACTAAAAATACAAAAATTAGCTAGGTATGGTGGTGCATGCCTGTAGTCCCAGGTACTCAGGAGGCCGAGACAGGAGAATCGCGCGAACCTGGGAGACGGAGGTTGCGGTAAGCTGAGATTGCACCACTGCACTCCAGCCTGGGCAACAGAGTGAGACTTTGAAAAAAAAACAACCGATATATATATATATGTAAAATATTGCAATTATAGATCAGGGACCTGAATGGATGAATTGTGTAGATTGATTTTATAAGTGTAGTATAGAAGAAAACTTCATCTGCTTTTTTAGTTCAGTTTATGTGAGTCTGAATTAAAATGACAAGAGACACTACAGGAGAAAATGCAAACTGATTTACTGAAAATTTACTGATGCTGATATTTTTATGTGCGAGGTTGGGGTAAGGGGAGAGAGACTTTACCAAAAAGAAGTGAAAAACCCAGAAAGAGTTAGACCTGAGGCTTATATACAATTTTAACAAAGGGTGATACATTGCGAAGTGACTAGACAAAGGAAAAGGGAGTTTAGGCTTTTTTGACTGCACTTTTATAGGCCAGTTTAGAGTGGAGCTTTGGGTTTTTTAAAAAATTACTTTCTTGTTCTAGCACAGTGGTTCTCCACATTTTTCTCCACACCATTCCTATGTGCCAAACTTTTATTGTGTGTATGTGTGTGTATGTTTTGAGACACGGTCTCTGTCGCCCGGGCTGGAGTGCAGTGGCATGATATCGGCTCACTGCAGCCTCTGCCTCCCAAGTTAAAATGATTCTCCTGCTTCAGCCTCCCAACTAGCCAGGATTACAGGTGCATGCCACCATGCCTGGCTAATTTTTGTATTTTTAGTAGAGACTGGGTTTCACCATGTGGGCCAGGCTGGTCTCGAACTCCTGACCTCAAGTGATCGTCCCACTTTGGCCTCCCAAAGTGCTGGAATTAACAGTTGTGAGCCACCGTACCCAGCCACACTTTCATTGTTAACACCACATCATACATGTTGTGATTCCCAGTGAGGAGGAGGTTGGGATGTACTTTTCTGAGAGGGTAGACTGGTAGGTAGGTGATGGACTACCATACCTTTTCTGACTTGAAAAAGCTCCCTTTCTTCTTTAGGAATCATTGATCTGACAGTAAGACCAGTGCCCTAAAGATGTCAGGTTAATCAGTAATTTTAATTTGGAAAAGGTTTTTGTATTTGTTCAGAGAGCTGTCCTGTGTGAATGTAACGGTGAGATCATCTATATAAGTTCATTGACTGGCCATTCTGTCTAAGCCCACTGCCTTCTTACCTAAGAAGGCCTTTCTCTTGCTTGAGGGTAGTGCTAGAGTTCTGTTATCACCAGCTACCTGGGAGGAGTTGGCCAGGTGTGCTGGGTCTTTGTACAAACTGATTTCTTATTTTGGCTAGATTTGGTTGTATTTGTCCTGAAGGGAGTTGAGGTGAAGTGGAGTGGAAATAGTATTGGATTTGGAATTAGAATGTCCATTCCCACAACATGACCTTGGGGAAGTTGCTGCTTAACCTTTCTTGGCTTTAGTTTATTAATGTGAAGGGGAGGGATCTGGATCAGAATTGTATAATGTCTATGGTCCCTTCCTATTCCAGTTGTAAATTGCTGAGGGGTTGGAGGTGGCTAGAGGAGACATTTGCATTCTCATTACTCCATTTGTTTTGTTTCTTTTGGCTTTTAGGGTTATTTTAGCAAAATCTGCCTGAGAAGCATAATTATGCCCAGTGCAGTATAAATATTCACACATCCAGACTCAACCCCACCCCACCCCCCCACATGTACGCATAAAATACGAATCTGTCTGTAGTGAGGAAGCACAGTATAGTGTCCACTGCGGTGGATTTTTTTTCTGCAGTGCTTGCTGCCAGTGAGCTAAAGACCCCTGGAATAGTTATAGTAATAATGACACAGGAATATAGAAAGAGACCTGGCACCTTTGGGAGACCTACTGATACGTGACTTCTCTACCCCCTCCCCCTCCTTTTTAAACCTGGTCTGTTAATGATTGCACCTAATTATGTATCTTTGGTCTTTTTACTGTTTACAATTCAAATGCTACTTAAAGACTTTTGTTTGCTTTTGTTTGCTGTAAATCTTGGGCTGCCATCTGAAGCACAACTTGATGATTCTGTATTATCATCTTGGGTTAAGTGCTGTCTCATTGCTTTCAGGCTGCCTGCTGTTTCCCGGGGAGATCATGAAACGAGGTCGCCTTCCCAGCAGCAGTGAGGATTCTGACGACAATGGCAGTAAGTCCTGCTTTGTTGTTCTTGGAGCCTACCAGGGTTTGGGTCAGAGTAAAAACATGATTTTTTAATGTAGTGCTTTAAATAGCTGAGGCCCTTTGCATATCAGGCAGGTCAGAGAAAGCCAAAGCCTGGAGAAACATACCTGAGTGTGATACTGCAGGTCTGTAACCGGATCTTACTGGGTAAGGTTGACTGCAGGCAATCATTCCCGAGGCTTCCTGTTTGTTATCCTGGGAGGAATACTCCAGTTCCAAGAGTCACTGGTGTGTCTGGTTTTCCTAAACATCATTTATGGTACTTCACAGTTGCTCTTTATGAAAAGGGAACTTAATCAAAGCCAGGTAATCATTAACTGGTTCAACTGAATACAAGGGGAGATTGAAGACTGCTTAGTGTGATATGAAAATTATTAAGTACAGGTTCTTAATAGGTTGCAAGTCTCTGCTCTTCACTTGGTTTTAATGTGACTGTATTTAATGCTATTGCTGTCTGTATCTCAGCTCTCTGGCAACTTCATATTTTCACAGTGCAGCTGAGAACCAGAAGTTAGTTGGCTTCCAGGCAGTCAAAGTAAATATCACACAGTGTCTGTGTATTGAGAAGCTAACAGACTACTCAGAGAAGAGCTCCCCTCAGATAACAGGGAAATTTTGTACCTAGCACAGTGCCTGAGCTTTAACCCATTAGCTTATGTTTTATATTACAAATTAAACCCAGGCCACCTTGAAAGAATGCTTGCTGCACTATGTGATGGGAAAGGAACTGGGCCTGCTTTCAAGGAACTGTTCTTTAGACATATGTAAGAACAGGTCTGATGTGAAAGTCATCAAGGCAGTAATAGAGATGTCTTTTTGATGCACTGTGGAAACAGTTACAGATACAGATTCGGAGGAGGGGGAAGGCAGGGAAACTTGTAGAGGAGATGAAGGTTGTATAGATCTTGAAGGATGAAATACTTTTTAGGCAAATAGGGTTGTTTTTAGTTATCTGTGCTTTCTAAGTTTTCAGCAAATTAAAAGCTGTGCATTAGAAAGCAAGACTTTGCTGCTGTAGGGGCCCACCCTGTTCAGAAGAGGGGACCAGGAACATGAAGAATAGAACTCAGTGTAGTATTTTGGTTGGTGCTTGGCACAGGCATGGGGCTACTGGGGAATAGAATTGGCCGTTATGGGAGGGTGTCAGGTGTGAAGGGCTTGCGATGAGGAGCTCTAAGGAATTCAGAGTTTTAGGGCTGATTGCTGATGTTGGCAGCAGGAGAGAAGTGAACTAGTTGAGAGAGGTTGTAGGGGCTCCTGAGGGAAAGACTGTCCTCTTATTTCAGGAAAGGTATTGAAGGTCTGTTTCCAAGTGCAGGCAGGAAAATCCACCTGTCTGAGCCTTTGGGATGACAACTTCCAAACTTCTGAGACACTTGTCATTTCATAGCCCTCGCTACTTGTTTTCTAATGTTTATAGTTTTAGGCATTTTACTCCTTTTTATTTTTTTTTTTGAGACGGAGTTTCGCTCTTGTTACCCAGGCTGGAGTGCAATGGCGCTATCTTGGCTCACCGCAACCTCCACCTCCTGGGTTCAAGCAATTCTCCTGCCTCAGCCTCCCGAGTAGCTGGGACTACAGGCCGCGCCACCATGCCCACCTAATTTTTGTATTTTTAGTAGAGACGGGGTTTCACCACGTTGACCAGGATGGTCTCGATCTCTTGACCTCGTGATCCACCCGCCTCAGCCTCCCAAAGTGCTGGGATTATAGGTGTGAGCCACCGCGCCCGGCCTGCGTTTTACTCCTTGAGGCAAAAACATGCTTTGGAATTTCTTCTCTGCCCCTGTGTGGTACCTATCAAAGTGTCTTCCTGAGTCATAAGTACTCCATAAATGCTATTTGCTTGAGTACATAATTTTGTCCTGCATTAATTTTTTAAAAAGTCTTGCTTTTTGGGTCAGAATTAGAAGAATGCTTGATGAATTACCTTCACGTAAAGATAATGCCCAATAAAAGCTTAAGAGCCCTATTTAAATATTTTTCTTGGCATTGTATAACAGGTGTATGTATGCTCACTCTGCTCTTGTCACTGCCTCCCTTCCTCCTTGGGAGAGCTGGGTTGGAAAAGTTTCTCCTGGACGTTCTCTCATATTTAGAGCCTTCTCTTTCGGGACCAGCATTGTCCCATAGGATGCAAATGCCCTAATCTACTGCGTGTGAGGAGCTGAATTTTAAACTTTTACTTAATTTTAAAGAATTAAAAAATTTAAAGACACATTTGGCTAGTGTCCACCATATTGGACAGTATAGTTCTGGACCCTGGCTTAGTTTAGTCCCTCTCAGTTGTCCAGAGGCTCCTAGTAGCCCAGAAGGCCCCATATTAGTCATCTCAGCATGCTGCAAAAAAGTACCATAGCCTGGGTAGTTTAACCCAACAGAAATTTGTTTTCTCACCGTTCTGGAGGCTGGAAGTCCAAGGTGTTGGCAGGTGTGGTTTCTCCTGAGGCCTCTCATGGTTTGCAGATGGCCTTCTTCTCACTGTGTTCTCACTTGGCCTTTCCTCTGCACAGGCACCCCTGGTGTGCCTCGATGTGACTAAATTGAATTAGGGCCCACACTAATAGCCTCATTTTAACTTAATCACCCCTTTTAAGGCCCTGTCTCCAAATATAGTCACATTCTGAGATTGGGGCTTAGGGTTTCAAAATATACATTTGGGGGATGGGGGCTACAATTCAGCCCTTAAAAGCCCTAGAAGACCAAATATTTCATCTAAAATATATATGTTGAGGCCAGGCACGGTGGCTCATGACTGTAATCCCGACACTTAGGGAGGCTGAGCTGGGAGGATTGCTTGAGCCCAGGAGTTGGAGACTAGCCTGGGCAACAAAGTAAGAACCCGTCTCTGTTAAAAAAAAAAAATTCCACATAGAACTCTGGTTAGAAAGTAAGGAGGAAGAGAGTGTCCACAGACCCCACTAACAGTGTGTGGGAGAGGAATGGTAGTTGCTAGTAGAAGGTCGGCGGTCCTTTTGTCATACAGCTGGTTCAACGTAAAGTACGTGTTGATGCTTCATGGCCATGCTATCTGTCCAGGCTCAATGATTTGATAATTATGGTGGATGATGGTAGTGGTAAACTAACATTTCTCATTGAGAACCGCTGGAATGCCAGCCTTATAAAAAGATGCACATACTCATTGCCATGGAACATACCCCTTTCTATCCCTTCTGAAGGCAGCCGCTTCACAGTGTAGGCCTCTGCCGCCAACCCGCTCATTTGCATTGGCGTCTTCCTTTTGTATATAACTGGGTGGCCTGCATCAGGGGGCATGCCTTCTGTCCCTGCATTCAGGTCCACAAAATGAGTCCTACCTGGGTCAGCTCCCCATACCCTGCCTTCCTTTTGCCAGGCCTGTGCATTTGGAAAGTTCTGCTTTCAAGAAGGACAGGGTATATGCAGTGGCCACACCTCAGCCTCTCCAGCCTGCAGGCCTGACAGAATTTTGGCAGCGGTTCCCAGCCCAGTGCAGACCATGTCCAAGTGGAAGGGAGGCAGCTGCAGACGTAGCATGGGGCTGCAGCACCAGCCATAGCCATAGCTGGGACTTGCTGGCCTCTGGTCTGGAGCCCTTTGCCTTGTTTTCTGGCCTGATTCAGAGGAATACCAGTATAGTATTTACAGTTGGGGACAGACAGGCATTTTCTGTGCCAGGTGCAAGTCCTTATCCAGCTGCAGTCATAGTTGAAACCTTTCTCCAGGTGCCCTGGAGACCTAGCCCTGCAGCTGGATGGAGTAATGGTGGGGTTTTTGCAGGCGGTGCCTGCAGTGGCTGAGCTCCAGGGACTGGGTGGCTCAGCCAGTCTCTGAAGTTACACATTGTGCCAGAGTGTGGCCAAGGGAAACAAGCCCTTAATTTTCTGCTTTCCAGCCCAGGATCCTGTCCTTAGGGATTTGGCAAATGTGGGAATGGGGTTCACCAACTACTTCTGGTAGAGCTGACCCTTAAGCAGCTCCCCCCAACCCTGCAAATCAAAATTCTGTGTATAAGGACTACTAATAGCCTACTGTTGACCAGATGCCTTACTAATAATATAAACAAATCAACATATTTTATATGTTACATGTATTATATACTGTATTTTTACAATAAAGTAAGCTAGAGAAAATACTGAGAACATCATAAAAGAGAGGAAATATATACATATTAAAAATATCCTATTCAGTAAGTGAAAGCAGATCATCATAAAGGTCTTCATGTTGAGTAAGTGGAAGAGGAGGAGGAGGAAGAGAAGGTGTTGGTCTTGCTGTCTTAGGGGTGGCAGAGACAAAATTGTCATGTAAGTGAACTGGGCAGTTAAAACCCGTGTTGTTCAAGAGTCAACTGTATTTCTACAACCTAAAGGACATTTCATCTTCAGTAAACCTGCAGAGGCGAAATTAAAACATCAAGTATCCTTGTTTTTAGCAGAAATTATTTATTTTTGGTTATCTAAGGCCAATAGTAGCTCTGATCAGCACTTTCATTTTTGAGACAGAGTTTTGCTCTTGATGACCCCTGGAGTTCAATGGCTCAATCTTGGCTCACTGCAACCTCTCCCTCCCAGGTTCAAGTGATTCTCCTGCCTCAGCCTTCTGAATAGCTGGGATTACAGGCATGCGCCACCATGCCCAGCTAATTTTTTGTATTTTAGGTCTCGAACTCCCAACCTCAGGCAATCCGCCTGCCTCGGCCTCCCAAAGTATTGGGATTATAGGTGAGAGCCACTGCCTCCAGCCTTTCGTTTTGAGACGGAGTCTCGCTCTGTTGCCCAGGCTGGAATGCAGTGGCCTGATCTCTGCTCACTACAACTTCTGCCTCCCAGGTTCAAGTGATTTTCCTGCCTCAACCTCCTGAATATGACCAGCATCTTTATATATATGTAGCAAATGGTGTTTTTGTTGGTTTTGATTGTTTTTAAATTTGGTGCCACTCAAAGGTCCAAAGGGAGATAGGTCCCATTCCTTCTTTCAAAAACAATGATAGAAGTGTGCTGACATGTTAAGATTTTCTTAAAGTTGTAGAACAGGGCTTCTTCTTGTTCTTGTCTGACTTCCTTAAATTTCAGAGATTTGTTGGCTTTCTGTGGGAAGAAGGCCTGGAGCCAGGCTCCATGTGGGTCCTCCCCGGTCTCCCTGTTTCTACACCTGAGCTAGGGTAGAAATGCTGTCTCCCTGCCTGTCAGAGCCAGGCTCTGCCCCAGCACCTGCGATAAGGAATGGGCAGAAGGGAAGCAAACTGACATTTAAAATTAGTAATTTTCCCACTGCCTTGGACCTGGGCCTCAGCAGAAATGGTAGGTGACTGTCAAATGTTTGTGTGTCAGTTGGTTGAAGGCCTAAGTGTATTTAAGTATGTTGAAACAATTCTAGGCCAGTTCTTTGAACGTATGTACGGTGCCTTTGTTTGGAAGTGGGAGTGAGTTGGGCTGTAGAGCTGGGCTATGCTGGGGTAAAAAACTGGTAGGTACAGGGTCAGTCCCTGATCTAAATGGCAGTTACATCAGATGCTTATCTTCTGTTATGCAGCTAAAGCAAATAATCAGTAACTAGATTAAATTTGCTTAATTTAAGATGAGAATTAACACAGCATTGCTTTACTCTAATACAAGGCTAGCTGGGCTTTTAAGTAACTCATAGGTGTGTTTGTCAGGTCTGTGCGCCCTTGCTGTGACACCAGACTGCTGGACTCGATACTTGCCAGTTTTAAGCATCTTATTTTGTTAAGCTGGTTTAACACCCCTAAAGACAGATACCAGCATATTATTTAGTGTCCAGAGCAGTGACTAAGACAGGAGGACCGCTGTTTGATCAGTGGCAAAGTTCTTTTGTAGTTTGCATTTTGTTGTGCAGCAAACACTAATACTGCCATTCATTCTAATTTTTGAACCTTTCGTGCATGGCACAACATGAGAAGCTTATCACACATCAGCTACCAAATGTGGAAGATGTGTGTAGTATGTGTTAGATTTACTCTCTGAAGTTTTCCTTATTTTAGATCTAGGGCAAGATAGCATGGCTATTTTTAATATTTCAAACGGGGATCGAGTGTTGGCGATGTCTGTATAATAGGACCAGAAAGAACGTTATCCCCCGGGCAGAGTCCATGCTCATGCTACGATCTATGAGCCTTTTATAACTTTATATTAACTCAAAGGATTCTGTTTTAATGGAAGTTGGGGTTATTAAAAACAAGACAAAATGTTTTTCCCTACTCAGTCTTTCCCGTGTTTAACATGAGGTAATGTAATACAGATTTGTTCTTAACTGAACAGTGTATATGTCAAGAATTTAAAGTCATTTAAATTTGTCAGTAAAGTGAACTTAGCTAATAATTTTACCTTGTGAGTGGCAGTAAAATACTTTTAGACATTATTAGCAGATTTTTAGAGTTCCCAACTCCTTTCCTGAAAGCGAAAAGAAAGTAAAACAATTTTACTTGTCATATACGTAGATTAGTTTGTCATTAAATATCAGCACTCTGGAAACAAACAAAATGCAAACCAACTCAGCATATCTTACCACGAAGTTTTTAACAATAGCAAGCACACAGTTTTTAACAAGTGCATGGTTTTTGCTGTAGCGTAAACCACTGACTTCTGGTTTTCTTGGTATTTGAAATACTCTTAATTTCTGCTTTGACCCCACTGTCCTACCCCCAATATTTTCCACAAAGTGTTTATAAATTTTGTTTTAATTAAAAGGGATTATTCATTATTTTGGTTTTAATAATATTCTGGTAGCTTCCTGACCACCTGGAAAGTGTCCGGGGGAGAGCCTGGCTGTAGAGAGAGGTGTTGGTGTAGCAATGTCAAGACACTCCTTTGAGTCTCTAGCCTGTGGCTTTCCATGAATGTTTCTGTAGCTGCAGGTGCATTCTAAGCAGGAAGCACTGGCTCCACAAATCTATCTGTAAATGTATTATTGCTTTATTTTCCTTGAGCTCAAAAGCATATCTTACATTAGGTGAAACAGGAGTATATTCCTAGTGCCTGCCACCTTCAGTTCATGGGTTACAGTGATGGTTAGAGCATGAATGAGGGTCCTCAGCAATGACACTTAAAAAAAATTATCCACTTTTCAAAGAAATATTGAGAATCTGCTGTGTGCACAGCACTGACTGACTTAGCTATACTGTGTGTTGTAAATTCTGCATCTTACATCAATGGCTCTTTATAGATTAACTTTTTGATATAATAAGAAAATAAGAAGGAATAGATCACCACCAACAAACACCTGCTTCTGGACTTTGGAAGGCAGAGCAGTTCCCTCGGGATCACAGCCCACTCCCAGATTCTCACTTGGTTCAGCAGCAAAGTCTAGGTTTTATACAGACCACTTGTGTAAAGTAAAACAGAGTATTTTCCCCCCAGTACTGTTAGTGGATGATATCTCAGTGACAAATGTTTAATAGCTTTATTGAGAAGTAATTGACATGCTTCTGCCTTGGCCTCCCAAAGCCTCTGAGCCTCATATATTTAAATTGTGTACTTTGATATGTTTTGACGTGTTTACACCCATGAAATCATTGAAATTAAGATAATCCTTCCCACTTTTCTGTAGTCTTCCACTGATCTACTTTTTGTCACTATAGATTAGTTTGCATTTCCAGAATTGTATGTAAAATGGAATAATACAGTATGTACTCTTTTTTTTTTGGTCTGGCTCTCTTTCACTCAGGATAATTACTTCAGCATTTATTCATGTTACATGTATCAGTAGCTCATTCCTTTTTATTGCTGGGTAGTGTCCCATTGTATGGATATACCAGAGTTTATTCATTCACAATCTGTTAGTGGATGTTTAGGTTGTTTCTGATTTTCGGCTTTTATAAATAAGCTGCTAAGAACATTCCTTATGCCAGTGATAATTTAAATTTAGTTTTTTTACCAATCTTTCCCTTTCTGCAAAGTGAGTTTAATAGGATTAATTTTGCTTTTCCTCCTTCTGTACTGTATCATCTATCAGCACTAGGTAAATTAAGAGGAAAAGGAACAGACTACTTTTGGGTGGACTAGAGTTTCTCTTGGTTATTACTATTGGATACCAAATATGTAGCATCTTTGTATATCTGGTTTTAAAAGCACATGTGGCCTAGACAGCAATTTTCAGGATTTATTTATATTTTTTTATTTTTGTTTTTTGAGACAGAGTCTTGCTCTGTCACCAGGTGCCAGGCTGGAGTGCAGTGGTGTGATCTTGGCTCACTGCAACCTCTGCCTCCCGGGTTCAAGCAGTTCTTCTGCCTCAGCCTCCCTCCCAAGTAGCTGGGGAGTACAGGCGCGCGCCACCACGCCCAGCTAATTTTTGTATTTTAGTAGAGATGGGGTTTCACCATGTTGGCCAGGATGGTCTCGATCTCTTGACCTCGTGATCCACCTTCCTTGGCCTCGCAAAGTTCTGGGATTACAGGTGTGAGCCACCGTGCCCGGCCCAGTATTCAGGATTTATAAAAGCAGTTCCAGGAAAAGCTTTCAAATGAGTGTCATTATTTGGGTTGTGTTCTATGCCAGCAAAGCTGCAAGCTTCCTGGGAACCTTGGGAAACTACTTGGGGAGGGATCCTGACAGATCCTCAAGAACAGACAACAGGGTCAGAAAACCTAAGAATGAACAAATTTGTTGTTTCTTATTTAACTCTGAAAGTATTTGACTCTGAAGACCCTCTTCTCCCCACTTCATGTTAATTTTTAAAGTATAGCAATGGAGTGATTCTCTAAATTTCTGGCTTTGTTCCTTATCATTTGTAACCTTTTCCACAGTAATTCAAAGCAGAGGAGGATCATCTCTTTTGTTTTGCTTCTCTTCCCTTCCCCCAAACTTTCTGGGAATTCCATCCAGACACTGCATGTGCTTTTCCTCATCTCTTCTTTCAGGCTGTGGACCGGCTGGAGGATGGCCTCCAGTACCAGAGAGAGAAAGAGAGGCCTCTTGATAGACCCTAGGAGCCACCCAGCCACCTTAATCTCCAGGTTCCTAACTTGGCTTCTGTCTTCCCTTTTTCTAGTAATAACCAGATTAAGGACTTCTGCAGGTTGGGTTCACCCCAGTGTGCCCAGAATATTTCTTTCAATGTGGGAGTGAAATATTCTTGTTCATTTAGAATCTAAAGAGGCACACTTAGTATTTTTTGAAAGAATAATTTTCTAAAACATTTACTGAGATGCCAAGGGGCCAACAGCAGGAGCTCCAGTTCTGCTGATTCTGCTGGCGGAACAGCAGTGTCAGTTGACCTAGTAATGAGCCTCAGAACTGGTGCTCAAGGGTAGTGTCGACCTCATCTCTGTCAGGGAAGCATGGCAATCCCTTTCAGTCTTGGTCATTGCAAATCTGATGATAGGCTTATGTGCAGAATCTATTTCTTAAGGTCCTCAAGGTCTTAAGGCTGCTTTGATTCTCTGTCCCTGTCTCTGGATTCTGTAGAGATAAGAGCTTCCTGTTTGAGGGACAAATGATTTCACTGGCAGAATGGCAGTCAACCTTAAGCTTTTGGCTTTTATTTTTTCTGGATTTTGTTAATTTCTGGAAAATGGAACAGTAGGTGTTTAAGAATGGGGTGATTATTAAAAATAGGAGGTAGAGGTGAATGAAGTTGGACAAATACTACATGTAGAGCTGTTAGGGCTCTTTCAGATCTCTGGCAGCAGTACGGCACCCACAAATGGAAGATTTTGCACTTAAGTTGTCTTCGTAACAAATTAACAGGAGGCAGAGGCAGAGATGGAGTAGAGGTGCTGGAATTATTGGGAAGTTGAATTGACCCAGCCATTGATTGTGTCCTGAATGAGAGGAGTCTAGGAAGACTCTTAGATTTCTGACGTCAAGTAGAAATGATGGTAATAGTCATCAAAGTAGGGATGTAAGAGGCAGGGCAGGTTTGGGTAAAATGTTGAGCTCAGTTTTTGTAACGCTGAGTTCACAGATCTAAGGTGTACCTTAGGGTTGATGTCTGATGTGGAGGTGAAACTGGATCTGGAGCTTGGGAGGGAGGTTAGTCTGGGAATGTAGGTCTGGCAGGTTCCTCTGGGTGTGCTCGGTAAGACTGTGGACATGGTTGAGTGCTCCCTGGGGAGAACATTTGGAGCAAGAAAAGAGGAAAGTGTTCAGGAAAAACCCATGTTGATGGGATACATGGAGAGGAGGAACCCACAGAGTGAAAAAGAATGGCCACTGAGGCTCAGAGAGTATTATTTCAGGCAGGATAGAGTTGTTGGTGCCAGAGAGGTGTCAGCAGAGAAGAGCTCAGACTTGGCGGCAGTTGGGAGACCCTGTTAGGCAGCAGTCATGTACTGTGTTTTGGGGGAGGCCAGATGATAAGAGTAGAGCTCCTTTGGAAGAAAGCCAGAACAGAGCCGACTGGCATTTTCATAGGAAAGTGAAGCAGACAATTTTAAAGGTTATTTGGCCATTGGCCCCTTAGTCTTCACTAAGTTTGTTGACCTACCGTCCTTCTCACTTAACGGCACTATCCTATCTACTTACTACATCATAGGCCTGAGGTTCTTTCTAGGGAATGCAAAGTTTTTATGCCTTGTGGAGTCAAACCTTTTTTTTTAAAAAAAGTGTTAAAGCCTATTGAAAACTCAGTTAGATGTTTTTCTTTTTCTTTTTCTTTTTTTGAGACAGAGTCTCGCTCTGTCTCCCAGGCTGGAGTGCAGTGACGTAATCTTGACTCACTGCAGCCTTTGCCTCCTAGGTTCAAGCAGTTCTCCTGACTGGGCTTCCAGAGTAGCTGGCATTACAGGTGCTTGCCACCACACGAAGCTGATTTTTTTTTTTTTTTTTTTTTGAGACATTCTTGTCGCCCAGGCTGGAGTGCAATGGTGTGATCTTGGCTCAACGCAACCTCCGGCTCCTGGGTTCAAGCAGTTCTCCTGCCTTAGCCTCCTGAGTAGCTGGGATTATAGGCACGCACCATCATGCCTGGCTAATTTTTAGTAGAGTATTTAGTAGAGCATTTTTAGTAGAGATGGGGTTTCTCCATGTTGATCAGGCTGGTCTTGAACTCCCAACCTCAAGTGATCCACCCGTCTCTGCCTCCCAAAGTGCTGGGATTACAGACCTGAGCCACTGGTGGCACCTGGCATGAAGCTAATTTTTGTATTTTTAGTAGAGCTGGTGTTTCACCAAGTTGGCCAGCTGGTCTTGAACTTCTGACCTCAGGTGATCTGCCTGGCTTGTCCTCCCAAAGTGCTGGGATTACAGGTGGAGCCACTGTACCTGGCCT
Source organism: Ateles fusciceps (assembly GCA_036589455.1). NCBI lineage: Eukaryota > Metazoa > Chordata > Mammalia > Primates > Atelidae > Ateles > Ateles fusciceps. The sequence goes on from JAZHEH010003090.1 coordinate 1,968,663, forward strand.
GATGTTTTTCAATTTGCATTTACCAGCATGAGACTTCGAACCTCTTCAGTGCAGGCTCATGGGTGAGGACTCACACCTGCATTGTTGTTAAAGTCCTCTCTCCTGTTGGATGCAGTACTTAATGCAGCATCCCTGCACAAAATGAGCACATTAGGCCTGCTCATGAGAAATGAGACTTAAATCAGTGATGGAAGTGGAGTTCTGTGAGAGCCAAGAAGGCATCACAGGTGGTCTCATGGTACAGCACTGAGGTGAGCCTGAATGAGTTTGGGTAAGAAAACCGCTGAGAACACTCAGTGACCTGTGCAGTGTCTAATGGTTCTTATTTGGATATTTGTTTCTTTAGGCCTGTCAACCACTTGGTCCCAGAATTCCCGATCCCAACACAGGAGAAGTTCCTGCTCCAGACATGAGGATCGAAAGCCTTCGGAGGTACTTCTTGAATGCTTGCCTGACCATGCATGAGTATCTGCTGCCCCATATACCTGGTTGAGTGGTGTCTATTTGTGCAGTCATGGGCAAATTATTCAAATCCTTGTGCCCCAGTTTCCAAATCTGTAAGATGGGGAGAACTCAAAGGATTCTTGTGAGGATTAAGTGGGTTAATGCACATAGGCTAATACACGCAAAGCGTGTGAATAGTTGCTGGCACATAAAAAGTGCTCAGTAAATGTTACTTATTATTATTAATTATATTATTTTTTTCTTTTCCTGTTGCATTGTCACTGGCTCCCAACAACTTTTCCTCTGGCCAGGAGATCAGTGGGTTCAGCTGCTGCCAAGTCACTGCCAGCCTCGTTAGTTTTAGCCATGAATTTGTGACTTACTTGGCAACAACCCAGTGTAACTCTGGGAGTTTTGTTTTGGGGATTATGCTGAAGGCTTTCCCCCCTCTTCTTAATTTGTTTCTCATCTTTTGTTTCCTCGTCTCCCTAACTTTTGTTATCTATCTGTCTAAAATTGCTTTTAGGTGCAATTTCTCTCTGCTGGTCTTTGTTTAGGGGCCCTTATGAGGCCTGAGGTCTGTTTATTCTAAAAAACCTTTGCTAGGTTTTAAATCACTGAAGAAAAAGCATTTTACTTTATCACAGTTTTCAAGTGAGAAGGCTACAGGAAGAGTTTCTTTGGTTGAATGCTTTGCTTTGTGCTGCTTCTTATGGCTGACTTCATGTAATGGCAATACAGAGGCAGATACTCCTTGGAGGAACTTCCCGGGCTCTAATAGGGAACGTCAGGAGGCTGCTCTGTCGTGGAGTGGAGGAGTTACTTGGTTGTAGAATAGCTTCTTCATGAGGAAGTAGTTTACATCCTTTAGAATTGTGGAAAACCATCCCAGGAGGTACTTCAGCATGATCAACTGTGCTTGAGAAGGTAGCCACTTCCTCCCTTTGCTTTATTTCAGGCCTCTTTTTCCTTTGAACCTATAGTGCTCTCTTCTTTTCTTTGCCCAGGAGTATCTCTGCTGCTTTCTTTTTTTCTTTTTTTTTTGAGACGGAGTCTCGCTCTATCACCCAAGCGGGAGTGCAGTGGTCTGATCTCGGCTGACTGCACACTCTGTCTCCCGGGTTCAAGCGATTCTCCTGCCTTAGCCTCCCAAGAAGCTGGGACTACAGATGCATGTCACCACGCCCATCTAATTTTTTGTATTTTTAGTAGAGATGGGGTTTCACCATGTTGGCCAGGCTGGTCTCAAACTCCTGACCTCATGATCCATCTGCCTCAGCTTCCCAAAGTGCTGGGATTATAGGCGTGAGCCACTGTGCCTGGCCCTGCTCTTTATTTCTTAATTCCTTGTGCTTTGTCCATAGCCCCCAACATACCTTTCTTTATTTTTTTTTTTTGAGACAAAGTCTGTTTCTGTCACCTAGGCTGGAGTAGTGGCGCGATCTCGGCTCACTGCAACCTCTGCCTCCCAAGTTCAAGTGATTCTCCTGCCTCAGCCTCTTGAGTAGCTGGGATTACAGGGGCATGCCAACACCCCCGGCTAATTTTTGTATATTTAGAAGAGACAGGCCTTGACCACGGTCAGGCTGGTCTCAACGGTCAGGCTGGCCTCAAACTTCTGACCTCAGGTGGTCCACCCGCCTCGGCCTCCCAAAGTGCTGGTGGTATTACAGGCGTGAGCCACCGTGCCTAGTCCCCAAAATACCTTTCTGATGTTCACACCAAACTCCTGTTATTGCAGCACAGGAATACATAGGGGACTGAGGAGCTGAGACCTGGTGTGACGAGGGCTGACGCCTAGTGGTGTAGTTTGAAACCTACTTCCAGCACTGATACCAAGCAGTGAGGAGGGGGCCCAACCCCGCGTTTTGGTCCAGAGGTTTTTCTCAACCCTGAGTCCAAACTATATGTAGGGCACTAACATACTCTATAGAAAGTCAGGAGTTGACGACCATTTGAGGGCCTTTGTTTCAATTCTTGACTGAGTCTTTAAGCAAAGGGAATAGCAGCCTGCCTTTTCTCATTTCATTGCTTGAGTTAGATTTTCTTTCATTTTTGACAAACGCCTTTGTTTTTTATTTATACCACTTAGCTGGAATATGTTTTTACTTAATTGGCTTCTTGAAGGTATAGGCCCATCTTTTAGGTTTTAAAGTACTTTTCTCTTGGGGGCCAGGGAGTTGGTGTCCACTGGGCTGGGCACCTGCTTCAGTGGCTCAGTGCTTGAAAGGAAGGGTCCTGGTATTACGTGTGATTTTTGTGGGAGGTGCATGGCCTAGTTCTTGCTTGTTAATAGGTCTTTAGAAATGAGGAGTGGCATACTGGGGAATAGTCCGTATTGAAAATGGCAGTCAGGAGAAATGGCCTTTTTATTCAGACACTGCCTCAGACTTTATTATGGTGAAGTTTATTAAAGTGATCACCAGCCTGAAAAGCCACCAGGAAAAACAAATATGGACCTATTAGCAGGCGTATGTTGTGAACTGTGCTTAGCAGCACAAGAAAGAACTGCCTGTCCTGAGAAAAGAGAGTTTAGCATTGTGACTTGTGTAAACAGACAGGGCAGCTTACAGATGCAAGCTTGCTCAATGCCAAATACAACTTTGGCCTGGTCCTGATGCCAAGGTCAGAGCTTTCTTATGCAGCCTTAGACACGAGTGGGCCAAGGACAAGGCTTGAGAGGGAGCCAGCTGTGCAGCCCTGCCTGGGAGACGGTGTTGTGCTCCGCCCCAGGGGCAGCCCTCACTGACCAATGATTAATGCCACAGGCCAGGAGTCTGCAGTGGCACAGGCACTGGGAGAGCTGCCTTTCCTGTGGTTTCCTTCATTTGGCCTGTTATAAGAAATTAGGTAGCTCTCTTGGTAGAGGGGCACTGTTGTGTCTGCTTGTTTATGGCGGAGTTGGGAGAGGGTAGTTACTTTATTTCCTTTTCCCACAAATAACTCTTCCGAGGTAGAAGTTACCCCAGGTGAAGGTGTGCAAACAAATGTTCTTTGCAGGCCCATCAATCCAGTGGCCTGTGGTTGCTTGTCTTCCAGATTTTCTAGGCCAACCTGGACCTTGACCTTACCAGCTAACATACCATAAACCCTGGTGCCCTGGAGTCAGGGACTGGGTGGAGGGCAGTCTGATTATAGAAGATGAGTCCCTGGCCAGGCACAGTGGCTCACACCTGTAACCCTAGCACTTTGGGAGGCAAAGGCCAGTGGATCATTTGAGGTCAGGAATTTGAGACCAGCCTGGCCAACATGGGGGAACCCTGTTTCTACTAAAAACACAAAAATTAACCAGGCGTGGTGGCATGTGCCTGTAATCCCAGCTACTCGGGGGGCTGAGGCAGGAGGATAGCTTGAACCCGGGAGGTGGAGGTTGCAGTGAGCCAAGATCATGTCACTGCACTCCAGCCTGGGCGACACAGCAAGAAGACTCTGTTTCAAAAAAATAAAAAAATAAAAGGAGATGAGTCCCTGGCGGTTCTGGATTTTGGCTTGAAGTTGTTACATGGTTAGTGGAGTTATATTTCTAGAGCACCCTTGAGTGCAATATCTCCCTTCAGAGATTTCCAGGTGCATGTTTTCAGTAGCCCTTTTGGTAAAAAAAAAAAAAAAAAAAATCCCATCGGTTTATTCGTCTTAGTGTCATGTAGGCAGACAACAAGTTTTTTTGTTGTTTTTGTTGACGTTGTTGTGGACACTGTGGATTGAGGGAGTGAGAAGGCAGGGTTCCATCAGCACTGCCACCCCATGCCTGAGTGAGGTAAAAGGCGTGTCAGGCAAAGGTTTTCTGTAATAGGTCAGGTTTGTTCTTTGTTGATACAGTGACCTTGTTACATGGCAGCTCCGTGGTTACATTGCAGCTGCCAGCACTCTGAATAAGAATGCAAATATCAAATGTCAGTGTCCCTTTCTCTTCTTTTCCAGGTGTTTAGGACAGACCTGATCACTGCCATGAAGTTGCATGACTCCTACCAGCTGAACCCAGATGACTACTATGTGTTGGCAGATCCTTGGAGACAGGAATGGGAGAAAGGGGTCCAGGTGCCTGTGAGCCCAGGGACCATCCCTCAGCCTGTGGCCAGGTAGAGATGCCCTGAGGACAAAAGCCTCTCCACCCACCATTGCCCTCTTCCCTGACAGTAGCCATCTGAGAAGAGACAATTTCTGAGACAATTGAGAGACAGTTTCTGACAGTTTAGCAATAAAATATGGTGAGGCCTCAAGTGGAAATGGAAATGCGGAAGCAACACACTTCAGGCATACAGGGTAGTGGTTTTGAGGGCCCTGAGCCTCCAAACTTGTGGGGAGGCAGGGGAAGTGCTGCTGTCTTAGGAAGGCAAATTCCAAGACATCCTGGGAAGTGATGGACTAGGGGAGGAACATTTGGGTGTTCACACATCTGGACCCCTCTTTTCCTGTCTTCCGTGTTCACCCTGGAGAGCAGCTCTCCTGGAGGGAAGCGTCTGTCTTTCTTGGGAACTTGCACAGCAGCTGCTTCACCTACTGCGGTTGCCTCCACCTGTGGAGGAGGACAGGTGTGAGGAGACCTGCCAGTTAGGGTTTGTGGGAGAGGGGAGTTTTGGAGGGATTTATTTAGACTGTTTACATTGTTCTCAGGGTGTGTTCTCTGGATTTACTGACTTATCTTTAAAGATCCCTCAGGGTCAAGTCCTCGCGGACTCTCCTCACAGCCCGGTTACAGCTGGTTTACTCATTTCCTCGCTGCCGGCTCCATGCCACCTGGAGAGTCCTTTTAGAAGGGAGGATTGAGTGCCCTGTGCTCAGCTGGCACCTGGCTTCTCCACCATCATCAGTGGGCTGCTGCTTTGCAAAATAGTGTCTTTCTCCATGCCGAGTCTTGACTGGATGTGCTTCCTGGTTTTCACCCACTTTGTGTCTCTCTTTTTGGGCACTTAAAATGAGCGAATTTGAGTTGTCATTTTGGGATCTCTAGGGAGTCTATCCAATGGTGACAAATGCCCCTGTCTTACTCAGGCTTAGTGACCAATCAGGAGTGCCAGGATGACCCCCCACAGATGAGAGTCTGGGCCCGTGGAATAGATTGGTCACTGAGCCTTGCAGGGGGTGGGGCAGACCATGTATCTGCCTCAGAGTCTGTCTCTGAGATGTAGCACCACTCGATTCAGCACTGGCAGCCCCGGTCCAGGAGTACTTGCTGAATGCTTCACTTTCAGTGGGGACCCCAGAACAGAAGTGAGCATTAATGAAGCTTGTGGAGGTATTCAGTTGTATCCCTGCTCTTGGTTGAGTAGGAGAAATAAATCCCATCAGTTTGTTCATCTCAGTGTCATGTAGATAAAATCATTCCTGTAATTCTAAGGGTGATGAATTTTCTCTGACAGACTCTGGGCAGCCTGTTGACAGTAATTTAAACTGTGGAAACGGAGCTGTGGAGGGACTTTGTGGAGCCTTGGGCCTGTGATTAGGAAGACCGCCTTTTTTGGTTTCAAGTTGGGAATGATTTTCTCATCTTGTGCGTGCTCTCTTATTTTGAGTGGAGTAAGTTTGAAAACACCTCTCCAGGTGGTAAAGGTTGGGAGGGTATGTGGCAGTACCAGGAGGGGAGGAAACTTGTGCTCTGTTCCTGAGATCCTAGGTATATGTTGAGATTGTCCCTTTCTTGGCTGGGACTCTGATTCTTAGATTTGTTGGCAATCGCCGAGGCCTAATTTCCTTTTTGTTTGTTTTTGAGACAGTCTCACTCTGTCGCCCAGGCTGGAGTGCCGTGGTACAATCTCGGCTCACTGCAACCTCCGCCTCCCTGGTTCAAGCGATTCTCTTGCCTCAGCCACTTGAGTAGCTGGGACTACAGGCGTGTGCCACCACACCTGGCTAACTTTTGTATTTTTAGTAGGGACGGGGTTTCACTATGTTTGCCAGGCTGGTCTTGAACTCCTGACCTCAAATGGTCTGCCTGCCTTGGCCTCCCAAAGTGCTGGGATTACAGGCTTGAGCCACCGTGCCTGGCCCAAGACCTAATTTTATTTTCCCCTCTCTCCATCTTCTTTTGTGAGGTGTGAGGGTTGGTGGGTATCTCCCTCTGGTTTTCAGAGTCTGTTGTGCCTGCCCTGCCTGTGTGGTGCCCTGGTTCTAATGGCCTCCAGCAGGGATAGGCAGGTCTGGTTAATGGAAAGTGATTTAATGACTAACTTTTGAAACATAGGGATCAGTGGTGTTGGCTGCAGGCCAGAGTGGTCAGAGGTGGTGGGCAGGGCACAGCAGGGTCCCGGGAAGCAGATTTCGAGGGCTTCTACAGTGTTTTCATTTGTATCTATTTCCTGTTCACAGGCTTTAACAACTTCTTGTTAAGGTTTTATTAGCAGTTGACAATCAGGTTTTCAGTCTTTGTTCTTAATAAACCTGGTGATGACCTGGGGCTCTGAGGGTTGGAGGAGGAAGTGACACCTGGGGCCTTGTGGCACACTTCATTCTCTGTGGCTGAAAGGGTAACCTGGCTGCCTTGTTTTGTTTTTTGTATTATCCAGGGTTGTGTCTGAAGAGAAATCCCTCATGTTCATCAGGCCCAAGAAGTACATCGTGTCATCAGGCTCTGAGCCTCCTGAGTTGGGCTATGTGGACATCCGGACGCTGGCTGACAGCGTGTGTCGCTATGACCTCAATGACATGGATGCTGCATGGCTGGAACTGACCAATGAAGAATTTAAGGAGATGGGTGAGAGATCATGTATTACATTATTTTATTAACCAGTGATGAATGGAGATGTATTTTAGGCAGGTAGGTGAGTGGCAAAAAGCTCCTCATTGCCAGGTGAAGGCAGCTCCATCACAGCTTCAGTCAGTGAGAATCGCAGCCCTGCCGTAGAGTTCAGCCTGTTTGTGTCAGATGTGCTGAGATGGATGCAGAGTGGAAGCAGGACTCCTCAACTTAGGCACCAGGGATTCCCATCCCTGTTCTGATCTAACTCCCTCATTCACTTACCTTAAGGAAGCTGAAGTCCAGGGAAATTGAGTGACAAAGGGCATGGTCCACAGTCACCTGCTCTACTATTTTTTCCTGTGATGCCATCCAGATTCTTTCTTTAGCCATGGCTTGCTGCTTCTGTAAATGAGCACTATTCGAGGCATGCTCCCCCATTTCCAAGCACATGATGACTTGTGTTTTAACTTCAGCGATTTTCCTTACATCGTGCTCCAAACCTTGAGTGCTTTTTCCTTCCTGTTTATCTCTGTCCTGGCTTTCCTTCAGTGAAGCCTCATGTTAGCTGAATGCCCAGCCCTTCTCCACCTCTTTTCTGCAAGCTCATTTTAGTGTATGTAGGGGTTGGAGCTTCTGTACCTCATGTACTTGCATCTCATGGTGTTGAGACAGGGATGGCGTGTAGGTCTCATCTCATATGCCAGTTCTGATTGCTAAGGGTTGCCTTGAGGATCTTGATGAACAAGACAGTGGAGTCAAGTCTGGGGTCAGTGTGAAAAGCTATGAGGATTAATTAGCTTTTGTGCTATAGGTATAGGGTGGGGAAGTGGTGGAAGGGGCTGTGTATTATAATCAAGGACATAGTAAATAATCACAGGATCTTTGGTGGTGGTAGATTTCACAGCGTTGAAGGGCAAAGACCTTTTCTTTTGGGTCTTTCCAGGGAGCCTAGCATAGGGTATGGCTTTGAGTAGATGCTTGTCCTACTATTAGGCTCACCAGTCGTTGAATGGGAGCGATAGTGTGGACTGAGCTGAGCATGTGGTTGTTTTCTTCTTGGTTACTCAGGTGTTTTTATAGACAGAACAGATTTCCTTCTTGGTTCTGCTTTAGGGATTAATGGCCAAGCATTAGCAGGCTACAAGGTGGTTTTATGGCATGTGTTCAGGAGTTCTCAGAGATCTCTTGGAACTGAATACTAAATTTTAGCTTCAGAGATGATACAGTTTCTGCTTTGTTGTAAGCACATAATAAAGACCAGTGGAATGCACTTGACTGGAATCTAGGTGTCCTGTGCTAAGTTAGAGGACTCAGTGCAAAGACTCTTGGCATTTATGAATGGTTTAAATAATAAGAATTAGGCTAATACGTATTTGAAGATACTGTTAAATACATTGGCAGGATTAATTATGTAATTTTATAATGGAACACATGCTGAAAGATGTTTGTCTTAGCTATTTTTTGTTTTATTTATTTATTAGATGAAGTCTCTCTATGTGGCCTAGGCTGGAGTACAGTGGTGCAATCTTGGCTCACTGCAGCCTCCACCTCCTGAGTTCAAGCGATTCTCTTCTCGGCCTGCCAAGTAGCTGGGATTGTTGGCACCCGCCACCATGCTTGGCTAATGTTTGTGTTTTTAGTAGAGACAGGATTTTGCCATGTTGGCCAGGCTGGTCTTGAACTCCTGACTTCAAATGATCTGCCTTCCTTGGCCTCCCAAAGTGTTGGGATTACAGGCGTGAGCCACTGCACCTGGTGTTTCATTATTTTTTGCATTTGGTTAACTATATTTTTCAACTTTGTAGAAGTCAGAGGGTGAGGAGGGATAAACCATTTAAAAATATTAGAGTGCCCAAAGTGAAATCTGTTTTCAGAGAACTGTTTTACCTACCAAGAAAGGCAAGTTAAAAAAACACCACTCAAACCATTATATGAGGTCATGGTTTTGAAGTCACTTACATGTTAGTTGTTAACGTGTGAAGAGTGTAATGAAATGACTTATTCAACGGTATATGTATTTAATATCCTTGAATTCTTTTAAGATTTACTTTTTGCTTTTCCACTTACTATACTGCATCCTCACTACCTGACCGTAAGGAACATACAGTTTCCTCGAAGACTCCTTTGAAGATTGTTTCTTAGAAGGATCCGATAAGCATTTAATACAAAATTTTGGGACACTCAGGGATGGATGAATCAATGGGTTGATTGATTGATATGATACAGGGTCTTGTGTCACTCAGGCTGGATCACAGTGGCACAGTCATGGCTCACTATAGCCCCAAACTCCTGGGCTCAAGCAGTCCTCCCACCGCAGGCTCTTGAGTAGTTGGGACTATAGGTGTATGCCACCACAGCTGGCTAATTTTTGTATTTTTTGTAGAGATGGGGTTTCATTATGTTGGACTGACCTTGAGCTCCTAGGCTCAGGTATGAGCCACTATGCCTGGCTAGTGATGGATTTATTTATAATATTATTTATGCATTTAAATTATTTTTAAGTATACATAAACCAATACTATTTTATTGTAATGTTTATTAATATGGATTTATTAAAATGGGTTTTGTGGCATTTTTAACTTCAGGAATGCCTGAACTAGATGAATACACCATGGAAAGGGTCCTAGAGGAGTTTGAGCAGCGATGTTATGACAATATGAATCATGCCATAGAGACTGAGGAAGGCCTGGGGATCGAATATGATGAAGATGTTGTCTGTGATGTCTGCCAGTCTCCTGATGGTGAGGACGGCAATGAGATGGTGTTCTGTGATAAATGCAACATCTGTGTGCACCAGGTATGTGGGGGCAGGGAGGCCAGAAAGAAGAAACTGGGGGCACGAGCCTGTCTGCTGTGGGAGTGTGTGCCTGGAGTCCAGGATTCTTCTCTCAATGGGGTCCATTTTTCTACGATTTAAAGAAATGTGCCCCATAGACTTTCTCTTTCCCTGGTAGGTTCTTGTGGTGATTGAACTATATCCTCTGCTTTTGCAGCCAGAAGGATAGCATGCATCCACTGTGGAAATTGTCTTTCTTCCCATAGTGTTTTATTCTTACCCACAAAAGTCAAGTTTACTTAAAAAGAATGTATGAGCCCCCTATGTCCTACTGTAACACCTAAGTTTAGGTATTAAGAACACCCAGAAAACAAACCTTTGAAAAGGTGGTTAGTGTGTTGTATTAGTTTTTTACAGCTGCCCTGTGTAACAAATTACAATAGACTGTGTGTGCTTCAAACAACAAAAATGTATTGTCTTGCCATTCTGGAGGCTAGAAGTCCAGAATTGAGGTATTGGCAGTGCTGGGCTTCTCTGAAACACGCAGGAGAGTCCTTCCTTGCCTCTTCATAGCTTACGGTGGTTTGCAGCAATCTTGGGCTTGCGGCTGCCTTCATCATCATGTGCGTTCTCCCTGTGTCTCTGTCTTTACATGGTGGTCTTCTTAGAAGGACACCAGTCCTATTGGATTAGGGACCCAATCCTAATTCAGAGTGAGCTCATCTTAAATAATTAATCTGCAATGAGTATCTCTAAAGAAGGTCACATTTTGAAATCTTGGGGTTAGGACTTCAGCATGTCTTTTAGTGGACACAATTCGCCTGTCATATTTGTGAGCATGCGTTAGGGTATTAGCTGAGTTGTTAAAGGAGAGGAAAGCAGCCCTTTTTCTTGAAGGTGATTTTCTGTCTTAAAAAACAGGACAGTAGGTTTTGGTGGTTGCTTGCCAAGATCCACAGAAAGGTAAACTCTTAGATTTCAGGAGGATAGGCGTTAGGCAACTTAAAAAGTTTGTGACAATCTCAGTGCCTCTTTTCTTTCTTATTTAGTTTTTAATGCAGTAATGAAGAAATTTGGATTTGTGTGGAGACGTGCCCATGTATATTCCTAGGATTTAAAAGGCTATCTGGAAGTACTTTCTTGGAATTCACCTGTTGATGCTGAGATTTAAAGCAAACTTGAAAGACTTGTATATGGAATAGGTGCTTGGTGACTTCTTGGGAAGAAGAAGCATGTTTGCTGCATGAAGTTCTTGATTACCTTTTGCTTCATAATTTGTGACCTCTTAGGCTTTCCCTCTGCGAAGACCTCCCCAGCTGTGGCCCAGTCCTGGCTCCTCTTGACAGGGGAAACCCGCGACTCCTGCTTCAGTCACGTCATCGCTGTTAGTTGCTCTGGATCTCACACTGTCTGGGAAGTCTCCTTACGGTAGTGAGAATTCCTATGGTGGCTTTGTTCTGTGACATGAGCACCCTGATGACTAGTGTTGCTTTTTGGTTGCTGGTGCTTCTTGTATTTACTTGGCTGACTTCTCAGTCTTTTTCTTGTCGTTACTTATTTTTTTACTGATGAAACACTTTTTGAAAAAAAGGGTTCTGCTTGAAAACTGGTCAGCCCTGTTTTATCAATAAGTTAACTGATGTCGGGCAGGGTTGTGCAAGCTGTCACAATGGGCGAGTGGCAGAGTTGTAATTTAAGGCTTTTGGATGCCCCCTTCTTTACCTTCTGTTCTTGCTGCCATATCACCTTGTCTCTTTTCCTTAACATTTACTTCATTTTTCCTTTGAGAAAATCCTTCATGGTATATCTTTAAGGCATACTTTATGTAATCTTATAAATTAGCTTAGACCTGCTTTTCCATTTTTAAAAATTCTCCTTCACATGTGGTTCTAGAATGTCTGATACGGACCTTTAGTATTTTGAAAACTTTATAGTGTTACTTAGCTCTGTTAAAATTTTTTTCTAATAAGTCTATGTTGACAGTGGCTTATTCATGGCCCCGACACAGCGCTCTGGGGCTTTGATCTGAAGTGTGACTTTTCTTCCCTCAACTCTCATCCTTGTGGTTTTCCTTTTTGCATCGTGGGTATTCAGATTATATAGCGGCTGTATTTTTTCTATCTGAAGAATTAGAGCTCTGCTACTGTGACTCTTGACTTCCTGACTTCCAGGTCGTTTAAGGATAAAGTTCTGAATGTTTGGTTTTTAAAGGGCTCTCTGAACATGCTCCTGGTACTATCGTTTTTATTTTTCATTTATTTAACATTAACCTTCTCTGTCTTCGAACTCTCTTAATTACTTTAGTTGTTTAAAAGCCTTGATTTCAGCAGTTTATGTCATCTTGTATAATTTTGCCATCTTGTACAAAACAGGCTTTATTTTTAAATTTACATTATTTTTCATCTCCATTTCTAAAAGGCTGGATTCGTTTTAACTATCAGCTAAGGAGACTACATTCTCTCTGAGTAGGTCTCCTTTTTCTGCCCCGTTGTGTTCACCTGGGAGAGTGCTGATATCTAGTTGGTGTGGCGTTTGCTTAGCCTGGGGGAGTGTGCATGCTTCTTTCCTGTTCCACTGCCATCTCATTCAGCAGCTTTGGGAGATTCTCTCAACTGCTTTGTGCTTTTCCTCCACACTCTGTATCCCACCTTTGACAGTAAAGCAGAGGAATAGCTTCTCTCACGGAACCCTGTGGCGTGTTTCTACACTCCACTTACTGCTACTAAACTCATCTATATGAATTTTCTAAATACTGAGCAGGACTTACTGCTCAGTATTTAGAAACTTCGTATAGATGGGTTTCTGCAGCAACACAGCAAACCAAATTTCATATAAACCTTTCTGTCCTGAAGTAGTTTCCAGGACCACCTTCTGCTAAATAAATATGTATTGTATCAGCAGAGCTCACACACCTCCAAAGTGCTACTGTGAGGCTGCCTGGCATTTTTTCTGAGGGGGAGAGGGTCATAGCCAGGAAGCTGTGGGAGTGTCTCTATTTTGGTGGTGGTTCTGTTAAAATCTTTCTAAGTGTTTTTAAATGAATAGATATAAGGGGAAAAATAATATTTTCTCTTCTCTCTATTCCTCGGGGATGTGCTGTGGCATCACAGGCCTGTTATGGAATCCTCAAGGTGCCAGAGGGCAGCTGGCTGTGCCGGACATGTGCCCTGGGGGTTCGGGCCAAGATGTCTGCTGTGTCCCAAGAAGGGTGGAGCTATGAAGCCCACCCGTAGTGGAACCAAGTGGGTCCATGTCAGCTGTGCCCTGTGGATCCCTGAGGTAAGTGTGGTTCTTTTTTGTTGTTTTTACTTTTTTTGAGACAGGGTCTTACTCTGTCACCCAGGCTGGAGTGCAGTGAGCTGGATCATGGCTCACTGCAGCCTTGACCTCCTGGGCTCAAGTGATCCTCCCACCTCAGCCTTTTGAGTAGCTGGGATTATAGGCATGTGTTACCAGGCCCGGCTTAATTTTTATTTTTTGTAGTGAAGAGATCTTACTTTGTTGTTCTGGCTGGTCCCAAACTCTTGGGCTCAAGCAGTCCTCTTTCCTTAGCTTCCCAAAATGTTGGGATTACAGGCGTAAGCCACTGTGCCTGGCCAGGCGTGGTTCTTTTTTTTTTTTTTGAGGTGGAGTTTCTCTCTCTCTCTCTCTCTGTTGCCCAGGCTGGAGTGCAGTGGCGCGATCTTGGCTCACGGCAACCTCCGCCTCTTGGGTTTAAGCGATTCTCCTGCCTCAGTTTCCCGAGTAGTTGGGAATACAGGTGCGTGCCACCACACCCAGCAATTTTTTTTTCATATTTTTAGTAGAGACGGTTTCACCATGTTAGCCAGGATGGTCTCGATCTCCTGAGATCGAGATCACCTTGTGATCTGCCCTCCTTGGCCTCCCAGAGTGCTAGGATTACAGGCGTGAGCCACCACGCCTGGCCACGCATGGTTCTTAATAGCACCTTAGCTCAGAAGGTCCTGGCTTTTAACTGGGATTCGGTGAGTGGGTGGAGGACCATGCATAATTAGGCAGCATTGTAGCTGATGAGTAAAAAGACATCTTTTAATTGCTACCTTTTTCCTTTGGGAAAAACTGAATCTTAAGCACACTGTCATCTTGTCATGAAATGTAAATTTGTGGAAATGTTAGCTGGAAGCAGCAGTCAGTTGGGACTGTAAGTTGGTGGTGTTCAAACTTTGCCTCACCCATCCATCTCAGTGAGCCTTCCCATCGCAACACCCACTTCCTGGAACAGACCTACAGCACTTAACCAGCTGTGGCCTGGGTGTGTCATTCCCCAAGGATCAGCTGTCCATCCTGTGTGTGGCATGGTGTACATGAGGTACCACTGTGGTTAAAACACCACCACTCTTGGTCATGCTTTGGTGATTTTTATTTAAACTTTTATTGTGCCTCAACCTTTTAAATTTCAGGTCTGGTCTAATTTATTTCTAGTCTTAGATCTTGACTAATAAAGTTTGCATAGCTCAGTGTGAGAATATAATTTGTGATTCAAATTCCAGCATTTTTTGGGTGTGATTTTGGTACATTTTCCTTCCAGGGAAAATTATTTGAGGATGATTTGGATTGCGGTTTCATGATTGGGGTCTTGGTAGCACGAGGTCTCGTAGTTTGGTATTGACAGGATACAATTCGATGATCCAGGCTGAATGCAGAGATGATACCTTATTTATCTTTGTAATTTCCCATCTTGAACGTAGTCATTTTTTGGACTTAAGAAAATGGTTTTCTTTGGCGAGAGATTAAAAACAGGTTATATTTACTTACCCTGTTGTTGATACCCTATCTGAATATATTTAAGATGGATTTTTAGTTTTGACCAATTTGTTAATGGGCTAGAGATTACATGAGTCTTTGTCATCAGGCAGTTTGGTGAGAAGTGAAAACTCAGTTATCTCAGTGTTTTTTTTTTTTACAAACAGGGATGTCTGTCAGATAAGGACTGGGCTCTGGGCTCGACTGTCAGTGAGGTGTTCTAAGGCTTTTAAAGTAAGGGTTTGCTTTGTTCTAGGTGAGTGAGTATCCCTCGCCACTGTCTGGTAGGAGGGATGTAGGAAAGTAATGGATCTTTTAGTTTCTAACATTCATGTTCAGCCTCTGATGACCTGTGCCACCCTTTCTTGTTATTTTCCGACCTTTAGGTGAGCATTGGTAGCCCGGAGAAGATGGAACCCATCACCAAGGTGTCACACATTCCCAGCAGTCGGTGGGCGCTAGTGTGCAGCCTCTGCAATGAGAAGTTTGGGGCCTCTATTCAGGTAATGAGCTTCATAAGAATGGCTTCATTTTCCTTTCCTGCATGGTAGGGAGCAGGATGAGGGAAGGCTCTGTGACCTGTCCAGGGGTTTGGAAAGGGGACTAGTTGCAGGAAGCAGAATGAGGTTCCTAAGGGTTGACTTGAGCCCCAGTACGCACGCACACCTTTAATTGGCTGATTGTATCCGGTGTAACCAGAACCCAAGCTTTCACAGTCACAGGGTAATTCAGAAGTTCCCCTGAGCTATGAGGTGGTTCCAGTTTGTTTCTCGCTCCCCTCTTTCTGCCCAAAGCATCACAGCTTCTTTCCACAGGCAGATACCTCCGAGGAGTCTTAGTGAGATGTTCCTTGACATGGCATTTTAGAGTTGGCCACCCTCCCACCTGCAGTCACTGAGTATAGCTGCAGATGCTGGCCCACCTCTGTGGCTGCCTCCTGAGACTGCAGGTTTACACGTTGTACACACACCTGTTAGTAATCAAGGGGACATGCTGATGCATTTGCATTTGGAAAAACAGAGACTCTTTGAACGCCACCTGGATAGAGGGACGTCCATGAGGTGCTCCTGTGTATGCTGGCATCTGATTGGAACATAATCTGGATATCTGATTCTTTATGGCACTGCGTGCATGAGTGTGTGCAAGCGAGCCAGAGAGCACTTGCACACCTGTGTGTAAACGTGTTGCCTGTCTGCTTTTGCATGTCCACGTACAGACAAGTATGGGATGTCATGAGATAGGGAAATTAAGGAGGGAATATAGATGGCATACTGTTTTTCATGTGGTCTAAAACTCGACCTGAGAAGTTCATTTCTAGGCCTCATGTTATTGATTGACATCAAGACAGTCAGGATTAGAGAGGCCTGCAATGCTGTGTGTGGCTGATGGGGGCCCTTCAGGTTAAGTTTGGATCTTTTGGGATGTACAGCACAGGCCCCAGGCCCTTTGGTTTCCTCATTGAATTCTGGGAGCAGAGGCACTGTTTTGGAATGGCTTCTCTCTGAATGCAGAAAAAACAGCAGCTCAGCACAGACATAAGCTCCAAGAGCATGGTCATACTGTCAGCCATGGGTTTTAAAGAAATGACCTCATTTGGCAAAGTCAGTTTGTATTTTGGCTGATAAATACTTCTTTCAGTAAGGTGGTTTTAAAATTTTTTCATTTTTTAACAAGCCAAGTGGTTCTATTTTCTTCTTTATCACTTCGACTTGTGTTCAAGAATCCAAAGTATAAGAGAAATATTTGGAGGGTGGGTCATGAGACAGCTGGTGGGATTTGGCTGGGGACCTTGGAAATAGTGGAGATATTTTTGGCATGTGAATACATGACAAACACCTCTGCCTAAGAGTTGGATTGGGGAAGGAGAGTGGAGCCGGAAGAGAAAGGGGGAGAGCCGATACAGTTGTGTGTGTGTGAGTATGTGTGTGAGCATGTGTATATGAGTGTGTGTGGATGAGTATGCATGTGTATGTGTGAGTCTGCATGTATGTGTATTTGTGTGGTTATGCATGTGTATGCATGTGAGTATGCATGCATGCATATTTATGTGAGTATGTGTATGCGTGAGTATGCATGTATGTATGAGTGTATGTATGTATATGTGTGTGTATGAGTATGTGTATGCATGAGTGCATGTGAGTATGCATTTGAGTTTGCGAGTATGTGTGTGTATTTGTGTGAATATGCATGTGAGTATGCGTGTGGATATGCATGTGACTGTGAATATGCATGTGAGTATGCGTGTGTATGCGTGTGGATATGCATGTGACTGCATGTGAATATGCATGTGAGTATGCGTGTGGATATGCATGTGACTGCGTGTGTGTGAATACGCATGTGAGGTGTGTGTGTGTGTGTATGTATTAGTATATGTGTGTGAGTATGCATATGCACGTGTGCACTGGCAGGAAACAGGCTGCAGCAGACCATGCTCCCTGGTGTTCTGAGCGTAGAATTTATGCCCTTTCCTGAGTATGCCAATCCCTGTCCGTAATTAATGTTTAAAAGAGGTAGGCGAATGGGATCTTTGTTTCCCTTTTGAAGAGAGATGATATAATGACTTTTTTGTTGCCATTGACCTCTTTTTCCCAGAACATTAATCTAAAGAAGAGGCCAAAGAAGGCTGACGATTTTTCATATCTTCACAGAATGGATTGATTTTATTAAAAGAATTCCTCTCTGAAATGTCTGCAGCTGTGAAGGCTCTGGTTTATGTTTCTGTAACATCTGTTTGCTGAGTCAACCTGAATGGGAAAACCCAGAGGAAGACCATTTGGCATTTTTACAAAGTCCTGTATAAATATTCTGCCGCAGTTCATTTCTCTTTAGGGTTAGAGCGCTTGGGTTAAGTGTAGTTTAAGCCAAACAGATAGTGTCTCAGTCATCTGTTCCCACTTTTACTTCCCACTTGGCTGTGTGCTACAAGGGAGGACACTTTATCTACTTATGACAGTGGCCAGGGTGTGTGTGTGTGTGTGTGTGTGTGTGTGTGTGTGTGTGTGTGTGTGTGTGTTTTCTGCCACCAAAGCTGGTTTCACACATTTCTTGGAATTGAGGTTATTTATAGAGAAAATACAGATTTATGTCAGTCTCTGTGGTTAGTTATTTGTAAGGGTGGAATGGTGAAGGGGAGCTGGATTTTCTTTTCTTAATAAAAGAGACCTCATGGTAACGGAAGAAAGCCTGGCTGGCAGCGAGTCTCCTCCTAAGTACTGAAGCGATTAGGGGGAAAAGCCTCAGCTCTACCCTCTGCTGTCTGTGGTGATGTGATTCAGGATCTGTTGAATGAGTTTAATTAAACTTCTCAATTGGCTTGGAGCCACTGGATTCTACAACTTCGTGCAGCGCTGGCATGCCCTTGGGATCACTTGGCCTCACACAATGCAGTACTGCTTTTAAGGGACTGGCTTCAGTCACTATGGGGAACCACCTTCTAGGGATTTGCTCAGCAAGATCCGTTAGGGAGGAGTTAATCACTTTGTTCCTGCTAGGCCAGAGGCTTGCTGTCTGGATCAAAGGCACAAAACCGTGGCCCTGTTTAGGCAGTGAGAGGGGAGGTGGTCTGCATAGGTTGCCTCTAGGTTGATCTCCCCTGTGACCCATGGGAAGGGTCTCACAGTGCTACTCCTCTCTTCAGTGGCCAGGAGCAGTGTGCATAGATCTTAGGGCTTAGAGTCCTCCGTGCATCTGGTGAAGCTTCTTCACAAGTGTGAAGACCTTTTCCCACTTTTCCTGTGCTGGATTCCTCTTGTCTCCTACTTTTGGGGTTTTTATTCAGTTTCCCCTTGGTGCTCCTTTAAGGAAGTGCACTGTTTATTTTCTCATTTGTGTTGGGACTCTTCTTGGCTGGGAATTCAGAATGAGGATTTATGTTCAAACTATGAGTCGTAGTCATTCTTCCCAGGGAGATTCTTACTCAGGTTTACACCAGAAGAGCTCAAATTTGTAAGAAAACTCAAGTTAATGCCTGAAAGTGGACTTTTGCATATTGAGTACAGATTCTTTTGAATATGATCCTAGTGCCACACTTCCTTGCTCTGCACACGTCATTTGTATATTCATTGCTGCTTCAAGATGGGATTTGGATGCAGTTTCTTTTCTGAGGAAGTTAGGGTTTGGTTGATTAAAACCTTTCATCTGAAGTGTGCTCTTAAATTTGAAGACTTGACTGGGTGTGGTGCTTCACGCCTGTAATCCCAGCACTTTGGGAGGCCAAGACAGGCGGATTCTCTTGCCCAAGAGTTGGAGAGCAGCCTGGGGCAACATAGAGAGAACCTGTCTCTACAAAAAATTCCCAAGCCTTACCTCTTAAAAACATGTCATGATCATCCAGGGTTAATCCATGTACAACTTCTGCCACAGCACATGCTTGAAGCATGGCTCCTGTCTGTGCATGTGTACATGGGGTGCCTAGCACTGTGGGCTTTCTGCCATGGTTGCTCTATAATGGTCTATTCTATGTTCTTTGTGTGTTCTTACCAGTGCTCTGTGAAGAACTGCCGCACGGCCTTCCATGTGACCTGTGCTTTTGAACGGGGCCTGGAGATGAAGACCATCTTAGCAGAGAATGATGAAGTCAAGTTCAAGTCCTATTGCCCAAAGCACAGCTCACACAGGAAACCCGAGGAGAGTCTTGGCAAGGGGGCTGCACAGGAGAATGGGGCCCCTAGTGTTCGCCCCGTAATCCCCTGGAGCCCTTTGCCAGCCTTGAGCAAAACCGGGAAGAGGCTCACCGGGTGAGTGTCCGTAAGCAGAAGCTGCAGCAGCTGGAGGATGAGTTTTACACCTTTGTCAACTTGCTGGATGTTGCCAGGGCTCTGCGGCTGCCCGAGGAGGTAGTGGATTTCCTGTACCAGTACTGGAAGTTGAAGAGGAAGGTCAACTTCAACAAGCCCCTGATCACCCCAAAGAAAGACGAAGAGGACAATCTAGCCAAGCGGGAGCAGGATGTCTTGTTTAGGAGGCTGCAGCTGTTCACGCATCTGCGGCAGGACCTGGAGAGGGTAATGATTGACACTGACACCTTATAGTGACTTAGAGAAGAAGATGCAAAGAGGCAAACGCTCGCCCAGAGCAAGAAATGATAGCCAGTCATATACTCAGACCCTTGTACACAGCACAGCATGAGGTTGCGTTGGTTACAATATTTATGGGCAGTAAACTCACTGTACATATGTTAAAACTGCCACTGAGTGGGGAGCTTCTTTGTGATTTTCTTTTTTTAAAACACTTTCCCATTAATCTTTACTGTTTTGTAAGGTCAAAGGGGGTGTGTCTTCCCCACCCCTACTCCTTCATTCTAGATCTAGAGTGAACTGAGCCCCAGGAAAATGACCCAAGGAGTTGACTCATGATTGTTTACACACTGATTTAGAAAACCAGAACGGATTTAATTTATAATGGAGCTGGCCAGCGATAGGAAAATTTCTTGTTCATTCCAGGGAAACTCTAGGTGCCGGTGCTGGGCTTAAGGAGGAGAGCTAAGCACGGCTGCTCACTGGCCCCTGCTTTGTTTCTTGGGTAATTTCATAGGGGCATTCCCAGTACTGTCATGGAGCAAAGCAGGCAGTGGGTGCTGGTGTGTGTGCATGAGCTGTATGTACACATGCATATATCTGTTACAGAAGATACTCCTGGCAGTGAGGTGCTAGATCATCACTGAGGTTGTGAGTTTGTGTGTATGTGCAAGTGTGTATGTGTCCCGTGTCCATCCATGTCTCTGTTGTGTGTCTGTGTGTGAGTGTGGGTGGGATTCCTGGCACACAGGAGTGTTAGATCTGAGGAGCCCCAGTCATGCTCAGCACGCTGCAGATGCGTTGTCACACTGAGATTGAGGAATGTCATGGCTGTTGGCTGCTTAGCCTCAGCTGCCAGCACTTCCGCTGTTTGCTGCTTTTGTGCCTCCCCCCACTTTCCATCACCTCTGGAGTCCCGGCTGGACTTCCCTTCCTGCTACAGGAATAATGAGGAGTGGGCTGCCTCCCCCCAAGGGTCTCCTGTTCCCTGTAGGTAGTTTCTGGCTGAGGCTTGCTAATTGGGGATGCTCTTAGAGCATCTTCCACATCTCTCCTGGCTGCTGGCTGCTGATTAAATTCATTAGTGTGAAAGAGATGGTAGGGAGGGTTTCTGCCCTGAAGCAGTCTGCACTGAAAGGTACCCAAGTGGCCTGAAACAGTTAACACGTCTCCCCCCAAGCTGCTCACTTATTAGTGGGGAGTGATTAACCTGCCTAGGACAGACTGTGACTCACAGATGATTTGAAATGGGAGTGTGGGCAAAGAACAGAGATAGACCCGGAAAGTACTGGACCAAAAACGCCTGATCTTATGGAGACCTGCGTGGCCCTGTTAGAGATGATGTAGAAGTGAAAGTCTTTTAAAGTGAGCATTAGAGCTCCTTTTAGTAGATGACCGCCAGCGTATTTGTGATGCCCCTTCCCAGACCAGGTTAGGATTCTTGGGAAGGGATTCGAGCCCTGGAGGAGGCAGGAGCCTGGAGCAGGTTTGTGAGGCTTTTGTGCTCCCATACGCCCCCTGGTGGTGAGTGTAAGGAAGACTTTGCCTCTCACCAACACATGTATGTGTGGCATTTTTGTTAGAGATGAGAAAAAGATTGAGAAGGATAAACTGGAATCCTGGTGAGAAGCCTTTCTGCCAGCCCGACACCTGCTGTAATTGGGGTGCATGAGCTATGGAGTCAGATAGTTGTTGGGGAGGGGAGGATAAGAAGTCTATTGTTTGGACTGTGTTTGTCTCAATCACCACAAAATAAAAGTGTAGAAAATGCTTGTGGTGTACTAACTCTTTTCTGTACTTGAGTTACTCAGATTAACATGCACTTCTAAATCTAAACATTTTTTTGGAGTCATCACTGTCACTGTTTAAGTAGAACAATGCCAATGATGTATGAGAAACAGGGAATAAATCAGGATTTGTATGTGTGTGTGTGGCATTACTTACATTCACTTTATTAAAAAGCCTAAGGAACTTTAGGGAATTTGGGTTCAGTTTATTTTTTTGAGATGGAGTTTTGCTCTGTTGCCCAGGCTGGAGTGCAGTGGTGATCTCCGCTCATTGCAGCCTCCGCCTCCTGGGTTCAAGTGATTCTCCTGCCTCAGCCTCATGAGTAGCTGGGACTACAGGTGTATGCCACCATGCCTGGCTAATTTTTGTATTTTTAGTAAATACAGGGTTTCACCATGTTGGTCAGGCTGGTCTTGAACTCCTGACCTCAAGTGATCCACCTGCTTTGGCTTCCCAGAGTGTTGGGATTACAGGCATGAGCCACTGCACCTATCCTTAGACTCAGTTTGAAATTGGCTTATTGTAATGAAAAAAAATGTGCTACCCCAAATTTGCCATGATGCCTGTGTTGGTGGAGGCATTAAAAAATTGAAATCTTTGCCATGCCCAGAGAGTTGCACAGTTATTTGTAATTATAAACAGTAAGTGTATCAGGGCAGGAGTGACAATAAAACAAAAATTACTACCAACTTTTTTCTCAAGTAAGTTAGTTTTCTGTTTATTTCACACTATCAGTTTATAGCAGATCCTCAAAAATCATTTAATACATGTGACTACAATCAAGGCATACGATCATTGTGAGACTGACAAATGAGTAGCCATCATTAGAAAACACAACTGAGTGATTATGGTGACTGCTCTTTCCTGCACACACACACCTCGGGGCATTGCACAATGGGCACCAGTTCTGGATCTGGAAGTTAGGTGACAGGAGTAGATTCCAGGAGGGCCTGGGAGTTCACAACTTTAAGAAGACACAGTTGCTGATGTGGGAAGCCATGTCAAATTCCCAAGGCTGCCGCTTCACTCATTCCTTTCCCCTAAAAGATGCAGTAATCGTGAGTTCAGCAAATGAGGACTGACTCAGATAAAGACATGCTACCTCTGCACTCTGGCTAGTGTTGTGGAAAGTGGTCAAGTCCTGGGGGACAGTCTTCTAGTCACTCAGTGGAATGGTCACCTTTGAAAATCGGGTAGAGGCTACAGTGTCCCCTGAACAAAAGGCATGTTCAACTTCAGTGTTGCAAACAGTTTTGGATTCAAGAAAACACTGAAACCACTTTTTGATTTCTTAAGAGCAGTGGTCCTTAGGGTGTTGTCCCTGACCCGGAAACTTAGGAATGCAAATTCATGGACCCCACCTCTAAAGGGTGATTCTGTTTTGTGGGTACCCACATTTCTGTTTGGGAACACTGCTTTAGGGGAAAGTGATGATCAGGTTTAAGGTGGTATGAGAGTGCACCTGGAGATGGTTTAAGTGTTTTTTTCAGATACCTCCTTGAGGACAGTTGGGAGAAGATAAAGCAGGGGGAGGGAGCATGGTGGAGCTGGTGCAGGAAGGGACAAGCGGGATGTGTTTTGAGGATGGGAGAGCATCAGTCCAGCTCTGCAGGTGGAGGTGGCTGAGAGTTGTCCTGTAGGGAGCTTTATGCGTAAGAGGGAGTCAGGTTTAGTTAGAGTCCTCACTACTCTAAAGTGTAGTTAGTTGGGGGCTGATTTGCTCTGATTGACAACCATGGTCTTTGTGTTTTGGGTTTACATTAGATATTTCCCATCAGAGATCATGAGGAATAGGAGTGGGATTTTTCTACTTAGCAGCCATAGTGTGGTCAAAGCTACCAAAATTAAATTTGAATAATATACAAAGTTAAAATTCCCTGGCTTCCCTATTTTCTATTTTCAAGGATAATTTCAAGGAAGGGAGATGCAAGTATCTCCATTACACATCTGATTTGAATATGAGAGCAACCTGTCTGCTCTTAAGATGTCAGAATTTGTTTCCATTTTTTATTTACAGTAGTCAGATTCCTTGTTAATGTAAAAGCAGTTCTGTTTCCTAGAAGTTTTGAATCTACTATGGATCTAGGTCTGATCCCTCATTCTTGAGCTTCACTCTTAATCTCCCCTGGGTAGAACCATTATTATCAGAGTAGTCTGTTAGCCACTTCCATTCCCAAGTCGGTCAGAGTTTGTATAAAGGACACCTGCTTCTTGGTGTGAGGGTGTGCCGCTGTCAGAGAAGGGAAGAGACTACCTTAACTAGGCTGATTGACACCCATGTAATATTTACCATCAGACAGGGAGTGTTTTTATTCTCAATTCTTTAATTTTAAAATAATTTAAGACAGGAAATAGTACCATAAGGGATTGATACAGAAATAAAGATGGGAAGATCCTGAAAGTGAATTGGGGGGGAGAAGAAGCCTGACTGGGCATTTTCCTTTTTAGGCCAGGAGATTTTTACCGCCATGCAAATGTGAAAGGCTGTATTCTGTCTCTCTTAATGCTTCATATCCTCTTGCAAATGAGACTGCCTTGCGCACAACTGCAATTGTTAGGGTTTAGTCTATCCTAACGCTTTACACCAGGGTACAAAATCGTGTGTGTCTTCACAAGGTTTGTTGATGCTTGTTGCTGTCCTCTCTGCCAAAAGAAAAGGTTGGTGACCTTTGGACTTTTTCCACTTAAAGTAGGGTGATACTATTTTGTTGAGTTTATGGGGAAAAAATCTATAAAGGTGGCAGGGGAAGAGTTTGCTGATAATGGGATTTTTTAGGGAAGTGAAGGCATGCCTGTAGGAGCTAATGGGAAAGATGTGGTCTTTTCACTCCTTCCACTGAGATGACTTAGGAGGTCTTGTCGATATATTCTCGAAGAAGGGTTTAATTGTGTATTTGGAGTGCTGTGTCTGACATCCGTGTTTTCAGGCCCATGTAATCTAGTCAGGTTGACCAGTAGATTTTAGGACTGAACGATTAAGGGAGTTTAGAGACAAATTCTTTAAATTCTGTGTATTAAGTGATGACAGGTGGGGGAACAAATCTAAGTATTGATTACTGAGCATGGGTTAGGGTTACGCGATCCAAAGCAGTCGCACACCAAATAGGAGGTAGAGCCAACTTTTAGCACTGGGTTTTTTCAGTTAAAAACAAACCAGAGAGGGGGAAATACGTTTTTCAAGTGATGATACAGAGAACTACTGGACTGGAGATGTCCAACCAGCAAATCAGTGGCAAAGTTGGAAGTTTCCTAGGCATTTGCACACCTCATAGCAACACATAAGCTACCTGCTAGCTCCAGGTATTTCAGTAAGTTCAGTGTGCAGTTGACAAAGACATTTACTGGAATTCTTGGTATCCATTTGGTCTTCCAGTGGTTCTGGTGCAGGGGGCTCCACCCTGATGACCCTTGGCCCCATGTTTACCTAGTTTAGCCTTCGGAAGATACCTGAAGTGCAGAAGCGGCTTCTGAACTGCTCTAAAACTGTTGGCCATCCAAGTGACAGAAGATATGGATGTATTAATAAGCAAAGTCCAAGAGGTCGCAAGTTTTGACTTGCCTCTGTGCCGGGATGGGTTAGGTGTGGTGGAGGAGGCAGGACTTCGGTACGAGTTCTCTAGGTGTCCCTCCCACTCCTGTGTCCCTAACCCTCTTCAGTGTTGCTGCTGCCTATGTTAAGGGGTATATGTGGAATCCTTATCTGCCCAAAAGATTAGAGATTGGATAAAATGTTCAAAGTACATTATTGATTTCAAATATCTGTCAAGGCCCTAGTAGGAGTAATTTCTCTTAGGCAAAGAAATTTAAAAAGCACCAAAGTACTGTTATATACTGTATTGCTTACTTAGAATCTTTATTCTCTACATTCTAGGTTCGGACCTCACTTACATGGTGACCCGCAGGGAAAAGATTAAACGGTCCGTGTGCAAAGTCCAGGAACAGATATTCAATCTTTACACTAAGCTCTTGGAGCAAGAAAGAGTTTCAGGTATGCATTAAGCTCTGGTAGGTGAAAGTACAGGGCAGGGGTTTGTAAGCTTTAACATTGTTGAGGAAGAAATAATCATTTCTTAATTTTCTTATAGAAGAATTTAAGAAGCATACATGTTCATATTTAAAGGAGGTCTTTAATTTGAGGCATCATGGTTAAGGGAAAAAGCCATGAATTTGCCCTCTATAAATATGGGTGGAATCCTATGTTCTCTGCTATGACAAATGATCTATGTGTCATTTAGGTCATTTGGCTGAGAGAACTGATCAAACAGATGCAAGTCTTTGAGTCTCCCCAATTTCTTCATGTGCAAAATGGGGATCTCTCAAGCTACCTCTTGGAATTGACTGAAATGAAGCAGTGATTATATGTTACATAGTACTTGACAAACATACAATGGGGATACCTAACAGGTTTATGTTCAGCCTTGGGTTCTATCTGTAACATGGTAAATATGGTAAATATATCTTAAGACAGTACCTAAGACATAGTTTATTTTTAGATAATGTTCACAGTAGACTTTTTTGGTGTAAATGGATTGTTGAATATTTCTGAGATTGAGCACCGAAATTTGTTGTCTTCTATTTTATATTGCCCTGGGCTAGACAAACATAAAAAGAAAACTAGGGTATATACTTCCTCTACTCTAGAGAATACATCAGTTATTTGGAGATCAAGGGCAAAGATCAAGTTGGGCAGGTTGTTTAATCTCTGTTTTGAGCTTAAAGTTTGTTCTAGAATCAAGACCTCTTACGGGTGTTTTAGCACTGTATTCTGTGATCGTAAGCCCCACAAGTAGGCAGTATAAGGATTTCAGCGAAGGAGAGCTGCTGAGTGTGGACCAGGCAGCATTAGGGACCCAGGGAACAGGGTGGGTCTTCGACTGGACTTCATTGGAAGACAGTGAGCCTCTCTCCTGCCTTGGACTACCCTTTAAAGTTATAGCAGTACCATTCTTGGTGCTTGCGTTATGCAATCATAGTTGGTACACTCTTGTTTTTGTGCATTTGTGGCTTTCTGTCACTCTATCTAGATTATTACAGCATATAGAGACAACAAGTAAGTTGTTATAACCTGTTGTGTTAAGTCCAAATTCTGGTTTATCTAACCAATCATGTGCAACTAGAGGGAGCTGGGTCAGCTGAAGAAATAAAAGGTTTAGGGAGGTTTAAACGATGTTCTTGAAGTGTTACATAGTTTGAATGCAATAACGTATTGATATCCTAGATATTTTCTTCCCAAGATTAAGTATTTTCCAGATGAATCAAGTGTATATCATTAGCTGCAACTTGGAGTTTGTTAAGATTTTAAAAATAAATTTTCTAAGTAGGGTGTCATGTGTAAACGTAGTTTGATTCAGAGTCTCTAAAGTGAACTCTCTTCATGATTCCTACTTGAAGACAAATAAATGAGATCTATTTAATGCCCTTGGAAGACTTATCTGGTGCCGATCACCGAGCCTACAGCCAGCAAATGCTGAGCTGGGATAACTAATGGAAGTTGTGTCCGTGGAGTTGTGCCATTAGAGGGCTTTCTGCAACTCTTAAGTCATTATGTAATGAGTGATTACCTGTAAAAATAAGCCATAAAGAGCATTTTCATCTGATTTCATTCAAGTTATTTCTCATGGATATTGCAGGCAGGTTTTTGCATTTCATGGCTGAGGTTTTTGCTGGGTGAGCAAATGATACTCAACAAGGCTGGGGAGTTGTTTCGTGGTAACATAGCTGTAACGTAGATGTGCATTCAGAGGTCTTACTATCTTACTACTGTTTCAGAAAAAGGACAACAAATCCTCCTTTCATTCTGAGATGAGAATGATGAGTTGAAAACATTCATCTTCCTGGAGGATGCTGTTGAGTAAAGCTCTTGAAATCCTTTAGGGTGTTTTTTTTTTCTTTTTCCAGACCAAGGCTTCAGCTGTGTTCTTATTCCTGCCTAAAGGCTGTCTCCTGCCTGCAGTAGAGCAGATGGCCGTGATTTATGTGTCATTTAGGGTCCATGGTCTAAACTGTGTGATTCTGAGAGTGGGTAGGGTCATTTGGCTGAGTGAGAGTGTCCTCAGTGGAAACAGTGCATATGGCGGGAGGGGCATGAGTTGGAGGCTCTTTAGAGACATGGGTTACAGTCAAGGAGAGAGAAATCAGAGTTCAGAAAATGTTAGCCTCTTCTTACCATTCTCTTTTCCCATGGCAGGTGATGGAGTAAAAGAAATATATTCAGTGTGATGTGAAGGTTGATTCAAATGATTGATTCTTGAGAAAGCAGGCATTTCCAAACCAGCAGGTTGTAAAATACCTCTTCCTGTGGTCATGCCAGCTCTGTGTTCTGAGTCGCTAGCTGTGTTTCATTTGCTTGCAGTGTTTGTGTCTGGTGAGCACTAGGTTCTCATGGCCTCCTGTCTCCTACTCTGGGGGCTGAACCTTGTTTTCTTGGTGGTCCATATCTTATGGGAGACAGAAAACGAGACTTGCTCTTTCAAGATGATCTTGAGGCTGCTGCAGAATCGTGGTCTTCATGATGAACTCTACTGTGCTGTGAATTCACCCACTGGGGTAACAACTCATTAGTGGGTTGTGAGATGAATTCAGTGGGTCATGACAGGCATTAAAAACAAAGTGTAATAGAAAATGTCAGAGTGCATTATCAAGTGATGAGGATTAATATTATTTCACGAAATGTGAACTTTTACTAGGTAATGCTGTGGAATTTAGTCTTACTGAGATTTGCATTAAAAAATTTAAAAACATCAATTTAACTTACTTCAAGTTGAATGACAGTTCAGTTGAATCCCACAAATGTATTTTGCACATAATAATAGTGAGTATTTTTTGGAACACTTAATGTCAGTATTTTAAACATTTCCTTTATTCATTTCACGTGTTTACATGTATTTATCCTCTCAACAACCCTGCTGAGGGTATAGACACTTTAGAGAAACTTAGAAGCCCCAGTCCTTGCTTTTTGGGTACTCTCAGTCTCGTATGGGAGGCAGAAGACTGGACAGTGGAGGAGTGTGGCACAGTGGCTGCTCTGTAACCAGGTAGTGGGCAGAGGCAGCCATCAGGCACCTGATGGGTTCTGCATGGAGTCCACTTTGAAAATCAGATCAGTTATTTGGTTTGGAGGAACATGTATTATTTGAAGAGGAACAGTTTTATGAAAAATTATATGAGCTTCAGCTGTTTTAGAAAATGGGGCATATTGAATCTGCAGATGAAATGCAGATTCTCAAGGCAGGTCATATCTTTACTATAAAAACCAAATTTGTACAAACTTGGTAGTGTAAATATTGTATCGTTGGGTGGGGAGTTCACATAAATTGGGCCACACTAAGGGTCTAGAAGTTTATTCTTTTGGATTTGCTTCTGCTGTAATTTTTGTTTACTTGTGGTTCTATGTTCCTAGGTGTGCCTTCTTCTTCCTGCTCCTCTTCCTCACTGGAAAACATGCTTTTGTTTAACAGTCCTTCTGTGGGCCCTGATGCTCCCAGGATAGAGGACCTGAAGTGGCATTCTGCGTTCTTCAGAAAACAAATGGGTACTTCCTTGGTTCATTCGCTGAAAAAGCCCCATAAGCGAGATCCTTTGCAGAACAGCACTGGAAGTGAAGGCAAAACCCTGCTGAAGCAGCCAGACCTGTGTGGTAGAAGGGAGGGGATGGTGGTCCCAGAGAACTTTCTGGGTTTGGAAAAGACCTTTGCGGAAGCACGTCTCATATCAGCACAACAGAAAAATGGTGTGGTGATGCCAGACCACGGGAAAAGAAGAGACAATCGTTTTCATTGTGATCTCATTAAAGGAGACTTAAAGGACAAATCTTTTAAACAGAGTCACAAGCCTCTCAGGTCCACAGATGTGTCCCAGAGGCATCTGGACAACACAAGAGCTGCCACCTCCCCTGGAGTGGGGCAGTCAGCACCTGGCACAAGGAAGGAGATCGTGCCCAAGTGCAATGGCTCCCTAATCAAAGTAAACTATAATCAGACCACAGTCAAAGTGCCTACAACACCTGCCAGCCCAGTGAAAAACTGGGGAGGATTCCGGATTCCAAAGAAGGGGGAACGGCAGCAGCAGGGAGAGGCCCATGAGGGGGCCTGCCACCAGCACTCAGACTACCCATATTTGGGCTTAGGCCGAGTTCCAGCCAAGGAAAGGGCAAAAAGCAAATTAAAATCCGACAATGAGAATGACGGGTATGTCCCTGATGTGGAAATGAGTGACTCAGAGAGTGAGGCATCAGAAAAGAAATGTATACACACCAGCAGCACTATCAGCAGGAGGACAGACATTATCAGGAGAAGCATCTTGGCTTCCTGATGCAACAGAGATGATGCGGAAGCCCTTTGGGCTCGTCACTGGGTGTGTGCTAGAGCAGAGCTCTGATGTGGGGGAGAAGCAGAAACCCATTAATCCTGAGCTACACAAACACATTTACTTGCAATTCAGATTAAATTTTTTTTCCAGAGTCATTTTAAAATCATTTTTGTGAGAAGTTTGTGTTATTTGCAACTTGTTGAGGAAATAGAAGAGTAGATTGTGACCGTAAGACACTGCTAAGACTAGAACCCGAACTAAACACTAAAATAAGAATGAAATAATTTTTAAAGAGGGCAAGGCTTAAATAAGCCTCCTGAATTTTTACAGCCCTCTGCATTCTTCCCAAAGCACAAACTTGTGGTTACCTGAACACAGGGAACCAGATATGGTTCTTGAGAAACCTTCATGGTACCATTCACAGCCCATAAAGCTTATTTTCTAGGACTGTGGTAGATCTTGAAATCATATTTATATTTGGCCATCAAGGCTATTTTTGTTACATTATAGTATACAGGCAGCAGCTCTGAAGCTTCAGTAACACTAGGGAATTTATGTGTAAATATAGCAGTCAGGGAAGAGAGTTTTAAAAAAGGTCATTACTGGGAGGAGCTGAGGGGACAGGGTGGAGCTGCTGCAATGTGGAGATTTAGGGTAAATGTAGCAAGGTCCTGCTGCTTGAAGCCTGTGAGTAGGTTGTGGATATGGGACTGGTAGAGAGTGAGACTGTTAGGAAAGTTGTATCTATGAATAAGGGCAGTTGAAGTACAATTTTTATCAGTCTACTTGACCTTCCTCTTCCCTAACCACTGGCTGTTGAGCCAGCTTGGGGATTTCCCTGGCCATCGCCAACACCTGGCCATCTGGCTTCCACTAGTATAATGGCTACTCAAGTTCAAGTGAAGACCTTCCAGACTCTGGTGACTCTTACTTCCCAGAGCCAACCACTAGTGCATATGTCGGGGAATCCGGGCTTCCAACATGAACGGATTCCTTAAGAAAAAAGGAAAAAAAAAAGAAAAAAAAAAGAGAAAAGCGAAATAGGTTATATTTTAAAAACAATAGAAAGGCAATAAGTTGCGATAAGCTCTTACTATTGACCAAGGTTATACAGGAAAGAGATTGAAGTGTACCCTTGAATAGGTTTTCTGTAGTCAAGAGTTCTAAACTCTAATTCGTAACTTGGACTTTCTAATTGCAAATGGCAATAACTAGTAAGTTATCAGCAATAATAAATTTAGCATTAAATTTGAGTACAATGTTTTGTTTTTGCACTCACTGTAGTGCACATGTATTAAGACAGTGGATAGTGTTTAGGTCCTGTTAATTTTTTTTGGAATTCAGTGTGGTTGTGAATCAACCTTAAGGAAGGAAAGTTTAAATAGCAATGAGATTTAGAATTATGGGCATTCAGAACAAGCCCGGCTTCCCCAAAATTACTCCTTAGTTTGTTAATACCAATATTCAGATTCCTGATTCATTTATACATCTGTTTCCATATGGCAGGGACATTATGATACTTAACGAATAATGCTTTGAGTTCTGTAGTTAACTTTCAAGTCTTCCAGATGATTGTCAACAACAAAAAAGGCTTATTGAATTCCATCTTGCTATGCAAGTTTTATCAGATGATCAAATAGTAGATCTGATGCATCCCCATTGTATGTATAACATTTTAAACCAAGTCTTAACTTTTCAAGTACATTTTAGTAGCTAATTCAGGGGAGGGGAAAGAATGACGCAGGTTTTTAGATTGACTATTTTTGAGCTATGGGGCTCATTTTGAAAGACTGCTGTCCAGATCAGCTTGTTGCTACAGATGATAGAAGGTTCTTATGAATCCAAGTTGTATATTCACTTGTAGCATAATTTAAAAATTAGATTTTTTTTTTTTTTTTTTGCATATGAGCAAAAACCTTTTGCTGGATACAGGAGAAGGTTGGACTTTATCTACAGTTATCTTTTGACTACAGCAACAGCTCTGGGTGAGAGTAGAATTTATAGAGGGATAATTTGTCAAGCCATAGAAAGAAAATCTAAATTAATCTAGTAAGTGTATGACCTCTCACCATTTTAAGAGGTATGAGATTCATTTGCACTATTAGGAATGCTAGTTTTGTGCAAAAATAATGCCTTACCTGTTTTTTCCCCCACATTTAGGTTGAAAAGCTTTCAAATGTTCCAAGTTATGCTGAACCAAAAAAAAACAAAACAAAAAAATATATAAAAAAAACCCCACACAAAAACAAAACACACAAAAATAAAAAGCCCACACTTTTTATTCCTGCTTTGAAATGCAAATGGTATAGAGCACGGTTTCTCTGACAGTATAATGATAGCTTTGTGAGTTAGTTTCATGTCATGCTGGGAACTCTGTATGAGGTGGCCATAAGCAGCAACCAGCCCAAACACCCACTTGCATTCTATTAGTATGGAACCATTTGCTTTTTTTTTTTTTTTTTTAGCTTTATCTTTCCTTGTGCATCCTGACCAAGAAATATCTTTGATTATGATTAATGTATTATGTCAAAACGTAGGCTAGTTAAACTTTTGTAAAGTTGCCTGGAATGTCATATGTTAGGTTATAAACACAAGATCTAAATGAAGGGTTTTATGTGTTGTGTACAAATCTTAATTATTTTGAAATGGACGAACTTGTCATTACATTTGTAACCTTGTACAGAGGATTTTTCACTATGTGCCTAGCTTGGTGTCCATTCAGCTAAAATTGAAAAAAAAAAGGTGCATGAAGAGTTAAAAATCAAATAAAGTATATGTAGAGATGACTATTTTATATTACATGACCCAATCCTGTATTTATTTCTACCCCCTTTTTGAAAGTATTTATAAAACTAGTTGAGGACAGCTGTATTTTTTTGTTGAACTATTTAGTAGAATTGTGCCTTTTTGTCTGTATGTGAATAAATGCTGTACATTTTGCAATACATTTTAAGTGTCTTTTGAAATCTGCTTTTGCTGAATATTTAAAGGTGTATATAACTTAGCAGTCCTGAATCAGTCAGTTGTTTACTGTCTCACAGTTTAGATCAGGAATGAGAACTGTAGAGAACATACCAAGATTGTGCAGAGCAGAGATTCACCGGGCTGCTTTCTGGCTCAGCTCTGCTGGTGAGACTGAAAAATAATGGTTTGATTTTAGTCTTGCCCACCTGAAGTTCTTTCCAAAATACAGTTTTGGATCTGAAAATGTAGAATCGTTGAAACAGCATAGGGTCAGAGAGAACTGGATTTAAAAGCTAAACTGTAGTTACCAGGCACATGACATTGGCCAAGTCACCTAACCGTTTTAAGCCTCCGTTTCCCAGAAAGAGGATAATGGCTTAGTATCTTAGATACTGAAGTAGTTGTGATATTTAAAGCAAGTCCATTGCACAGCTCAAAGAAGCATATATTAGGCATTTAGTAAGTGGTAGGCTATTTTTATGATTGGGAACAAGACACTGATATTTGCAGTACTAATTTACCTAATGAGCCTTCTGAGGTGAAAAATATTCCTCAATGAGGGGGAAGCCTGTATTTATCATACAACCTTTAAATATTTTTAAAAATAATTTTTCAAAGGGCAGTTTCATTAAATGCTTTCTTTTGATCACAGCTCTGGGACAACAGGGCAAAAAGGAGAGAATATCTGCCTTCTACACGTTAAGACTTGGCCAAGATCGCAGCACTAGCAGAACTGGGCCTGCACGCTCATTCTCATTCCTGGTTTTGAGTTCTCCCTGCCTGAAACAATCTTCTGTACAACCACTACATGCAGTAATTAGCATAAAGGGAAATGCACCTTTTTCTGTATGTTAGGAACAGCAAAACTGGTGTGAATTACGCATTCTCGTGTACGTTATATTGATTAGGATCCAAAACAGGGTAGCTATCTTAGTCTAATTTATAATTTTTGTAAGGATTTGGCCAGTTTTTTAAACAATTGTTCATACATTTTGCTAAAAGCTTATTTCTCGTTTCTCCTTAGTGACTATTTACTTACATATTGCTTGTTCTAAGACCCCAGAGAGAAATAACTGATTCTTCCTACAAGGTCTTACAGCTGAATAACCACAATAGTTCCCTAGGGAAATTAAGTCCCCAGGAGCCAAAAGAAGGGCCTATCATTGGCAGTTCTGCAATCTGTGATGGGAAATGTAGCACCAGGGACTCATGTTCATGTTTTTACCCAAATCACTGAGAAAACAGTTTCTACCTTTGAAGCATTAGCCATCTGCAACGAACTTCACAACTTCGAGGTTGAAATCTTCAATATGATTTCCCTTAATGCTCAGAACTTTATTAGATGATGTTTTCTAGCCTAAGGTAGGCTTTGATTGCCTGGTCATTGAAAAAGAGGATAAATGCAAATCCAATGTTATCTACTTCCTTGATTTCAACTGTTCCCTGTACTACTTACTCAGTTTGGTATCTCTGCAATTCAGCTTTTCTAGAGTGTGAATAGATTGCCTATTGGGCATCCCCCTCTTGGATGTATACAGGTACTTGAGATTTTGGAACTCAATCTTCGTCTAGATCCTGTTTTAGAGAATGTCCTCCTAGACCGAAACCTGGGAATCCTTTAGGAATTCTTCAACTCTCACAGCCAAACAGTGATCAAAGCCTGTGTATTACATTTAAAATTGCCTTAATATTTTTTGCTTCTGATCTCACTACTGTTTGTTATATAATTTAGGCCTCTTCATTTTTTTGCCTGGATTACTGCAGCAGCCTCTTATCTGGTTTCCTTGACACAAATCTTGCTGAAATTAATCTCTCCAGCAACTGGCTGAAGCCTTGCCAACAGTATCTCCATAGTGATAACTTCAGAAATAAAAACTGATTTTGCCATTCCACATCGCCTTTGGGGGAACCTCCTGACTTCTGCAGATAATTACAAAGGTTTATCAAGTGGCAGGCACTGGTATGTATGTTAATTAGTTTAATCCTCATAACGTGTGAAGTAGGCACTATTATCTCCAATTTGCAGATGAGGAAACTGAGGCACAGAGAAATTAAGTAATTTGCTCACAGGTCAGTAGGTAGTAGATCTGGAATTCGATCCCATCTGGGATTGAGACCCTTAGGTTGTCCTGCCTCTGAGAATATAAAAATAGTTCACACACGGCTGGGTGTGGTGGCTCACACCTGTAATCTCAGCACTTTGGGAGGCCAAGGCAGGTGGATCACGAGGTCAGGAGTTTGAGACCAGCCTGACCAACATAGTGAAACCCAGTCTCTACCAAAAACACAAAAATTAGCCGGGCGTGGTGGCGTGCGCCTGTAATTCCAGCTACTCAGGAGGCTGAGGCAGGAGAATCGCTTGAACCCTGGAGGCAGAGGCTGCAGTGAGCTCAGATTTCGTCACTGTACTCCAGCCCAGGCAACAGAGCGAGACTCCATCTCAAAAAAAAAAAAAAAAAAAAATTTTACACACAAAGTAGTTCGAGCATTTCTGAGTATACAGAGGACTACACATGTAAACTTCAATTAAACGAATTCCTGTAAGGCAAAGCCAATAAACTTGGTTAAAACATGTTAATGCACTGGTTAAAAGACTTTGAGTAAAACCTAACAGATAATGATCAGGATAGTCCGATTATGGTCAATTAGTTCCTGCCTTATTTGAGGGAGAATGGAATTAATTTAGTCACATGCACATTTATATAACACACATACATACATACACATCTATAGATCAAATATATGTATATGTGACCTAAGAAAACACTGCTATCAAAGAATAAAACAAAATAACAATTCTCTATATGTCTTACTTAACACTGCTTGGAAAGTTACAGAATTATTTAAAATCACATAGTTTCTTGATGTTGAGAACTAATATCTTTACAATAAATTAAAGCTATGTAAAACATCCAACTCAGGATTTTTATGATATAAAGTGTAATCCAGTTATTTTTACAAGTGAATAAGCAATGCCAAATTAAGTAACAAAGATAAAAATAATGTGTATTGTCATTCCTAATATATTGCCAATGTGTCCTGATATTCTCACTACTACCTGGCTTATATATGGCTGAGTTTTAAAAATTACATTTATGATTATGCATTAGTGTTGTTATTTAATCACTAATCTGGGTGATAGTTCTAACTTCGGGATTATGATCAGTGTAAAACAATTTCTTTATGAAACAAATCTTTTTCTCTGGTGTTTCCCTTCCCATGCAACAGTCTTGAAGAGAGCTTTTCTCCTTTTTCCCAACAATTTTTGGCTCTTACTCAGTTTCATCCTTGGAGCTTCGCTTTTTCATATCAAATGCTTGTGAAGGTATCTTTCCCTCAACTAGTCTCAAGTACTCTAAGTAAATACCTTTCAAACGCCATGCTTTAAAATATCACACTCTGAAAGGAAATTATACATTGTATCAATCACTTTACAATAACTAAACACAATTTAACTTTTTGGGTAGATTAAATGGTGAAATTGTCATCACTCATTGAAGAAATCTGGAAACTTTCAAAGGAGATATTAAGCTAATTATTATAACTTACTTTGCTTAGATCTATTTTTTCTACTACAGTTACTTTACTTAATTTAGGTTGTGGCCAATTTCGTTCCTAGGTTTGGAAAAATTACCAAATCCCACTAGATATGAAGATACTTTTTCTAGCAAGGTTTTTAGATACATATATATATAATCTGAGAACTAAAAGAGCTTTCTGGGTAGTGGCAGTCACAAAGAGAATTAAAACAATAAAAGAGGCTCACAGATCAGACTTGTTCTAAGGTTGATGAATGAAAAGTGGAAGTAGAATTTTTCGAAACCGATTTTGCATCTTTATATTCCATCAAGAACGCTGATCCTTGAACTGAAAGGACAGAGTGGACACTGGTAAGATGGTAAGGGTCACTTGAAGCCTAGAATGTGTGAAGCACTTACATGAGAGCATCTAGATGTTTACAGTGAGTTCAAGCCTCCTGACCCAGATGAATTACATCCCATGACACTTGGAGAATCTATAAAGGTTACTTTTGAATCACTGTCAGCAAATGGGAGAGATGTCAAAATTATACATTCCTCAAACTCTAAAGATACAATGTTGCACAACAGTGCAATTCTGGTATTGACCATATCTAGTCTGAAATCCAGCTGTGCCACCTGCCCAGCTATATGACTCTGAGCAAATGATTTAACTTTTACTATGTCTTTGGAAAGGAAATGATAACACCTACCTAGAAGGACTGTTGGACTATGAGATAATAAATGCAAAATGGTAGCATGATGCATAGCACATGATACATGCTCAACAAATAGACATTATTAATACAGATAAGCATGTTTACCATAATCCATAGAAAGTCTCCCATGGACTGTCTTAGTTATTTGAAGAAATATGCTTATAACTTCTCTCATTCTCTTTTATCCCATAGAGTAGTTTAAATAAAAGGAGATGCTAGTCTCACTTTTAATCTTCATAGATCTAAATATTAAAGATTTCCTTATACTTTATATTATGCTCTGACAGCTTTTTCATTCATTGAAAAAAGGACTGTGCTGCTATAGAGTGAAAACATTGAATGAAAACTTCCATGATGCCTTATCAAGGGAATTAACGAGTTTTAACAAACATGAAAGGAACATGCTGTGATTACTAGGATGCTACATGGATTTACTAAGAAGGCTAATTTGCTTTTCTTTTTGGACAGGATTACTAGATTAGATCTGGGAAATATGACTAGTATGGCATAAATGAACTTTTGCTTGGTAGAAGGCTGGATCTTTCTTGATGTTCTTATGACAGTGTACAAGTAGCAATATGGGCCAGAATAAAAACAGGTTGAATTGCCACATCTGACATGTGCTGATCAGGTACCCATTAAGGGAGTTGGTGGTTGGTATGCTCTGAGACTGTCTATACTTGTATCTGTCTGGTCCTCTTCTTCTTTTCAATGGTTCGAATGAAAATATGGGTAGCATGTTTATCAAACGTGTGACTAGCATTCATTGTAAATCAAGAATTGTCTGTGGTACAAGAAATACAGCAGTAAATAAAAACAGACATGGTCCCTATCCTATCTTTAGAGCTATCAAACTGGGTAACAGAATTAAGAGCTAAAATGATCTCAGCAGGTTATAATAATGCAATTAAACTTAACAAGGATAAATAACTAGTCCTGTATTTGGGCAAAGATATGGCTTAGCAACAAAACCTTTGAAAGAGACTTAGGATTTCAGTTGACAACACGCTCAATATCTGTCCAATAGTGTGATTCAACTTTCCCTCCAAAAAAGCTAATATGATTGAATCACTAACTACAGTGACCCTCAAAGCATGATTTCCCAAGACAGTATGTTTCAGAATCTTCTCGGGATGGGGGAAAAGAAGAAAGGTCCATAGTTTGAAGCCGTACCTATTCTTTGGAGATGGAGTAAGTTGCCTGCTTACACATAGGCAAATATCACTCACCCTCTCCCCACGCCTCTCAGTCCTGGTCTAGAATGAGGAAATTTACACCTTAAATATAATGTTTTGTTTAGACTGATGTATCTTAAGCATACCTGGTATAAAGAGGTCTTCAATAATACTTGACTGAATGAGTGAAGAATATATGCAAATTCAGAGGCCAGTGGCCGGTTGGCACAAGGATTCAAAAACAAGTCTCCTCTGAGGAAATGGAAATGTTTGCTAAGCATAGGATAATTATTTTCAAATGGCTGAAATGCTGCCATGTGGAAGATGGTTTAGACTTACCCTGACAAATTAGATCTAAGGCACTGAGACACTTTTCAGTTCAATGTAAGGAAGAGTTTTCTAATGGTCAAAGCTCTTGGAAAGAGGATTGAGCCATCTCATGGGGAATTGAGCTGCCCTCAGTGAATTTCAACAGCTGTGAACACCAAACGTAATTTGTCACTAAAAATAAAATATTGTACTTTAAGAATGTATATTTGAAAAGAAATAAACTAGGGCAGAATCAAAGTTATCTCCTATGTCATTCTCAGTTGATTACACTCCAATATACTTTCTGAGTGAAAGAGAAGAATTGGTTTACAGCTCACACGTGGGGGATACCTATGAGAACATGAGACACATGAATGTTTTGCGGTGAATTCTTGAGCTAGAGGGTGTGGGTGTTGTAAAAAATTTTTAAGATGAATTTTTGTCCTGTGACTTTTATTATCTAAGCATATTTTTTTCCTTATATAAATACTATTAACATTGTCCCCAAAGCCATATATTTTTCCAAAGTTTAAGGGATGGTAAGAGACAGATTTTTATCTGTAACCTGAGGGTACTGCAATCTGTCTGTCTACACGTTTATGTGTATATGTTACATAAACTAGACAAATTTAATTATTTCTGATAAAAAATTTTTGCAAAAAAGCTCATTACAGATTTATTTTGGAAAAATGATAAAAGACATTGTGGCTAAAGAACAGAATTTACAGCAAAATGTTTAAAGTGGTTTTTCACTCTTTCTTGATTTGTTTGAGAGTTGGTTTGGCAAGACTGTGTAACTAAGAAATGTTCAATATTTGCTGACTTAAGAGTGACTGAATTGTTGTTATGTTCTCCCATATTTGGGGTAGTTATAATTCTCACACCAGAGGAGAAATGAGAAGATTGTTGCCTGCCCTAGTTTGCATATTTATATACAAAGGGAAGAAGAGGTAATCATATCTCCTTTCTTCTTCAGGGAGAAACAATAAAGAAACATGAATAAATAAAATGAACTAGCTGCGCTGTCCTCAATTTCAGATTTATATAATTTCTTATCTCTCTTTCCTACTCATTTCTCCTGTCTCCTAAAACACAGTTTTCAGAATAAATGATACTGTTTGTATCATTTATAAATGAAGACTGACCTATATGAGAAGTGTTAAAAAGTCCACTACATTTTTACGTTGGAAATTATTAACAAACTTTTCTGAAAAGATAAAACCCATCAAATTGAGTTCTGTTGCTAAACATATTTAAGCCTGTTCAAATTCAACAGAGGTCAGAAAGGCTATTCTTCTTTTGGATATAAGCAGCCTATTCTTCTCTTGGAGAACATTACACAAGGATATCCAAGTGAAGATGGGTTATCAGGATGTGAAGAGTGGTTGTCTGTGGCCAAAGTTTGGAGAAAGTATCTATGTTCAGAGATTTTACCTTGAAAAAATGAGTCTGGAAAGTTAGATTTCTTGAAAAAAGGATAATATAATACTTATATTCCATTTGCTAGAGTGTTAGTTTCTGAAGTGATTTCTTCTACAGTCTCATACTTTTGTCAGACATAATTCTAACATCCCTAAAATTTTTTAAAAATAAATTCTATATTCTATAAATATGAATGTGAATATAACTCTTACTACATGGAAATTAGTCTGACCTGGGAATTAGTGAATGAGCTGGGAAGGAATTTAAAGAATCAAATGAAAAACTCTTTAAGAAATGAAAAGATACATGCCTCCAATCTGACTACCATTTAACTGCCATACAGGTATGATGTGGTCTCATTGTTGTATTTGATACTAGCAACCATGTGCCTTCCTTGAGGATTTTATCATGCTGGAGTCTCTTTGTTATGATCTTCTCATTGCTCCTATTTAGTCTCCTTTAATGACTCATCTTTGTGAGCTCATTCAACAGATGAAGACTTTCCTTAAGGTCTTGCCCTTAAAAACTCAGTTTTTGAAAAAGCAGTTATTGAATACCCTCCATGTGCCAGGGACTATATTGGGTGCTAGGGATAGGATGAATGAGAGTACATGTGGTCCTGCTCTTACAGAGCTTGTACTCTGTTGGGGGAGAAGATGACACTAAAGAAAATATTTCAAAAAGCATTAATTACAAATTTTGATAAGTGCTATGAAGGAAAACTAATGGTACACTATTAAGAGCAATATAACAAGGGGACCTTATCGAGGCTAGGGAAGGTCTCTGAGGGAACTGATATTTGAGTAGAGATCTGAATAATGTATAAATGAAAAAGTACATGGCGATGCCAGGGGCAGTGGCTCACGCCTATAATCCCAGCACTTTGGGAGGCTGAGATGCGCGGATCACCTGAGGTCAGGAGTTCGAGACCAACCTTGCCAACACGGTGAAACCCTGTCTCTACCAAAAATAGGAAAATTAGCAGGGTGTGGCATCAAGCACCTGTAATCCCAGCTACTCCCAGCTACTAGGCAGGAGAATCCCGAACCCGGGAGGTGGAGGTTGCAATGAGCCAAGATCGTGCCTCTGCACTCCAGCCTGGGCGATGAAGCGAGACTCTGTCTGGAAAAAAAAAAAAAAAAAAAAAGTACATGCAGAGACCCTGTATTGGTAGGGAGGATGATATATTGATGAAGGTCATCAAAGTTAGAGCACAAGAAATGGAAGGAAACAATAGTGTGGGAGGAGGCTGAAGAGACTGCTATTCACATCATGTAAGGCCAGAAGGAAAGCCCTTTCACTCCCACAGCTTCAATTCTCAGCTCCACGTGAAAGACTACTATGACTATCTTAACTCTTAGCACCAGAACTAACTACACATGAATGTTTTATGTCACCTTCAACTCGAATATCTTTTATCTGGACAACTGCAGCAATCTCCTAATTGGTTATCCAGATGTAAACCTCTGCTTTAATCAATAGAAGCCAGGGCGCACTAAGTTCAAACCAGAGAATAGGTACATGTATCTATGAAGATCAACAGGACTTTAATAGTTCAGTGCAACTCAGTCGTAGCACCTAAGATCTCCATTTGATGAGTATTGCTTTAAGTAACATGTAAAAAACTCCTTCCAAATTCTTAAATATCAAGTTCCATAGATACTGAAAATTGTGTAAGTTAAAAATGAATCACTACAATCATACATTAAAATACATGACAGCACTGTTTTAGAAAGTACACAATTTATTTACGTTTATGAGTTCATAATAAAGTGGATACTTAGGGACTTTAAAAATGAGTTAGAAGTTACAATTAGATGTAAAATTCTCAAATCTTGAAAACTAAAATATTAAGTTCTAGAATTTTCTTAAAAACTCTTTCTTATGAAAGAGAAATTTGCATAGTTCGAAAATTATTATGTCCTTTCAAGGGAAAAAGGAGGAATTAAAAAACAGACACGTTGATGAAGGCAATGAGTTCTTCTCAGCTGGTTTATTCTCCACTGAAGATCAATATAGGATTATATTTTCTTTACTTACAGGAAGTGGTCACTGTTCTGTTTTCCCATAACCCTCAAAACAGAACAACAATGCTTATGCAAAATAACACAAGCCTTAACTATACTCTGCAGACTTTACCATTTCAATACACTTCTAGTCCAACTGCTTTCCCAACTCTAAAGTTCTGTGAGTTAACTATGAATACTTTTAAATATTTTCCAGATTCATCAGGGAGGCTGCTTTTCTTCTCTGCACTGTAATCACACTGAGCTGCAATTAAAATAAACAATCAGTAAGTAGTTACTTTTTCTGTGTAAAATCTTAGACTAATACAAAGTAGAATGCATCACATAAGTATTGAAAATGATGTTACTGGAAAGGGTTTTGTAAATGATCTTTTTCTTTTTGAGGCAGTCTCCCTCTGTTGCCAGGCAGGAGTACAGTGGTACAATTACAGCTGACTGCAGCCTTGACTTCCCAGGATCAAGTTATCCTCCTACTCCAGCCTCTTGAGTAGCTAGGACCACAGGTGTGCACTGCTATGCCTGGTTAATTTGTATCTTTAATTGTTTTCAGAGACAGGGTCTCACTATGTTGCCCAGGCCAGCCTTGAACTCCTGGGTCAAGCAATCCACCCACTTGGTCTCAAAGTGCCGGGATTATAGGTGTAAGCCACTGTGCTGGCCAGTGATCATGTTAAAATTAATTTCTATTTTACTCTTGAAACTTTAAAATGTCTATCACATTACAGAAATGCAGGCCAGATAAGATATTCTATAGCTCAGAGTGATATACTTCGAATTGTAAAACACATTCCACATGGATGTAAAACAGCTAGATAAAAGTCAATCAGAAAAGTTTCTAAAACACAAACTAATGTGAGCCAACACAATGCAAGGCTGGTAATAAAGTGATGATAGATAGTAATAAGTAAAGTCTAATAGAAAAATAATCTTTAAATGTTAGTAAGAATTGATAATATATACACATGGTAAAAAAAGATCTAACAGTACAAAATGGTAGAGAGCATACAAGAAGTCTCGTTCCCACTGCTGTCTTTC
Organism: Ateles fusciceps; assembly: GCA_036589455.1. Taxonomy (NCBI): domain Eukaryota; kingdom Metazoa; phylum Chordata; class Mammalia; order Primates; family Atelidae; genus Ateles; species Ateles fusciceps. The sequence goes on from JAZHEH010003090.1 coordinate 2,011,602, forward strand.
ATTCCACAGACCCCTCTCCAGATACAACCACTACTTCCAGTTTTAAAGTATACTTCTACAAATATTTTAAATGAGAATATATGGATTTCTTCATTTCTTTTCATTGAAAAATGATAAAAGTATAATAAACACTTTTCATCTCTTTTTCTTCTAAATATCTACCTTAAAAATAGCTCTATATTAGGACTATTATACTATATTCCTCTTAATAGCTGCAAACTATTCCTCTGTAGGAATACTCCATAATTTAGTCTGCTATGGCTGAGTATTTGTATGTTTTCTTTAATCTTTTAAAATGAGCGACAATGCTTCAATCAGTATTTTTACATGTTTGCATTCTGGCAAAAATGTGTCCAGGTGCAAGTATGGGTCAAAGGTTACATACATTCACAATTTTTGAAAGATACTGCCAAACTGTGCTCCAGAGACTGTGACAACATGTATTTATATCAATGATGTGTCAAAGTGCCAGCACATTCCATTACCAAACTTTATGATCTGATAGGTGAAAAATGATGTGATTACAATTTAAATTTGCATTTGTCTTACAGGTGAGGATGAACATCTTTTTAAATGTTCAAAAGCCATCTGTCCTGCCTTTTGGCTGGAACTGCCATCTTCCAGTAACTCGCCAAAATGACGAACACAAAGGGAAAGAGGAGAGGCACTTGATATATGTTCTCTAGGCCTTTTAGAAAACATGGAGTTGTTCCTTGGCCACGTATACGCGAATCTATAAGAAAGGTGATATTGTAGACATCAAGGGAATGGGTACTGTTCAAAAAGGAATGCCCCATAAATGTTATCATGGCAAAACTGGAAAAGTCTACAATGTTACCCAGCATGCTGTTGGCATTGTTGTAAACAAACAAGGGCAAGATTCTTGCTAAGTGAATTAATGTGCATATTGAGCACATCAAGCACTCTAAGAGCCGAGATAGCTTCCTAAAATGCGTGAAGGAAAATGATCAGAAAAAGAAAGAAGCCAAAGAGAAAGGTACCTGGGTTCAACTGAAGCGCCAGCCTGCTCTACCCAGAGAAGTGCACTTTGTGAGAACCAATGGGAAGGAGCCTGAGCTGCTGGAACCTATTCTTTATGAATTCATGGCATAATAGGTGTTAAAAAAAAATAAAAGACCTCTAGATTGTTGGGAAAAAAAAGCCATCTGTCCTTTCTCCATAAACTTCCTTTATATACTTATCTACGAGACTGTAGCATTTTTTAAACTTAGGCATCCTTTATGTGTGTTTAGGGCATTAGCCTTTTGTTATACATGGTACAAATATTTTTCTCAGTTTGTCACTGAGTTTATGACCTTTTCCAATACAGAAATTTGAAGTGATCATATTTATTATTTTTCATAGCTTCTAGGTTTTGTGTTCTTGCATTGAAAGGCTTCACCACACTGATTTAAAAAACTCCTATGTTAAAAGGACACAGTATGGCATTCAACCATTTAGAGTGATACACTTAGAGTGGATAAATAACGTATAGACAAAGTTAATCAGAAAAGGACATTTAGAGCAAAGTGAATCAGCACGATTCAGGGATTGTACTGAACCAGTAACACGATGCTGCACTGCACTATGGTAAGTGTGACGTGTCAGACATGACAATAATGTTTAAATTTTCTTCATTTTGCTAATGTCATACATATAGTAGGATATTATTTCTAATAGCACTTTTTAGTTTTTATAGAAAAATGAAGAGATTCAGAGATGGCAAAGATAAAAATTAAAAAAAATGAAATACATTGTCTTATAAACAAAGTTGACCACTTGGACTCATTTAAAACAGAAAAAAATTTTATCTACAGGGAAGAAATTCATTTTTGGGTAAGGAGAAAGTGCTGACTGATTACTTTCCATCCTCAAATAAGAACAGAATGGAAAGAGAAACGCTTAGGGAAAGATTTGTTACAGAAAAATTTGTGAAGTGGTTACTGACAAAGAATTTTAAAAAGGTTCCTCAAAATAATGGTGGAATCTGGGAGTCACGGTGGCTCCAGCCTTTGTCCTGGCGCTTGAGGAGGCAAGCCTACGCGTTCAAGGCCAACCTGGGCAACATAAAAACCTCTCATCCACTAAAACAAAACAAAACAAAACAAAAAACAAATAATGATGGAATTTTTGCCACTGGAGTGTTTAAACAACAGAAGAAACATCAGTATTAGACTGTGTAGGTTTAATTTTTTCAGGGGAGAAACTAAACTAGATGCTAATTGGTTATATAATTAAGGTCCTGTAATTGCACCCTTTTTACTATAGAACTCAAGGTAGTTGATTTTACATAGGCATTTTCTTTGCCATTTGCCTTAAAAAAGGTAAACATGAAACGTTAAGGATTATGATACAGAAACTTAATTTCTTATATATCTGTCTAAATGTCTACTTACCACTATGGGAAATGCTTTACATGTGTTAATTCTTTTGATCCTTTAATAACAATATGAGGGAGGTGTTATTATCCTATATTAAACATGAGGAACCTGAGGCTTAGAGAAGCTGAAATTGCCCAAAGTCACATGACTACTTAATGGCACTGAGCAGTCTGCCTGACACTAAAACACACACTCTCCAGATACTGTCCAGTGTGCCTAACTTCTGTTACCTTATAATCTAAATACATTCTTGAATGATTAATTAGCTAACCCATTAGTTAATTCTAACTTCATAAGAAATAAACATTATTTGAAAAGGCTGTAATTACTTTCAAGAGGGAGAGGAACAAAAGGATAAATTATTAGTAAATTTTCTTTAAGTGGCATGCCATATTCATAACAGAAGAAGATTTAAAAAAAATCTATAAGCATCATGAACATAAACTGAATTCAGTAAGCAGAGTGGCTTTACTATGTATGACAGGCTGTAGTAGTTAATAATAATATTAATTTTGATTGAAACAATACATTTATAAGCAAATATAATTAATAATATAGTAACTTGATTTGTTTTTGTTTTCCTTCCTGCCCTATCCATCCATTTCAAATGTTTGTTTCTAGTCTATCTTTATAATCACTGAACTGGTCTCATTGTATTCCTCGGAGGAGGGACTATTGCTCCTACTTTACGATCAAAGGCCCACTTCATTTGAATGGTGTGTGTGTATTAAGATAAATTATCCCTTAGTATTTCACTGATATTCTGCATTTTCTACTCTATTTCCCACTGGATAACTTTTATATTGTATTTTAGATTTCTGGTCATATGAAAATATGCATTAAGTAAATTAACCTGTAAGCCAAGGAATTTTTTTTCCACTGAAAAGTAAAATAAAAACAAAGGCAGTGCAATTTGAAATACTGGATTCAAAGCAGTATTATCTACTTTAAAATCTATTAGTGAATATCTGCCTAGTTTTAGACAGAATATAATTCTGGAGCAGTGCTGTGTAACAGAACTTTTCGTTATGACAGAAATGTTCCATATCTGCACTGTCTAATATGACAGCCTTAGCTACGTATGGCTATTGAGCACTTGAAATTTGACTAGTACGACTGAGGATCTCAATTTTAAATTAAATTTAAATTAATTTAAATGTAAATAGTAGCCTGTGGCTAGAGGCTACCATAGTTAGACAGTATATTTCTTTTCTTTCTTTTTATTTATTTTTTGTTGAGACAAGGTCGCACTCTGTCCGCCAGGCTGGAGTGCCGTGGCACAAACATGGCTCACTGCAGCTTCAACTTCTTGGGCCCAAGCCATTCTCCTGCCTCAGCCTTCCGAGTACCTGGAACCACAGGTGTGTGCCACTATACTCGACTGATTTTTTAATTATTTTGTAGAGACAAGGTATTGCCACGTTTCCCAGGCTATTCTGGAACTCCTGGCCTCAAGTGATCCTCCTGCCTAGGCCTCCCAAATTGCTGGCAATACAGCTTCGAGCCATCACGCATCACTTGTTTCCAATGTTTACTTTTTCAACCTCAAATATTAAAGGGATTAATTTTAAAATATGTTAATCAAGTAAAAATAAACTATTAGTTCTCTGGGAACTTCTAAAAAACTTTTCTTATCTTTGAACTGTTTATTATCTAGGGATAAGAGGTGCTCCCTACCTGCTGGGAAGCTGAAGCAGCTCTCTCTTCTGCCTGAGTTAGACGCCTTTGAAGTCTGTTGGCTTTTTCTTGATGCTCTAGAATTAGCTTTTCATTCTATTAAGGGAAAATAGAAAACAAGTTAGAAATCCATACGTGACATGGAGATGTTTTGTGGAACAATCAATGAAAAATCTGAACATCATTTTACCACTTATAAAATATAATGTCTATTATCTCCACATTTACATTTTTCAAGTTATGAGCTTTAAAATACAAACTTGGTTTTACATTCTTACTAAATTGTTTTCTTTCACCCACATGCCAGCAAAGAAAGTGAATTAATAAATCTCAAAGCAAAATGACACAGAAGAATAAGATTTTCAATTTGTGAAAGTCACTGCTTCAGAATCACCTGGACGGTGAAAACACAGACTGCTGGGCCTTACAACCAGAGCTCTAGTAGGGTTGCGATGAACTGCTTCTGTATAGTTCCCCACAACATCTGCATACTCCAGAGTCTATTAGGGTCAACAGAGTTATCAGGCACTGTTATGGGTTGAATTGTGTCCTAACCCCCAGTACCTGTGAATGTGACCTTATTTGGAAATAGAGTCCTTCCAGATGATCAAGTTGAGATGAGATCATTAGGGTGGGTCATAATCCATATGACTGGTGTCTTCATAAAAGGGCAAATTTGGACACAGAGATACACATATACAAAGGAAAGACAATTTGAAGACAGAGAGAGGACACAATCTACAAGCCAAGGAGTGTTTGAGGCTACCAGAACCTAGGAGGAAGGCATGGAACAGTTTCTCCCTCATAGCTCTCAGAAGGAACCAACAATGTCAACACCTCCATTTTGGATTTCTAGCCTCTGGAACTAAAACACAATTACTTTCCGTTGTTTAAGCTACCGAGTTTGTAATACTTTGTTATGGTAAGAACTATACAGGCATCATGAATACAAAGCTATCACAATATACTGTCATGCAGACAAGTCCAAATAATCTATCGTTTAAAAAATGGATTAGCTCTCTCCATACTGACTAGGCTGATTATAATATATCTGAAAAAATATTTTTGTACAAGTAGAATTGTTAAACAGCTTTTCTGGCACTTATCTGAATGAGAGGATAATACAAGCCTAATCAGGAAGAATTAGAAAAACACATTTTTTATGAAGAACCAGAAACTTATAGTTCCCATGTCCTAACATACAAGTGATAAGAATGAATGTTATGGGTATTAAAGTAATATAAAATATTGAAATAACAGTATCCTGCTAAAATGAGCTTATTATATTTCTTACTACGCCCAAAAGCAAAATTAAATTTTATGAAGAGAACTATATTGGCTGGTCCAATTTACCAAGATGTTTAAATATGTAGCCTTTAAATTTTAAGAAACACATCATATGCTAGAGAAAACTTGGGGGAAGAAATTCTATCATCTGTAATAATAATTTCCATATTTACAATCAGACTTCACATAATGCAACTCCTTCTATACTGCTACCATAATGGTTGAGGAATAGTTCAGATTGGATAAATCCTAATATGTGCAATTGTTCCTTTTCTATTGATCATTTTGGTTGCTTTTGATCTTTCTATATTATTAACATTGCTGTATTGAATATCTTCTTTTAATTTTTTTCATATTTTAAATTACTTCATTAGAACAGATATCTGGAAGTGGGAGCTACATGAAACAGTATTTTAATGGCTATTCCTTTATTTTCTAAATGGCTCATATGAATTTATAATGCCATGAAGCTTAGGAGTAATGATTTCACTATAGCTCCTATAGTAGACCACAAAGATAGAGTACACCATATACTCAAGGAAATTCCAACAAACATCTGAAGTTATAACATCAAATGAAGAACTAGAGATATAAAAAGCCCCAATCATAATCCAAAAATTGTTTACTTTTTTAATGCCTTAAGGAAAAAAACGTGATGAATTCTTGCTATCTTTAGCTTTAAGGCATCAATCTAAACATATTTTAACATATTCTAGGAGGCAAAAGTATTTTTTATGTGATATGTCTTTTGTGATGGATTAAAACAAAATAAGATGAATGGGTTAAACAATAATTTCAGAGATGCGTAAGAATAAAGGGGATCCTAATACATTCTCTGAAATACTGCACAAGGTCTATTGGTAAAGCAGAAATAAGAGCTCTATCTTTTATTATTCACACATGATGAATCACTGATGTTCAAGGCTTTTATTCACATTATATTGCGTGTGGGCTTTTAAGGTTATGGATGATTTCTGTATTGTTATTTCCAAGTAGAGAAATAATTTCGACTTGGCTCAGGTAAAATTCTGTAATGTGTATCAAGCTGCAGCAGAAAGCACTTCCCAGGGGAGTCATTATCTTACCTCAACTGCCTTTTCATTTGCTATTTCCAGCTGAGAAAGCAGCTCTTGGGTATGAACTTTCTGTCGACTTCAGCTCACTCCTATTAATCAAAAGAGAGCACCAAAAATCCATTAATATAATTGTTCAAAATAAGAATCTTTATTAGCAAGATACATGTTCATGATTTGAACAAAAATACCATCTTGATGTGCAAAATAAAGTCACTTACCAACAGACTGTATCTCAAAGGACTCATTTATTTCTTCTTAATAAAATAAACATATATTCTAGAGGTTAGCTGCACAACAATGTGTATATATGTAACACTACTGAATTATACACTTAAAAATAGTTAAGGTGGTAAACTTTATGTGTATTTTATTATAATTTAAGAAGTTTTATCACAATTAAAAGGTAAATTTTTTATGTATATTTTGCCAAACTAAAAAAAGCAAAATAAAAACACATTTTAAAAGTACAAAAGTATCTTCAATATTATCGAGATACTATTAGACATAAAAATAAAAGCATATTCATATTAAAAAGATACAATATTTGTTATTACAAAATCTCCTAAGCTGTTGTGCTACTTAGCTATAGTATGCATTTATTTATTTATTTTTTTTGAGATGGAGTCTCCCTCTGTAGCGCAAGCTGAAGTCCAGTGGCATAACCTCAGCTCACTGCAATCTCTGCCTCCTGGGCTCAAGCAATTCCTGCGCCTCAGCCTCCTGAGTAGCTTGGACTACAGGTGTGCACCACCATGACCCGCTAATTTTTTGTATTTTAGTAGAGATGAGGTTTCATCATGTTGTCTAGGTTGGTCTTGAACTCCTGAGCTCAAGTGATCTGCCTGCCTCAACCTCCCGAAGTTCGGGGATTTCAGGTGTGAGCCACCATGTCCAGCCTTACTATGCATTTTTAAGGTTCATGTACAGTGCTTTTTAGGGGAGCTCAACGCTTACAAATTTAAGAAATTTAAGGAAACGTTAATTACTCCAGTATCACTTCAGCACAGTATAGTTAAAATTCTTATTTATGTTTTGGTTGTATATGTACTGCATTTTACTCATTCATATCCTTTATGCTTCATTAGCTGAAATTATTTTATGCACAGAACTGTCTTGGTGTTGTTGTTCAACATATAAGTATTATATTGCTTTTAGCCACAAGTCACTTCAAGAGTTTCAGGTTAAGGGTACATACAATGCAGCCTTAAAATAACTTAATCAGAAAAAAGATCAGATAAATTTCTGAGTATTACATATAATGAATCAATGACCTTCAAAGCTTTTATTCACATTACACTGTGTGTGAACTTTTAGGGTTATGGCTGGTTATGGATGATTTCTGTATCATTATTTCCAGGTAGAGAATTAATTTGGATTTAGCTCAGGTGAAATTCTTGATTCAGTACTGGCTTTATCCTCTGACCTTACTTGTGCTTCTTAAATCAACCTATTAGCACTTCCAAAATAACTTCAGCTTTGATTATTTTCAAATAAGCCAGGCAAACAACCTAAACATTTGGTAAGCCTCTCAAGTGTCCTATATTTGAGTGAATAGTTGTTAAAAATAGCAAGTATTTGTTATAAATATATACAACAAAAAGCAATGTCATCCACTATTCAATTACGCAAATAGTTACTGAACGCATTCGTTACAGGCCAGGTGCAAGGTGTGTGGTGGCAAACATAGTTGCTGTTACCATAGAACTGACAGACTACAAGGGAGATCAGTTACTCTAACTCAGTGATTTCATAAATACAGGTTCACTGACTATGAGGAGTTTCAGTATCTATGATTAATTCCATGACAGACAAACACAAATGTTCTGTTTTAGCTTTGAGTGATAATGATAAAATAGAATAAATTCTTATGTTTACTTTAAAGTATCTTGTGCAGCTTAAAATTACTGCCCACCAGCCCCGCAACATAAGAAAAACCCAACTAAACAATGATAAACAAAATGACTAATGGCCAGTCTTCTAGGTCAAATGCAACTAAAGGTAAACGTCATGCATATTGCTGGTGATGAAAAATAAATTGTGAGTGTAACTGAGATTAAGATGAAACAATGATCACATTTATAAAGTTAGACAACATTCAGTTTACACAAAACCTTTTCAGGAAAACACCTACTTGCATAATTTCATGCCTAAACTAGTCACTTACTCAAGACAATTAATCTGAATGATGAATTGTAATGATTTTCCAGAACATTTAAGATCACAAAGACACAAATCATTAAATGAAAGTATACTTTAAGTTACCCTTAATCTATGTAAATATTGATCTCTTTATATATCAAGCTCTGTCTCCCCCATTGGATGGTAAGCAACTTTGTTATTCATCTTTGTACTCAACAAACCCTGGCAAATAATAGTGAAAATGATGATGATGGTGATAATAACAGCAAACACTTCCATAGCAGTATTTGTTTACAGTGTGTCAGGCACTATTCTAGGTGTTTTCATAAATTAACTTAATATTTCGTTTGCATGACTAACATATGAAATCCCCATTTTTACATATGAGAAAATCAAAAGACAGAAACTAAAAAAGTAAGTAACTTGCCTAGGGTCGCATAGCTTGTCAAGCTTTTTTGTTTGTTTTTTGTAGGTTTTTTGAGATAGAGTCTCACTCTGTCACCCAGGCCAGAGTGGAGTGGCATAATCACGGCTCACTGCAGCCTCCACTTACCAGGCTCAGGTGATCCTCCTGCCTCAGCCTCCTGAGCAGCTGAGCCTATAGGTGCATGCCACCATGTCCAGTTAGTTTTTTTTATTTTTTGTAGTGACAGGGTTTTGCCATATTGCCCAGGTTGATCTAGAACTCCTGGGCTCAAGCAATTCTTCCACCTTGGCCTGCCAGTGTTGGGATTACAGGTCTGAGCCACTGCATCTGGCTGCTTATCAGTTGTAGAGTCAAGATTAAAAAAACTTGGTACTTTGATTCCAAAATCTGTGGTCTTAACCACTGCCCTATACTGCAACATGGCAGGCAAATGCTGAAAGTCTGCTGAATAAGTAACACACACACACACACAGAGTATGTGTATGTACATGGGTATTAGGCCTTCTAGGAATATGAAAATTTATATACTTACTTGGAAACCTAACAATTTTTACTTCTGACTTCTTCCCTAAAAGTCCAGTCTTGTATTCAAACTTAACAAGCCTAATACCAAGCTTTTTGCATTGTCTCACAAATCTACTTCGTATCCTGCTGCTCAGTTTTTATATTGACATCTCTGCCCTAGGTGTCTAGGTTAAAAAGCCTAAAGTCAACTCCTGCTTCTCACTTTTTTTTTTTTTTTTTTTTTTTTTGAGACAATCTCGCTCTGTCTCCCAGGCTGGAGTGCAGTGGTATGATCTTGGCTCACTGCAACCTCTGTCTCCTGGGTTCAAGTGATTCTTCTGCCCCAGCCTCCCAAGTAGCTGGAATTATAAGCCACTTTGCCCGGCTGATTTTTGTATTTTTAGTAGAGATGGGGTTTCACCATGTTGGCTAGGCTGGTCTCGAACTCCTGACCTCAGGTGATCCATCCATCTCGGCCTCCCAAAGTGCTGGGATTACAGGTGTGAATCGACTGTGCCTGACTTCTCACTTTGTCTTAAATGCAACATCTCATTTACCCCAAAAGAGACTCTCCCTTTGATATGTCTCTTCCATCTATTTTTTATTCCTACTCAGTGTTACCATCCCAACTAAAGTTCTTAGAACTTAATTCTTAGATTTATTGTAATAACGAACTGCTTGGGCTTCTCAATATCAAGTGAAACAATATATGTAAAGTACTCTAGCACGGGGCATATGAATGTACTCAACTAATATAGTGGGTTTTCCTCTCTAAACCACGTATCTCTAGCATATTTCTCTTTCTAAAACACCACTTTAATAATTTGCTTCCTTGAGCAATAATCTTCAATGGCTATCAGCTACTGGACAAAATAGTCCAAATTCCTGAGAATGTCATTCAAGATCCTCCAAAATGTTGTGCAATTTATCTTTCCAACCTTATTTCCAATAAGAACTTTCCACACTTCAGTGGGGCTCTCACTGTTTCTAAAACAAACTGCATATTTTCTCATTCAGTTAACTAAAAATACCATGGGTTAAGGCAGGTGCTCAGCTTTAGGTACACTAGAGAGCTTTGTATCACAGTCTTAGGTTCTTTCTTTCCCTACTTACACTTTCCCCCTAAGTGATCTTCTCTAGTCCAGGACTGTAAACATTGCATCACAAATTTCTGTCTTTAGCTTGACCTCTCTGAACTCTTCACTTGTGTATTCAATGACCTACTTGACACGTCTACTAGAAAAAAACTAATAAGCATCTCAAATGTAACCTGTCCAAAATGGAAACTACTTCTTATCTACCTCTTCCCAAGTTCCCTCCTTCCTAGTAAATAACCATCACCCTCTTACCTAGCTGCTCAAGTCAAAAGGTTAGGCATCATCTTCGATTCCTCCTTTTTCCCTCATGCTCTATATTCAATTTATCACTAAGTCCTGTTCTACCGCCCAAATGTATTTCAAAACTGTCCACTTCTCTCCATCTTGACTGAAGATACCCTATTCTAAGTCACTATCATCTATTGCCAAAACTACTGTAATACTCTAATACCTGGTTTCTCTGATTCCATTTTTGTTCCCTCTCTAGTCTATTTTCCACACAGTAGTTATAAGTGGTCTTTTAAAGTCTAAGGATGTTTAAAATCCTCCAAAGATTTTCCACTACTGCACTTTAGATTTTTTTTTACCTTAAAATAGTACTACTACTTAAACATTCTACTTAAAATACATAAAAATATCTCATTTTAAATAGCCCACTCTATCTGATGATCCCTGCAGAGGTAGCTCTTCAACATTACAGCGTTCTTTCTCACTCACTATACTCATGTGAGCTTACTCCTTCCTAACACTGGACCTTTGTACTTGCTATTCTTCCATCTGCCTGGAATATTTTCCTGACTTTTTGGTATAATTTGTTCTCATTTTTCAGGCCTCAGTTTAAATGTTACCTTTGTAGACTATTTTTTTCTAAACTAGTCTAGCTCTTCTAGCTCCTACCTCCATTCTAGTAACTGTGTGTCACGTGACTCCATTCATTTTCTTCATACCACTTAAAACATCTAAAATTGTTTATTTGTTGGTTCTGATTGTTATATTGTTGGTTCTTCTCTTACAGCCTCTCCCTACTAGAATGAAAGCTCCTAATGAAAAGCTACATTCACAAGGCTTAGAATGTAACCAGGAATCAAAAGGTGGTTTTTTTTCAGTCCATGTTTTAGTTAATTCCACAGATTCAGCTGACTAGTCCATCTAATAATAACATGTCTAATATCTTACATTCTGCTTTTTCAAAGTTTTTGCTAACTACTTACTCTCATATCAGAACTAATGAGATAATTCAGTGATTATATTTTCAAAGTAGCCATCAAATGGTATAATAAATTTGGGAGACAGGAAAATAATAGGAAAACCTATGTGTTCTAAAGCTTTATTTATAAAGAACCTTCACAGGAAGTTTATTTTAAAGTTACCTGAAGAATGAACTGAAAGCTACAAAGTAATGGTTGAAATTTCCTCACAACATCTAATGTTAAGTACTCATCTTAGAAGGAGTTTGGGGGAATTATGATGTTCATTCATTTAATAAATACTGAAATGAGTACCTGTTACATGCTGTATACTACTGTGCTAGGTACTAGGGAGACAAGGAGAAAGCAAGATCTAGTCACTGCCATAGTGAAACTTATGAACCACCAGAAATACTGGAAAGCTACTAGGCTTAAAATAGGTAGCAAATGCTATAAAAACTTCATGGTGCTATAAGAAGACATATGGAAGAATTGGGGGTTAGAGCTGTTTCCTCACAGGAAGTAGACTTTTAAGCTGATACATGAAAGATAAATAGTGGTTAGATGGCAAATGGCAGAGGAAGGAAAAGAAGAGTGTCACAGTGAAACCCATGTGTGAAGGCCAGGGAAAAAGAAAGGATAATAAATTTAGGAAACAAAAGAAGTTCAGCATGAATGGGATACAGAGTGTTACTAGGAGGTGGGGGTGGGAGTGAGAGGAACAAGCTGGAAATGCAAGGAAATACAGATCACAAAGAACTTATAGGTCATAACAGGAAATTGGCATTGAAGTATTTTAAGAACAGAAATGACATGATTCAATTTGAACATCAGGAAATCTTGCTGACTGTAGCAGGAAAAATAGGAAATAAATCCATAGTCAAATTAGAGTGTTATTGCAGTAAGCCAGGTGAGCAATGTAGATAGCCTGAACGATAGCAACTGGAAAGAAATGGACAGACTGAAGAGATATCTAGGAGATAGAATTAGTAACACTCGAGCTTGGGGTATGAGGAGGAGTTCAGGATGATACCCAGAGTCTTCTTGAGCAACTGGGTAGATGATACTACCATTCACAGAAATGGGAAATATAGAATGAAATAAAAACTTCAGCTAGGGTGAAATAATGGGTTCAATTTAGACTATACCAAGTTTGAGGCATATGAAAATATTCAGTAGAAAGCAGGAAATACAGATTATTTCAAAAAGGTCTGCATTAGAAGATGTTTTATGATAATAATTGGCCCATTTCTGTTTGTGTCTAACATAGAGAAGAATAACCTAACCCACACTGAAAGAGAGAGTTTCCACACTGATTGTATTTTAATTCTGACTATCACTGGCACATACATTAGCTGAAATGGTATGATTATGAGGGTAAGAGCAAGGGTTTCCCTGCAATGTATCCATCTCTTTGAAAACATAACACATAAATAAAACAAATATGAGAAATATGAGATAAAACAAAGTTACTTAATTATGGGATAAGAAATTTAAATTTAGGCCAATATCTTAGACATTTTAATTAATTATCATAATTGCTTGCACCATTCTGTCATGATTGAGGCACAGTTTAAGGTAAGGATGAGCCATGTAGATTTTGGCTGATACAGCACAAAGGAAAAGTCCCTCAATGCATGAAATCCTTTAGTGATGACTGAAGATTAAATTGCATAAGGTTCTATTCTATATTATATGAGAGAATTAAAAACAAAAGGTGTGCTATTCATTTCAGTGAAATGATGGATCTGCCAGCTGCAGCAAGCACTTTGGAACTCTCTTATGACAAATTAACATAGCATGTGCCAGATGTTTTTTCTTTTTCCTGTTGAATTATGCTATAATATGCTTCAGTTACTTTTAGCAATTATGTATTTTGTAATTTGCTGGTACCTGCAGCTGCCTCTCATCTTGTTAATTTAAAAAAAAAAGGAGAGAAAAACAGTTACAGCAGCCAAACATTACAGATATACAGCCAAGGAATTATAATGTTTTACAAAGTGAAGAGAATGCCTTAGGCACAAATGCCGTGTAGTTCACCCTAAATGTACAGTTTGTTTTGGACAAGCAAATACTACATATTGTATGTTCATGTGTTCATCCATTTATTCGATACAATTGAATTGAATGATTTATTTTAATTCTATTGAATTTGCCAGATAAGATGTTAGCTCATGGTTTTGCAGAGAAGACAGACATAAATAATAGTTATACTATAATTCAGTAAGTGCCATAAATAGCAATGAACAGAATGATATGGGAGTGTAGAAAAAGAAAGAAAAGACTTAATCTTGTAGGAGAATGAAGAATGCTTTAGAGAAAAAATATTTGAGTTGAGTCTGGAAGGAAGAAACTAGCTCCAGAATAATTTTTCATGCCTATCTTTTCCTTCATATGCCACATCCAATCCATTAGTACTTTTTGTTACCTCTAATTTTTTTTTTAAAAAGACTCCCCCAACTAATCCACCTTTTTCTTTCTTCTTAGCATAAGCCATCAACATTGCTTAACAAGACTCTTGCAATAGCCTTCTAAGTAGTTTCCCAGCTTTTTTACTAGCTTCCATTCTTCACACTGTGAAAACCAGATCTTTTTTAAAAAAACAAAAAATCAGATTATTAGGTGACTCTTCCTTTTAAAACTGTCCAGTGGCTTTCTTTCTCTATTAAAACTCTTAAATCTGGTTAATAAAACCATGCATGTTCAGATCCCTGCCTGCAGCAGGGACAACAGTGTTCACCAGACATTCTCCATGTGTATCATACATTTCCCAGATTTCTTATGCAGTTCTCACCAATTGAGGTAAAAGTTAGTGATATATATCATTTCAAAGCTGAGTTAGTTAAGTGCCCATATTCCTCTTCCATTCATCTCTTTCTCTGTTCCAGTGATCTCAGGAAACCACATTTCAAGAAGGTGGACCCTCTAAAAGCAGAGTCTTCCTGCCAAACTGCCTAAGACATGTAATGTGAGCAATAAATAAAACTTTGTTTTGTTTAGTCCCTAAGTTTTCAGTTTGTTTGCCATGACGGCTGACACTGCTTAACATAAATAAACTGTGCAAATCTGACCTCCTCTTACATTGCTATTGCCTTCATTTTGAATACTATTTCTTTTACTTCAAACTTTTTTGTATTACTGCTTTGGGGGTCTTTGAACTAGCTGTTCTCTTTGCTTAAAATGTTCTTTCTTCTGATCTTAAATCCTTTTCATTATTTTATCTCACCTTAAGATTCATTTCCTCACAGGATCTTCCTGGTCTATCCATCCTCAGATATCCAACCATTCATTATCACACTGTCTTATTTTAAATTTTCTTTCTTTCTTAACAGACAAGGTCTTGCTCTGTCACTCAGGCTGGGGTGCAGTAGCGTGATCCATACCTCAATGCAGTCTCAACCTTCTGGGCTCAAGTGATTCTCCTGCCCCAGCCTCCCAAGTAGCTAGAACTACAGGCACACGCACCACGCCCAGATAATTTTTGTATTTTCTGTAGGGACAGGGTCTTGCTATGTTGCTCAGGCTGGTCTCAAATTCCTGGCTTCAAGATTACAAGATTATCCTCCCACCTTAGTCTCCCAAATGCTGGGATTACAGGTGTGAGCCACTGCACCCAGCCTCTAAATTTTTGGCATAGTACTTATTATTATTATTATTATTTTTTGAGACAGAGTCTCGCTCTGTCGCCAGGTGCCAGGCTAGAGTGCAGTGGCGTCATCTTGGCTCACTGCAACCTCTGCCTCCCGGTTTCAAGCAATTCTCCTGCCTCAGCCTCCTGAGTAGCTTGGACTACAGGTGCGCGCCACCACGCCCAGCTAATTTTTGTATTTTAGTAGAGACGGGGTTTCACCATGTTGGCCAGGATGGTCTCGATCTCTTGACCTCACGATTCGCCCGCCTCGGCCTCCCAAAGTACTGGGATTACAGGTGTGAGCCACCACGCCCGGCCTGTATAATACTCATTAAATGATAATTAACATACATATGTTTATTTATTTGAAAATTTCTACTTTACCATTAATAATCTAATCTTCAAAAAAAATAAGGACCTTGTCTTTGCTGGATTCCCATTACTTCAAGAACAGTGCCTGCTGAATAAACATGTGATAAGTGAATAGTATGTAGACTAGGAATATGTCCAAGGGCTGGCCAAGCACTTTTGTCTACTGGAGTGGTTGTTCAGTGTGGCTGGAGCATAAGGAACTTGAAGGAAGGATGTAGAGATGCAGACTGTAAATACAATATGGCATAGACAAGGTTGTGAAAAGTCCGTAGGCAACAATAAAACAAGTCTTTCAGTAGGCAGGGCCAGAATATTTATTATTTAGTAAAATAATTGTAACAGCAGTGTGAAAGATGGAATAGAGTGGGGGAAAAACTGATGGCAGTGAAACCAGAGTGAAGGTGGCTACTTTAGGAGTCATAGTTAAAGATGTGAGGGCCCTGACCAGCTGCAGGGACATGTATGTCACTTCATGCTTACACACATGCAAATGTTTCTGTAGGACAGATTCCTGTACTAGGAACTGCAAAAGGATCTGCACAGTTCAAATTTAGTTAGATTTTGCTAAGTTACCTTATAAAAAGTATTTGCCAGTTTACATTCCCACCTATACTGTAATGACAACTCCTGTTTCCCTATGTATTTGTAGACCCTGGATATTAACCATCTTCTACATTTTGCCAATTTGCTGGGTAAAATTGTTATTTAAATTTACATCTCTTTAATGAAAAGTGAGACTCTACTTGCTTTGATATGTTTAAAGGAGATTTGCATTTCTGCTTTTGTGAGTTTTGTTTGAACCACTGAGTTCACATACTTTGTCCATCTTTTTATTAGGTTGCTAACCTTTTGAAGTGGAACTTGATGAATTTTGCATATTAACCATTTAAAAATTTTTCCAGTATCCCATTTGTCATTTATCTTGGTTTAGTATCTTTCTTCATATAAATTTCAATTTTAATGGTTAGATCGCTTAATCGGTTTTTCTTTTTTGGATTCTGGGTTTTGTGTTTTGATTAGAAAGTCTTCTCTATTTCAAGAGAATAAAAATAATCTTATTTATTTTAATACCCTCTTTTTTATAAGTAGCTCTTTACTACATCAGGAATTTATTTATTTATTTTCTTTCTTTCTTTCTTTTTTTTTTTTAAGATGGGGTTTCACCATGTTGGTCAGGCTGGTCTTGAAGTCCTGACCTCAGGTGATCCGCCCGCCGTGGCCTCCAAAGTGCTTGGATTACAGGCGTGAGCCACCACGCCCGTGGAATTTATTTTATATATGAAATGAAGAATATTCTAAATGATTTTCTATCTTTCTAACATCATCTTTTCACATTGATTTGAAATGCCACCATTATCATGACCAAAATTTCTGATTTTATATTTTTTTTTTCTGTATTCTTTTCAAATGATCTATCCTTGTGACAATACTGCTTTATGTATTTTGATATCTGGTGGAAAAATCTCATTTTTTTCCCATAGAGGTTTGTTGATTTAACCTATAAAAATAGTAACAACAATCTCTCATTTAAGTAAGATCAGCAGAGATATCCTGCAGTTATGGACACCATATACTAATAAGTTAACTAGTAAAACAGCTTCTTTGAAGTTCAAAAGTCTTTGTGATACATACATTTCAAGATAAAGGAGTAGTAGCTAAGAGGGGGATAATTATAGATGAATTAATAAAATATTACAAATTAAACTTTAAACCAAAAGATATCAAACAGAAACTCAAATTTTTAAAAAGCTTCTGATCCTAAGCTCTTTGATACTAAGATGAAAAATTATCTCCTAAGAATAAATTATTTTATTTAATTATTTTGTGTTACATTTAATTTTGGCTGTAGTTACCTACGTGTAGATAATTAAAAAGAAAAATCACAGGTACTGGCAATCGTATTTAATTGTCAGTTGCCAGAAGGTACAGAAGTTTCCATGGGGAATAAAACAAGTCAAGGGAGGACTAAGTTTGGTTTTGCCTCTGATATTCTCCTAACTGTAGCAAATAGGTTGACAAAAAGCAAGCAAGAAAATAGCCAACTTATAAGAATTCAATTGTTATGAAGTAGAGAAGGCAGAGGCAAACAGTCAAGTACTTTCAAGATTCAATACACACAACCTAATTTAGAGGCCATGGAAAGCTAGTACTTTTTAAAAGGTGTATTTTAGGGGGAAAGCCTTGATGTTTAATATGTCACAATAATGCACATGGAGAAACAGGATGCTGGGACCTAACCTGGAGAGGCTCACTTTTGAAAGTGATTGATAACACTTTTGATATGAATGCTAGAATGCATAAAGCCGTGGTATATATAGAGAAATCATTATAGGGAGAGTCAAATGTGTCAAATGCGCCATTTGCTTTCAAAATGTTCTGTAGTTTATTTTGTAATTTATTATTAATAAAAGACCCAATTGGTTCAAGACTTGGGCTATACCACTGGATCACTAAAACCAAACAACTTCTAAGGAGAACAAATGAATTCTTCCCTAGAGATATGGAAGTACCATCTAGCAGTTAGTCAGGTACTTTATTGGTACAACATAGCATATAGCAAACTGCTGATACTCAATATGGATGCTATTGTGTGTCATGGGTAGATTATCACCTTTATAACATATTTTTTCATTAAAATTAAAAATACATTTTTTTACTTGAAAAATTAGAAATTTATTATGACTCTCATAGAATTTTGTATTATGACTAACAGGTAAGATAGGTCAGTGAAAATACTTCAGTAGATACATTTTATTGATTTCATGTATAATCTTCAGTATGATTTATGGTCTCCAAAGAGGAGGGGATGCATTTCATATATATAAATCCTGCCTAAAATCTATTGCCTTCTAGAACTAGTAACCTTTTTGTGCAAGTAGAAGTAAAGTAAGTACATGAGCTTTTCTTTCCTCCTCTTCTTCCTCCTCCCCGCCTCCCCCTTTTCTTCTTCTTTATAAATATATAAATAGAGATGGGGTCTCAATGTGTGGTCCTTTACCAAGACTTGGTTTTTAAGACTGGGTAGAAAAGGAGGTAAGCTTTGAAACAGAAAAAAAAAGATGGCAAAAATCGTAGTAATATTTACTGGATTTACTGAATTCACATATACTGCTGGTCAAGATACAAACTGCAATCTTGACTATTTAGGCTAGGCAGGGCTTTGTTACCAAATGTGATTTGCTGAGCAAATCTGGCCAGTGCTGGCAGAAAGTTCAAATAAATTTAAAA
The DNA here is from genome assembly GCA_036589455.1 of Ateles fusciceps. Taxonomy (NCBI): domain Eukaryota; kingdom Metazoa; phylum Chordata; class Mammalia; order Primates; family Atelidae; genus Ateles; species Ateles fusciceps. The sequence goes on from JAZHEH010003090.1 coordinate 2,030,608, forward strand.
GCCAAGATTTCACTTAAGTAGGAATTTTCTTTAGAAGGTTGGTTGGTTTGCTTCAAACTGCTTATTCCATGAATTATTTCTATTTATTTCTCTCAGGGTAGTTAATCCTTTCATGTTGCTACGTTTGACATTTCTATTTTTATGGAAAAAAAAATTTTTTTTTAAACAATTCTTTGTATTTAACTGAACATCTAACAAGGAGGCACTACAGTAAAACAAAACTAGAAACTAGAGACAAAGAGTTTGGTCTTACACTGGAGCATTACAGTCAAGTAGACAGGAGAACACAGGCATGGGAAAATACAACTGCAGGGTTGGAAACTGCGGAAATTCTCTTCTGATTGCTTCTCTCTTCTTAGTGAAATAGGAATTGAAGTTATTGACTAAAGGTGATGACGGGGGAGGAGTTGCAAAAAGATTTGAGGAAAAAAAGGGTATGAAATAGTCATCAAAGACAGTAGAATATATAAAATGATTGCCTTGCAGCATTAAAGGCCCCTTTTGTGGTCATGAATTTAAAGTGAGACAACCCAGGATGGCTGTGTGTTTTTTTTCCCAGCCACCTTGAGCTGAATGGGTAAAAGCTACAGAGAAGACGAGTTAGATTTAAACAGAGCTGTGGCTGGCAAAGGAAGAAGAGAAAGAGGGCAGGAGAGTGGAGGATGATTATCTTTGCTGACCTCTTCTAAAATGGTGCACTCTCAAAAATACATACAGTGTCTATTCTCTTTTTCTGCTTTATTTTTCTCTTTAGCACTTACAATCTATCACATATTTAATTTCTCTTGTTTAATGTTTATCTCTCCTATTGGAATGAAAGCTCCATGAGGGCAGGGTGTTTTGTCTGTTTGTTCACTGGTATTGTCTTTTAAAAGGTATGACTCTTTGCTGGGTAACAGTAATGCAGGTATCAGAGCACTGGTACTCTCCCGCTCCTCACCACTGCCCACAAAGAGAAGTGACTAGCTGGCTTACTTCTTAGCAGCTATTTTCTAAAGCACTGGGTGATTTGCATATCATTTTGTTCTTTAAAGCTAGCAATATTATCTTTTATTATAATGAAAGGACCTTAATGTGATAGAGGTTCCTCTAAAATCTTAAGTAGAGTAATAAAAAATAGAAAGTGATAAGAAATGAGATTGGACATACATTGCAGCCATCCAGGGATAAACGAAGAGTAAGAGAGGTAGGACATGATGGCCAGGGAGAGCAGGGATGAAGGCAAATGGATTTGAAAAACATTAAGGAGAAAGAAGAGAAAGAACCACACATGAAAGCTGACTATGAAGGTACAGGAAAGGAGATAGAGAGAGGGGGAGCAATCTGTCATTCTATGGACCACATTTAGGTTGTTTTTAAAATCATGGTTATTGGAAACTATAGAGTTTCTTTACAATATTTGAATTTTAATTAAAATCAATGCCAAAAAGCCCATACAAACAAATAATTTTTAGTGTTCAAATGAATTAAGCTACCATAGTGTGATAACAAGTAGTAGGACTGATGAAAGTTTTTGACACAACTCTTTCTAGTAAACTCCTTTAAATTAGTCATATATGGGCTACTCTGCTTGCTCATAAAGGGGCACCGCATACTAGAATTCAAGTTGAAAGAATTCTTTGGTGTTGCACTGCTGGTTAGCAAACGCCTTCAAAACTCATTTCAAGACTTCTTAAATAAATAACCTACAAACACTTAAAGAATATTTATCAAGTGCCCAACACTATACTATGGACTGTTATGCTTACACAAATATTTATGTTCATATATAGGTACCCATTCAACAGATACTCTCTGCCAATAATTTCTGGTGGACTGGTGCCTGTGGACATACACACATAGTTCACAGAGGTCTGTGTTATAATGGCTGTGTACTTACTTAGATTTAAGAACAGGAGTTAGAAAATGGTTGGATAATTCTAGCCACAATGTTTTGTGTAATATTTCTCCTCTGGATTTATGACCTTAATTATGAGCAACACTAATTTTAAAAATTATTTCATCCAATTAATCCTAGTGCTTATGTTCAGAACTATGTCTTACTTTATTATCAGTAGTCTTCATAATAATTCTTAGAATCAACAGCATTTTCAAGTTTGTAAGATGAGAAAGAATTTCATTATACGGCAGTGGTACAGTTAAGGGGATTCAAGTTTCTTAGGTCTGTTAAATACTGAGGGTGCATTATATTCTTTTTTTTTTTTTTTTGAGATAGAGTCTTGCTTTGTTGCCCAGGCTGGAGTGCAGTGGCGCGACTTCTGCTCACTGCAACCTCTGCCTCCTGGGTTCAAGTGATTCTCCTGCCTCAGCCTCCCAAGAAGCTGGGATTAGAGATACACGCAACCACGCCCAGTTAATTTTTGTATTTTTAGTAGAGATAGGGTTTCACCATGTTGGCCAGGCTGGTCTTAAACTCCTGACCTCTTGACCCGCCCACCTCGGATTCCCAAAGTGTTAGGAATACAGGCATGAGCCATTGCGCCCGGCCTATATCATGTTTTAAAAGTTCAGATGCATTTCAAAAAGCTGAAATTCTACTTTGACCAGAAAGGATCAAAATTGGAAAAAGAGTTTGGCCTAGAAACAATAATTGATAAAGTTCACTAGCTTTCATTCATTCATTCAACAAATATGTTCTGACATCTACTAGTGCTGGACACTCTTTTAGGAGCTAGGGATTCAGCAAAGAATAAAAAAAAATCTTTATGGAGCTGATAGTCCCATGAGAAAGACAGAATATTTTAAAACATGTAAAGAAATAAGTATAAAACATAATTACTGACAGTGATGAATGCTAGGAGAAACAAAGATAGGAAATCTGCTTTTGTTTCTGGATACATTTGTATACATCTGCAGACTGAAGTATTAGACATTTTACATCGCAAGGTATAATTCTGAACTTGATTGAGTGAAAAGATGGACAGCCAAGAAGCTAATAATACTGCTGAATACTTTTACAGGGGTACTAAAATTCGGACTCAGAGTAGATTTGGATATTTTCACATAAGTATATGAATACATTAAAGCAAGTATATAAAATATTAATGAGCTTCTATTATTGCAGAATTAATATATATCATTTTAAGAGTCTACATGTTATTTTTAATATGAAAATGATATTAAACCAAATTGATTTGTTACTTTTCTTATTCTGGGAAAATCAAATGTAATGAAACCAAAAAAGGATGGTAGCACTGCCTTTCTCTTAAACTTTATCCAAGATATCTGCCAAGTGGCAGAAGCTTTCTCTGAGTACATTTACAGTTTCTAATCACTAAAGCATACTGACTGATGAAAAAGCTAATATGCCAGAAAGTGGGATATTAAGTCTTTACAGGACATTCTCAGCACAGGCAGTCCATCATTAAGGAAGAAACATAGTTAAAAATTATGGTACATTTTTTCAAGATGTATTCAAGATTTCAGCCAATGCAGCAGACCCTTACTTTTTCATCTACTGTTTCAACACAGTGTAAAAATAAATCAAGGTTAGGTACTTTTGTCAATTAGAGCAACGTGTCCTTGTATCACAGGCATAGGATCCTATACTATAAATTGTTTCAAGGTATAATATAGTTACATGTCTTGACTTAGTTTTGACTTGTCAAGACTTAAATGTCTTGACTTAGTTTTCAGACCCTGGCAAAGAGGCTGGCCAGTTCCTGTTTTGAGCAGCTGACTGTACAACTCCAACCACTTTCCTTATTGGGCTGCCACATTCTGGACCACTACATCTGCCTTAATCACTCTAGGGCCAGGTGCCAGAAAAAGCAAGCAAGCAACCAAACAGACCAGAAACAGCCGCTACACCCTGGAGCCCACTGAACTTGTTCACATCAGCCAATCTAAAACTTGTTCACCAAGGCATCATCTGTTCCTTCCTGTAAAAACCACAATAAAGTTTGTGCTAACAGTTGCCCCCTTCACCTTCTACCTCATGATTGACCGCAGTGCTTCCCCTGAGCGGTCCTGTGTAGTGTACTGTGTTTGTCCAGGGAACTGTGAGTATAACAAACTATAAAACTCGTTCCATTTTATCTTTCTTGACCTGCATCCAGCCTCACCATCTCATATAAGGTGGTATAGTTAAAAAATAATGGTATATAACATATTTATCTTAGTCAAGAAATAACACTAACATCAACCACTATGTTTCTTAATTATTATGTATTATATAACTGCCACAGTGGTTTTAATGATCCTGATACTAATTCCCAGCAACAGTTCTGATGATTTATTTTGTAGCCACAGTCCATTTCAATTTCCAGGATACTGTAACTGACCACAGACGTATGTCAATTCTGTATGGGACAAAAATTATCGAAAGCCAAGTTCTCGATTACTGTGCTGAGGTGGGGATACTTTTAAAGAGTATATGTTTGGATCTAGTAAAGGCATACTAAGTTATTCAGATTAATCAATCCATTAAGAACTCCACTACAACTCTGTTTAAAAGCATTAAACAGAGGAAATATAGTAAAAATGATCTAAGACAATTTTTGAATGAAAGCATATAATGAGAAAAGCTAACAGAATCTTGGAGTACCAACACTTCCTGTTTCCTGGATGGCATTTACAATACTCCACACTTGGGAGCTGACTTTGTTACCACTAAGAGAAAGGGGTGTAGTGGAAAGACCCTCTCTATCATTGATCTGGTATCCCCAAAGAGCATCCCTTCAAGATAAAGGGGAACCATATGCGAATGCATGCCACTTCCCTCAAAGTCACAGGACTATAGGGAAGTTACTTTGGTTATGAACAAAGCAGAAGAAAAAATGTATTCTTCTGTGGCTACAGACCATAGATCTACAAAAGAACAAAGTCCAGAAACCCTACCTTTGGTTGAAGTGCTCACAGCCAGTAGTGCTCTCAGGCACCCAGAAGAGGCAAAGGCAAAGTTTCTCTATGGAAGCCTCATAACAAAAATTTTCAAGGACAATTACTAATAAGTAGATGGAGAAACCTGACAAGATGCTTAGGAACCAAAAGAAACAGATCTGTCTGTGACAGATATTGGAGTAATCAGTAACAAACTTTGAAACCAATGAATCTAAAAAATACAATAAAATGATATAGGGCACAGAACACAAAATGATCATTTTAAGAAACAAACTGAACTGATAGAGCTGAAAAAGTCACTTCAAGAATTTCACAATACAATCAATCACAAGTATTAACAGCAGAATCAATCAAGCTGAGGAAGGAAACTCAGAGTTTGAAGACTGGTTTTTTGAAATATCTCAGATAAAAACAAATAGAAAACAATAGAGAAAAATGAATAAAGTTTCTGAGAAATACAGGATTATGTAAGGAGACCAAATCTATGATCTATAATCAGACCTCCACATATCAATATTAACCTTGAATGTAAATGGGTTAAATGCTCCAAATTAAAGGGCACAGAGTGGCAAGTTGGATAAAGAAGGAAGACTCAACTGTATGCAGTCTACAAGGGATCCATCTCACATGCAAAGACACCCACAGGCTCAAAGCAAAGGAATGGAAAAAAACCAAACAAATGGAAAACAGAAAAAAGCAGGGATTGCTATTTTAACTTCAGAAAAAACAGTCTTTAAACCCACAATAATCAAAAAAGACAAAGAAGAACATTACATTATGGTAAATTTAAGGTTCAATCCAACAAGAAGACCTAATTATCCTAAATATATAGGCATCCAGCACAGGAGCACCCAGATTCATAAGGCAAATTCTTAGCGACCTACAAAGAGACTTAGATAACCACACAATATTAGTGGGAGACTTCAACACCCCACCGACAATATTAGACAGACCATCAAATCAGAAAACTAACAAAGACGTTCAGGACCTGCACAGGACATTTGACCAAACTGGCCTAACAGATATTTATAGACCTCTCCACCCAAAACAAACAGAATATACATTCTTCTCATCTGCATATGGCACATACTCTAAAAAACTGACCACCATCAGCTGCAAAACAATCCTCAGCAAATTAAAAAAAAAAACACCAAATCATACTAAACACACTTTTGGACCACTGTGCGGTAAAAATAGAAATCAATACTAAGGAAATTGCTCATAATCATATGATTACATGGAAATTAAACAACCTGCTCCTGAATGATTTTTGGGGGAAACAATACAATTAAGGCAGTAGCCAAGAAATTCTTTGAAACTAATGAAACAAAGATACAACATACCAGAATCTTGGGGACACAGCTAAAGCAGTGTTAAGTGGGAAGTTTATAGTGCCAAACGTCCTCAAAAAGTTATAAAGACCTCAAATTAACAACTGAACATCACACCTACAGGAACTAGAGAAACAAGTGCAATCCCACCCCAAAGCTAGCAGAAGACAATAAATAACAAAATTCAGAGCTGAACTGAAGGAAAGAGAGATGCAAAAAACCATACAAAAGATCAACAAATCCAGAAGTTGGTTTTCAAAACAATAAGCAAGATTGACAGGCCACTAGGTAGACTAATAAAGAAAAAGAGAGAGAAGATCCAAATTAACAATCATAATGACCAAGGGGGATATTACTACTGATCTCACAGAAATACAAACTAAAGAAAAACTTCCAAGACTACTGTGAACATCTCTATGCACACAAACCAGAAAACTAGAAATGGATAAATTCTTGGAAACATACCTTTCAATATTGAACTAGGAAGAAACTGAATCCCTGAACAGACCAATAGTGAGTTCAGAAACTGAATCAATAATAAAAACCCTATCAACCAGAAAAATCCCAGGGTCAGAAGGATTCACAGCCAAATTCTACCAGATGTATAGAGAAGAGCTGATGCCATTCCTACTGAAACTATTCCAAAAAAATGAGAAGGGACTTCTCTTTAGCTCACTCTATGAGGCCAAAATCATCCTGATACCAAAACCTGGCAGAAATACAAGACAACAAAAAAAGAAAACTTCAGGCCAATATCCCTGATGATCATGGATGCAAAAATCCTCAACAAATACTAGCAATCTGAATCCTGAAGCACATCAAAAAGATAATCCACCACAATCAAATAAGTTTTATCCCTGGGATGCAAGGTTGGTTCAACATATACAAATCAAGAAATGTGATTAACCACATAAACAAAACTAAAAACAAAAACCACATTATCATCTTAACCGATGCAGAAAGACTCTTTGCTCTATCAACCAGGCTGGAGTGCAGTGGCACAGTATTGGCTCACTGAAACCTTGGCCTCCCAGGTTCAAATGATTCTTATGTCTCAGCCTCCCCAATAGCTGGGATTACAGGCACACACCACCACACCCAGCTAATTTTTGTATTTTTAGCAGAGATGGGGTTTTGCCATGTTGGCCAGGCAGGTCTTGAACTCCTAACCTCAAGTGATCCACCTGCCTTGGTCTCCTAAAGTGCTGGGCATGATCCACTGCGCCCAGCCTAGAAAGGTTTTTGATAAAATTCAATATCCCCTCATGTTAAAAACCCTCAACAAACAAGGCACTGAAGAAACATATCTCAAAAGGATAAAAGCCATCTAAGATAGACCCACAGATAACATCATAATAAATGGGCAAAAGCTGGAATCATTCCCCCTGAGAACTGGAATAAGACAAGGATGCTCACTCTCACTACTCCTATTCAACAAAGTACTGGAATCCTTGCCAGAGCAATGAGCCAAAATAAAAAAGTAAAAGGCATCCAGATAGGAAGAGAGGAAGTCAAACTATCTCTGTTTATGGATGATATAATTTTAGACCTAGAAAACCCATTAGTCTCTGCCCAAAAGCTCCTAGATCTGATAACTTCAGCAAAGTTCAGGATACAAAATTAGTGTACCAAAATCCGTTGCATGCATTTCTGTACACCAGTGACGTCTAAGCTGAGACCCAAATCAAAACACAATCCCATTCACTATAGCCACAAAAAGAATAAAAATACTTAGGAGTATAGCTAACCGGGGAGGGGAAAGATCTCTACAATGAGAATAACAAAACACTGCTCAAAGAAATCAGGGATGATACACATGAATGAAAAAACGTTCCATGCTATGGATAGGAAGAATCAGTATTGTTACAATGACCATATTGCCCAAAGCAATTTACAGATTCAATGCTTTTCCTATCAAACTACCAATGACATTCTTCATAGGATTAGAAAAAACCATTTAAAAATTCATATGGAATCAAAAAAGAGCTTGAATAGCCAAGGCAATCCTAAGCAAAAAGAACAAAGCTGGAGGCACCATGTCAATGAACGTAAAACTGTATTACAAGGCCACAGCAACCAAAACAGCAAGGTACTTGTAAACAATAAGACACAGGCCAGTGGAACAGAATAGACAGCCCAGAAATAAAGCCACACACCTACAACCATTTGATCTTTGACAAAGTAGACAAAAACAAGTAATGGGGAAAGAACTTCCTATTCAATAAATGGTGCTGAGCTAACTGGCTAGCCATATGTGGAAGACTGAAGGTGGACCTCTAATCATATACAAAAATCAACTTAAGGTTGATTAAAAAATTAAATGTAAAACCTAAAACCATAAAAACCCAGGAAGACAACAAAGATTTTATGACTAAGACTCCAAAAGCAATTATAACAAAAATAAAAATTAACATGTGGGACCTAATTAAACTAAAGAGCTTCTGCATACCAAAAAAAACTATCAACAGAGTAAACAGACAATCTACAGAATGGGAGACAATAGCTGCAAACTATGCATTCTATAAAAGTCTAATATCCAGAATCTACAAGCAACTTAAACAAATTTACAAGAAAAAAACAAACAACCCCATTATAAAGTGGGCAAAGTCATGAACAGACACTTTCAAAAGAAGACATATGGCTGGGTGCAGTGGCTCACGCCTGTAATCCCAGCACTTTGGGAGGCCGAAGCAGGTGGATGACCTGATGTCAGGAGTTCGAACCAGCTTGGCCAACACAGTGAAACCCCATCTCTACTAAAAATATTAAAAAAATTAGCCAGGTGTTGTGGTGGGTGCCTGTGATCCCAGCTACTTGGGAGTCTGAGGCAGGAGGATTGCTTATTGCTTGAACCCAGGAGACAGAGGTTGCAGTGAGCCAACACGGTGCCCCTGCACTCCAGCCTGGGTGACAGAGTGAGACTCCATCTCAAAAAAGAAGACATAAATGCAGCCAAGAAGCACATGAAAAAATGCTCAACATCACTGATCATTAGAGAAATGCAAATCAAAACCACAATGAGACACTATCTCACACATGTCAGAATAGATATTATTAAAAAGTAAAAAAAAAATAACAGATGATGGCAAGGTTGTGGAGAAAAGGGAATGTTTATCTACCGCTGGTGGGAAACTAGTTCAGCCACTGTGGAAAGCAGTTTGGAGATTTCTCAAAGAGCTTAAAACAGAAGTACAGTATTCAACCAAGCAATCCCATTATTAGGTATATACCCCAAGGAATGTAAATTGTTTTTACCACAAAGACACACGCATATGTAGATTTATTGTAGCACTATTCACAATAGCAAAGTCTTGAAATCAACCTAAATGCCCATCAATGGTAGACTGGATAAAGAAAATATGGTGCCGGGAATGGTGGCTCATGCCTGTAATCCCAGCACTTTGGGGACGCTGAGGTGGGAGTATCACGAGGTCAAGAAATCGAGACCATCCTGGCCAACATGGTGAAACCCCGTCTCTACTAAAAATACAAAAATTAGCCGGGCATGTTGGCACGCACCTGTGGTCCCAGCTACTTGAGAGGCTGAGGCAGAAGAATCGCTTGAACCCAGGAGGCAGAGGTTGCAGTGAGCCGAGATTGCGCTACTGCACTCCAGCCTGGCAACAGAGCAAGACTGTCTCAAAAAAAAAAAAAAGAAAATATGGTACATATACACCATGGAATACAACACAGCCATAAAAAAGAGTATTATGTCCTTTGTAGCAACATAGATGGAGTTGGAGGCCATAGCCCTAAGTGAACTAACACAGGAACAGAAGACCAAATACTGCATGTTCTTTCTCACAAGTGGGAGCTAAATATTGAGTATACATGGACACAAAGAAGGAAACAGCCAGACACCTATCTGAGGATGAAGGGTGGGAGTAGGGAGAGGATAAAAAAACTGTCAAGCACTATGCTTATTACCTGTGTAACAAAATAATAGCTATACCAAACCCTTGTGACATGCAATTTACCTATGTAACAAACCTGCTCATGAGCTCATGAACCTAAAATAATAGTTAACCAACCAACCAACCAACCCTTTGAAAATATACGACAGCAAACTGAATATTAAAAAAGATAATTTGTGAAATATCAGATCAGAAGAGACTGAGGGAATACAGCACAATAAAAAAAGATGAAAAATAAGGAGGGTGAGAGACAAAGAAATGCTAAATAAAAGTTTAAAATACCTTTAATCAGAATCTCAGGAGGACAGGAGACACTGTGAATCATGCAAAGGCAATATTTATTTTGGTTTTTAAATCAACCTTATTGGGATATAATTGTGGGGAATACGGTGCAGTCATTTTGAGCGTAGAGTTTGGTGAGGTCTGACAAATGCATACACTCACGTAACCACCACTGCAATTAAAACACAGAATAACCCAGGTTCAGTGGCTCATGCCTGTAATCCCAGCACTTTGGGAGGCTGAGGTGGGTATATTACTTGAGGTCAGAAGTTTCAGGCCAGCCTGGCCAACATGGTAAAACCCCATCTCTACTAAGAATACAAAAATTAGCTGGGCATGGTGATGTGTGCTTGCAGGTACTTGGGAGGCTGTTGCAGGAGAACTGCTTGCACCCAGGAGGTGGAGGCTGCAGTGAACTGAGATCGTGCTACTGCACTCCAGCCTGGGTGACCGAGTGAGACTCCATCTCAAAAAAAAAAAAAAAAAAAAAAAGATACAGAATAGGTCCATCACTTGAAAAAGTTCCCTCTTCCCTTTTGCAGTCACTGCCCCACCCCTCAAATCCCAGCCTTAGGCATCCAAACTGTTTTATCATTATTAATTACAATTGCCTTCTCTAGAATTTCATACAAATGGAATCATACCGTATGTGGTCTTCTATGTAAGTATATGTACCTACATATATGGTATGTAGTCTTTCATTACAAAAAATAAATGTTTTATAATTTATTCTCATGTCTTGGAAGACATTTCTTTTCCAATCTCATTTTTGAGATTCATCCATGTTGTTGCATGTATCAGTGGTTTGTTCCTTCTTATTGCTATTTATCCACGGTGATGCACATTTGGGTTCTCATTTTCAGCCGTTATAAATAAAACATCTATAAATATTTGTGTACAGGTTTTTTGTGTGGATATGTTTTGGTTTTATTTTTGGAAAGAGTCTTGGTCTGCTGCTTAGGCTGGAGTGCATTGGCATGATCGGGGCTTACAGCTTCAAACTCCCAGGCTCAGGTGATCCTCCCTACCTCAGCCTCCCAAGTAGCTGGGACTATAAGCACGCACTGCCGTGCCTGGTTAATTTTATTGTTTTTTATTTTGTAGAGAAAAGGTCTCACTCTGTTGCCCAGGTTGGTCTCTGTGTGGACGTGTTTTCATTTCTCTTGGGTAGCATCTGTAAGTAAAACTGCATGTTTGTATGATGAGTATACATTTAACTTTGTAGTAAAACTGTTTACTTTTACTGAGTTGTAAGATTAAAAAAATCAATACAAGTCTTTTGACAGATATACTAATTACAATTTTTTTCCTCACAGTCTTTTTTTCATTTTCTTAATGGTGGCTTTTGAAAAGCAGACATTTAAACATTTTATTTATATTTATTTTTTATTTATTTATATTTGAGACAGAGTCTTGCTCTGTGGCCCAGGGTGGAGTGCAGTGGTGCAATCTTGGCTCACCACCTCCCAAACTCAAGCAATTTGCATTCCTCAGCTTCCTGAGTAGCTGGCATTACAGGTGTGCGCCACCATACTCAGCTAATTTTTTGTATTTTCAGTAGAGATGAGGGTTTCACCATGTTAGCCAGACTGGTCTTGAACTCCTAGCCTCAAGATGATCTGCTCACCTTGATCTCTAAATATGTTGGGATTACAGGCATGAGCCACTGCACCTGGCCAGAAGATTTAGTTTAATATAGTTCCACCTTATCAAATTTTTTGTAATTTATTCTCGTGTCTTGGAAGAAAGTTTTGCTTAACATAAGATTTTCTTTTAGATATTTTATTGTTTTCCTTTTTATGCTTAGGTCTATGATTCATTTTAGGTTATTTTTTGTTATGATGTGATGTAATGGTGTGGTAGGTAAGCTCTGAAATGAACCTTAATGATCCCTACCCTATGAGGTCCTAATAAAGTCTCACCTATGTGGGCTCTACCCAGGGGCTCATCTATAATTGATAGAATATGGTTAATGTAATGGGATGTCACTTTCAAGATTAGGTTAAGCCAAGATCTTGACCTTTGTTTTACTCTTTCTCTCTCAGCAGCTCCCTTCCTTTTCTCCCTCACTCTCTTCCCTTCTCTCCTCACTCTGAGGGAAGCAAGCTACCACATTGTAGACCCATGAAGATACCAACAAGGGAAGGAACAGATATCTCCTGCCAATGCCAGTGAAGACCTGAGGCCTGCCAACAGCTACAGAGTGAGCTGGGGAGGAAATCCTGTCCTGGTCAAGCTTTGAGAAGATGCAGCAATCAACAAGTTGCAACATGGATTGCAACTTTATGAGAAACCCTGAGTCAGCTACTCAGGAGGCAGGAGTGCAGTGACATGATCTCGGCTCACTGCAACCTCTGCCTCCCGGGTTCAAGCTATCCTCCTCGCCGCAGCCTCCTGAGTAGCTGGTATTATAGGCATGTGCCACCACGCCTGGCTAATTTCTGTATTTTCAGTAGAGATGGGGTTTCAGCATGTTGGCCATGCTGGTCTCAAACTCTTGACCTCAGGTGCTCCACCTGCCTCGGCCTCCCAAAGTGCTAGGATTACAGGCGTGAGTCCCCGCGTCCAGCCCATTATTTCTGAAAACATTCCCACACTCCTATCCCTGCCCTCCTGGGATTACAGTTGTATGTATTTTATACTGCTTGATATCCTCCCTCAGGTCTCTGAGGCTCTCTGTGCATAATTTTTTTTTGGTCTTTTTTTCTCACTATGCTTCATTTTTAGATGGTTTCTTTTGCTGTTTTAAAGTTCTTTGATCTTTTCTTTTGCAGGGTATGATCTGCTGTTAATCCTATTCAGTGAATTTTGAATTCTCTAATACTTTCCATCTACAGATTTCCATTTAGTTCCTTTTTTGCATCTTCACTTCTCTCCCTATCATCTTCATGTGTTCCTTTAAATCACTAAGAATATTTACAATTGCTGGTTTAAAGTTCTCGTCTATTAATTTTATCACCTCTCACTTCTGGGAGTGTTTCAATGCACTAGTTTTTGTTTTTCTTTTTTTCTAATTATGGGTACCATTTTCCTGCTTTTGCTTATCTCATAATCAAAGTGTTGGGTTTGTTCTGGCAGGTAATTAATTTACTTGAGGACCAGCTTGTTCATTTTGAAGCTTACTTTTAGCTTTTTCAAGGAAGATTTTCAATTCCTTTTACTCTATGCTAGTTTAGTTTTATTAATAGGATAAGGTGATCCTGAAATCTTTATTGTATACCCTGTATATTCAACAAGGACTTTCCACTCTGGCTGACTGGAACTCTCATGTCTCTTATCACTGTATGAACTCCTGATGTTTTGTTAGTCCATAGCATCCCAAAGATGTTATCTTTAATGTTCTGGAAGAAAACACCTGTAAACTTGGGATTCCATACTCAGCAAAAATATCTTTCAAGAATAAACACAAAGTAAATATATTTTATGAGTAGCAGCTGAGAATTCATCACCAGTAGATCTTTACCAAAGGAACTTCTGAAAGACCTAATTCAGACATAAGGAAAGTGGTTCCAGATGGAATGTATCAGAACAGTATTGTTCACACATATTTATTACTTTGTTCTACATTGCTTGTAGTATCATACATTCAGTAATACACAATAAATATATTACTGTTCATATATATTTATTACTTTGTTCTACATTTATTACTGTTCATATATAGTTCGTAACAGTAATACATTTTTTACTAAATGAATAGTAATTAACCTGTCAACAAAAATACACAAGCTGGGTAAGAGAAATTAATGGTGTTAATATGTTTCAGGGTTCTCGAGTTTTCTGGGAGGAGGATAAAAGGTCTGATTAACTTCAGACTTCCTAAGTATGTATGGTATAACATGTAGTGTAGCCACCAAAAGAATACAAGTACTTAATTTCCAAGCATTGGGGAGAAAAGTAGAATGATTAAAAAAATACCAAATGAATTAAAAAGATGAGAAAGAAAAAAAAAAGAAAGCAAAGATGTCAGTAATAGAAAGTACTAAATAAAACAATAAAAACACATCCCAATATATTTTGGATTACACTAAATATTAATGAATGAAATGGCCTGAAAGTGAGCTATCTACTGTTTCTAAATCTATGAAACATAGAAATAATTAAGAAAAAGATAACTAAACTGCATATATTTAGAAACTTTAGAATTTATATGAAAATGTACTTATATATAACATGTAGATTAAAAAAAGATGATAATAAATATTAGAAAATAATTTGAAGCCAGGTGCAGTGGCTTACTTCTGTAATCCCAGCACTTTATGAGGCCAAGGCAGGAGGATCAGTTGCTTGAGTCCAGGAGTTCGAGACCAGACTCTGAGTGACATTAAGAAACCCTGTCTGTACAAAAAATATAAAAATTAGCCAGCCGTGGTGGGGTGCACCTGTGGTCCCAGCTATTTGGGAGGCTGAGTCAGGAGAATTGCTTGAACCTGGGAGGCCGACGTCGCAGTGAGCTGAGATTGAGCCACTGCACATCAGCCTGTGTGAAAGAGTGAGATCCGGTATCAAAAAAAAAAAAAAAAGGAAAATAATTTCAACTGAGTAATAGTACTACATATATCAAAACATACACTAAAGCTATGTTAGGATAAAGGAAAAAATAACATTAAAGAATGCATGCACTAGGAAAAAAGAAAAGGTGAAAATCTGAACCATGCTTCTATTTCAAGAAGAAACAAGAGAAAAGAACACATAGAAAAAAGAATTTATAGAAAAAAGAACAGCAACATGAAAGAAGGAGAGAGGTAGCAAAGAGCAGAAAGTAATAAAATTAGGTAATAAACATAAAATAGAAAATATTAAAAATCAAAAGTTATTTGTAAAGAGTAAAACAATTGAGAAACTGTAATAAGACTGATAAAGAAAAAAGAGACAAGGTATAAGTAATAATATCAGGAATGCAAAAGGAGGTACTACAGATGCTGTAGATATTAAATGGACAATAAGATAATATAAAAAACATTATCTCCAAAAATATTAAAAATTTAGAATGGACATATTTCTATAAAAATATAATTTACCAAAACTATGTCAATGAAGAAATAGAAAATCTGAAGAATTCTATCACTGTTAAAGAAATTTTGATTGAATCAACAATAAAAAAAAAAATACTCCTACAAAAACCCAACAACAACAAGAACAACAATAACAAAATTCCAGGCTAGGAGATTTCACTGGAGAATTCTATCAAATATTCAAGGTATAAACACTTTTAATACTAATATATGAGATTACAGAAAAACAAGGGCTACTCTCCAATTTGTTTTTGAGGCTAGCATAACTTTGATATAACTTGCAAGTTCAAGAAAAGATTTCAGGTGAATCTCTCTCAGGAACATAGATAAAAATATATTAAGTAAAACTCTAACAAACCAAATTCAGGAATATATATAAGAATGCATTACAATCATGTTGGTTTTGTCAGAGGAATGAAAATTGGGTACATTAGCAAAATCAATCCTTAAAATTTATCCCATTAACAAATTAAAGAGAAAAAATTCAAATAATCATTCCAAACAATGCAGAAAAAGCTTTAATAAAATTTAATATTTGGAGGCCTAGCATGGGGGCTCATGCCTATAATCCTAGCACTTTGGGAGGCTGAGGCGGGTGGATCATCTGAGGTCAGAGTTTGAGACCAGCCTGACTAACATGGTGAAACACTGTCTCTACTAAAAATACAAAAATTAGCCAGGCGTGGTGGCACATGCCTGTAATGCTAGCTACTTGGGAGGCGGAGGCAAGAGAATCGCTTGAATCCAGGATGCAGAGGTTGCAGTGAGCCAAGATCGCGCCACTGCACTCCAGCCTGAGCAACAAGAGCGAAACTCTGTCTCAAAAAAAAAAAAAAAGAGATATTTGTGATAAAAGCTCTTAGTAAAGTAATAATAAAAGGAAACTTCTTGAATCTGATAGAGGTTATCACTCAACACAGAAAATATTACATGAAATGATGAAAACTGAAAACTTTGCTTTTAAGATTGGGAACAAGAATAAGAATCCTATCCCTACTCTGTGTTTTGCATTGGTAGTCCTAGCTAGTGCAATTATCAAGAAAGAGAGAGAAAACATATAGTGATTTGAAAGAAATAAAACTGTTATATTGATAGATAATATGATCAAAATCCAAAAGATTCTACAGCTTTTGTCCTATGTAAGGTCACTGGTTAAAGAAAATATCATCAGCAACAAAAAGCTTTTGTATTTCTGAATATAAGCAATAATGAGAAAATGAAATTGAAATAAATTTGACAAAGGTGTAAGATTTCTACAAGAAAATTAACTGTATTGAGACATTAAAGAAGACCTAAACAAATGGAGAGATATTTAATGTCCATAGGTTGAAAGACTTAATATTATTAAAATTTTAATTATCTTACTTGTTCTAAATTTATTTATAGAGTCGACAGAACTCAAATTAAAATCCCATCAAATTTGTTTAAGGAACTTGACATACAATTCTAATATGAATACAGAAATGCCCAGAACCAAGAATAAAGACATTTTTGCAAAAAGAAACAAGGTAAGAGAAATGGCTGTAATTAGGTATCAGGTCACTTTTTTAATCCTGTAGTTGTTTTCAAAAGTGTCTTACAAAGATATAATAAAGACAGTGTGGTACTGACACGAGGATAAGCAAACCAACTAACAGAACATAAAAGAGAGGTCAGAAACAGATCCATACATATACGAACACAAATTATGACAAAAGGGGCAGTGCAAAGTATAATAGCAAGGAAAGGAAAGTCTTATCATTACATGTTTCAGGGATGAATAAGCTACCACATGAAAAAAACAGAAGGTGACTTGTATCTATCCTGTGTTGTCATCTTTGTCCATTCATGGTGTTATAACAAAATACCATAAACTGGGAGGTTAAAAAGAGAAATGTATTTCTCATTTGTTTTAGAGGTTGAGAAGTTCAAGATCAAGGAATTTAGATGCAAAGATGAGTTGAGACGACAATATAAGCAAATATTTACACAAATAAAATATGCAGATTTGGTCTTATGGTGGTTATAAAATATGTCCACAAATTCTTAGAGATTCATGTCTTCAGAAGGTAGGCCCTAAAGTCCCTTACTGTTAATATGGTCTGGATATAGCAACTCACTTCTAATGAATAGAAAAATGTGACTTAGGAGACTAGGTCACAAAAAGTATTATGTCTTCTTGCTTTCTCTTGAATTATTTGTTCTGGGGGAAGACAGCTGCGGAGTTGTGAGGATACCAAGCTTCTCTGTGGAAAGGCCACAGGGCTAGGAAGTGAGGTGTCTGGCCATAAACAGGAACTTAGGCCTTCTAGCCACAGAGGTGTAAATGAGCTTGGAAGCAGATCTTCCAGCACCCATTAAGTCTTCAAATGGCATTTTGATTGCTACTTTATGAAAGACCTTGAGACAGATTCACCCAGATAAGCCACTTTCAATTACTTCATGAGTAAATTTTTGACTCATTAAATTATGAAATAGTAAATGTTGTTTTTAAGAACTAAATGTTGGAGTAATTTGTTACATAGAAATAGGTAACTAATGCAGTTCTAGAGTCATGGAAGCGGGAATAAAATGATAGAAGGCATTTCAAAAGAAGAATCAGTAAGACTTGGTTACTGAAAGAAGATAAAGACAAAGAATGGGTCAAAGATAGCTATAAGGTTTTATATTCAGGAATTAGGGGAATAGTGGTATCAATGAAGAAAGACTGTTAAGGAAGAAATAGATTTGGAAGATGTAACATAAGTTGAGTTTTGAAATATAGAAACTAAGATAATAACAAGACATATGGTAAATGTTCTATGGACAGTTACAAAATAAGGACGAATATCAGGTAAGATGTAGAGCTGCAGGAGGGTGCAGTGAAGAATCTGACAGATAATTAATAGCATAAGAACGACTATCTTTAATAAAAGAATTTGATAAGATCAGAAAGCCTCAGTTTCTTTGAAGCCTGAGTACATAAAGATAAAAGTAAAATTATTTAAACATCTGGATAAAATAAGCTTGGTAATAAAATGTAGGGAAGAAGAGGAAAAGTGAAAGAGAAACTAATTTCACTTTAAATACAGGCATAGGCATCTAAAAGCCAATAAGGGAAGGAAGGACTGAGTGGTGGGGGAGAGAGAGAAAGAGAAACTAAGGCAGCAGGTTTTTGGAGCGTCAGAAATTGCAAATTTTTTTTCTCAAACAGGTAAAATTGAGAGCTTCAAAAAAAGAAATTAGTAATTCAGCAATAAAGCTGATAAAGCACTAAGAAGCGAAGAGTAAATCAGAATAATCTCTGTGGGAATAGTAATTCCCTAATATGACTAAAAAGGAACTCCCTTTTGTAATATTTCTTTCTTAGAGTTCAGCATTCAACTATCTTTTATTGTCAAGATTTGTTGCCTCTTAAAAGCCAACAAATGCAGATATATTTCATTATATAAACATTTGCTATTACAGATTTTTTTTTTTTTGAGATAAGAGTTTTGCTCTTGTGGCCCAGGCTGGAGTGCAATGGGGCAATCTTGACTCACTACAACCTCTGCCTCACAGGTACAAGCGATTCTCCTTTCTCAGCCTTCCAAGTAGCTCGGATTGCAGGGATGTGCCACCACGGCCGGCTAACTTTTTTGTATTTAGTAGAGATGGGGTTTCACCATGTTAGTCAGGCTGGCCGCAAACTCTTGACCTCAGGCAATCCACCTGCTTCAGCCTCCCAAAGTGTTGGGATTATAGGCGTTAGCCAGTGATCCCAGCCAATCATAGAATTTTAACCAGAAATCATTAAAGATTCCATTTACGATTAATTCTTGGTTACAAAGTTATGTTCCAGTAAATATATTCCTACAAAATTGTTATTCACTGCTGAGCTCTGAATCTTTTCTTCTGTAGCTTATTTCTTACCTTAAACTCTCAAGCGAGATAATTATGTTTATTCCTAAAATCTATTATATATCTATCCCCCCTTTTTAAACAATTACAGCCCATCTGGTTTAATATCACTGATACGTTGTCCATCTTCCTCTAATTCAAGTCCTTTTCTTTCTTATTTCTACTTTGTTACTTTGTTTTAATCTTTAGCATGTGCTATATGTGGGAACACCCACCTTTTGTGCCCATGCCAGATCTCTGCCTCAGTTTATATTTTGGAGGAGAAATAATTTATGACAATCAGATTTGTCTGTAATATAAAACAAACCTGAAAGAAATGTCCTTTCTCAAGTATCTACATTATAGGTTTTTAAAAAAGAAAGTATAAACCACAGAGCATTTAAAATAAGACTTAGTAATAAAAATTGAATTTATAAGATATTTATGGCATGAATTAAAGTATTTATTGGTTAAACATATTTAACCTTATATATTAAAATATACATGTATAAAACCTAAGTTAAAATCTAAAATATCTATAATTTTTGAGGTAATTCTTAAATTTTTCTAAGAAAAAAATAATTTCCCACTCAAAACAGGGATCTACCTCAATACAACAAAGGTTACATATGACAAACCCACAGCTAACATACTTAATGGTGAAAAATTAAAATTATTTCCTTTAAAGATCAAAAACATGACAAGGATGCCCATTTTTAACACTTCTATTCCATATGGTACTGGAAGTCCTACCCACAGAAATTAGGCAAGACAAATAAAAGGCATCAAATTGGAAAGAAAGATGCTAAATTGTCCCTATTTGCAAATGAAATGATCTTATTTATAGAAAATCCTAAAGACCTCATAAAAAAATGCCAGAATAAACAAATGCAGTAAAATTGAAGATTACAAAATCAACATACAAAAATCAGTAGCATTTTTATACACTAACAGCAATCTATCTGAAAAAGAAATCAAGAAAACAATTCCATTTACAATAGCTACTAAAACAATAAAATACCTAGGAATAAATTCAACCAAGAAGGTGAAAAATCTCTATATTGAAAACCACCAAAAACTGATTAAAAAAATTTAAGAAGACACAAATAATTGGAAAGCTATCTTGTATTCATGAACTGAAGAAATTAATATTGTCAAAACGTCGATACTATTCAAAGTGATCTACAGATTCACTGCAATTCCTATCAAAATTCCAATGACATTTTTCACAGAAATGGATAAGATGATCTTAATATGTGTATGGAACCACAAATAAACCCAAACAGACCAATCTTGAGAAAGAAAAACAAAGTTTGAGGGGGTGTGGGGCCATGGTGGCCTTGCAGGCAGGGAAAACCCTTCTCCCTCCACTCTGCGGTGCCTTTGCCTGCCACACTTGTCACCTTGCCCCCAAGAGTGGCTCCCAGCGGAGTTTCAAGATTCTGCCCTCCAAGAAAGTCTTGCCATGATTGGATAGGACCCCCAGATAAATATTCAAACCTTTGACTTGTTCACTTTTACATACCTCAAAATGAATCACTATTGGAACAAAAGCTTAGAAAATTAAGACAAGAAACACAAAAATGGAATCAACAGTTCTGGGCAAACCAGAATTTGACTTTTAGTAAGGAAAAGGAAGAATTTATTCACTCAAGACTAAAAACTAAAGGCTTGGCCCTGAGAACTGAATCGGATCAGAAAACAACATTGAATGCAGAAGAAATGGCGGACTTTTACAAGGAATTTTTAAGTAAAAATTTTCGGAAGCACATGTATTATAACAGAGACTGGTACAAGCGCAACTTTGCTATCACCTTCTGCATGGGAAGAGTGGCCCTGGAAAGGATCTGGAACAAGCTTAAACAGAAACAAAAGAGACGAGCAACTAGGGAATCCACCCTGACCCAGCCAGAGTCCAGGTTTCCACAGGAAGCAGATGGTTAGAGGGCTCCTTTCAGAGGGGCTCTGAGAAAAACTGGAAGTGATCCCAAGAAGCCGACATCTTCCAAGGGTGCCCATGGCCTGTTTGGGGGCAGGGTGGGTCCTGGGGCACTGTAGGCTGACTGAGTCCCGCTTATATTGGCTCTACGTCAGCTTGTTGTCACGGATGTGGTGTTAAATAAAGCCCAAGCACTGGGTGCCCGTTAAAAAAAAGAAAAGAAAAGAAAAAAGAGAAACAAAGTTTGAGGCTATTATGGTATAAAACACCAAGTGGCATTTGATAACATATAGTGACTAAAGGAAAGGTAGAATAAATAATTGATTTTTCCTTTTATTCATTTTTTTCTTCTAGAATGAGTTGATTCTACAGCATCTTCCAATGGTGACCAAAGATTTTTTTTCTTTATTTAAAACCATTTTGGGCCAGGCACAGTGGCTCACACCTGTAATCCCAGCACTTTGGGAGGCCAAGGCAGGTGGATCACCTGAGGTCAGGATTTTGAGACCAGCCTGACCAACATGGTGAAACCCTGTCTCAAAACAAAACAAAACAAAAATGAAACAACAAAAAAACATTTTGAAGGTATAGATTTAAAAAATATGTTTGATATGTTTCAATTTATTGCACATATTCTTTCTGACATCCAGACTGTACCCACGTGGGCAAGGGGGAGCTACCTTAAGTTGGTCCATGTGTCATTTTGATGTAACCTCAGTAATCTTGATACCTTCTCTTTGCTTTTTGTAATGACAAAGTATTTTCTAGGCTTATCTTGTACTCTCCTGTCTCAAATCTGTAATCAATCATTTTTCCAAAGAGTCCTAGTTTTTTTCAGAAGACCTCATTGCAACTGAATACTGGTCTTATTTTTATTGTTTACTGAAAGGACTGAACTAGGAAACACACATTTTTTAAGAGTAAAATATATCTTGACTTCATAAACTCATATTTCCAATTCCACTTTAGAACTACAAGTTTATTCAATTTCTTTGAGTTTCTTCTCTTTTATGATTAAAAATTTGGTTCCTAAAGACTTTTATAATAACTCAACTGCCTTATCCTGTAAGTTTCAGAACATCACCACGAATATTATTTCTAAATATATGACTACTAAAAATAGTTTATGATTTTTTGCATTTCCTTTTATCCGTAGGCTTTATCCCACACAGTTTAATTACTGTGTTTAATATCACTTGAAATAATTCATCTATGTAGTTAAGCCATCAACTTCCTATATAATTAAGTTAATTTGTTTAATTTTACTTTTGATTTTTGGATATTGCTTTTCAAATTTTGATTTAATTTGAAAAATAATTATATAAACATTTATATGGTTCCAAAATTAAGCTTATAAATCTATAAAACAAGGTTCATTCAGAGAAGTCTAGCCTTCATTCTGTCCCCCTTCTCATAGTTTACTTCTGAATTATTTTTTGGCTCACATCTTCGTTTTTTTTTTTTTTTTTTTTTTTGAGACAGAGTTTCACTCTTGTTGCCCAGGCTGGTGTTCAACGGCATGATCTTGGCTCACCGCAACTTCCGCCTCCCAGGTTCAAGTGATTCTCCTGCCTCAGCCTCCCAAGTGGCTGGATTATATGCATGCGCCACCACACCGAGCTAATTTTGTAGTTTTAGTAGAGACGGGGTTTCACCATGTTGGTCAGACTCCTCTCGAACTTCCGACCTCAGGTGATCCACCTGCCTCGGCCTCCCAAAGTGCTAGGATTATGGGTGTGAGCCACCATGCCTGGACTCCTCTTCATTTTTAAAAACACAAATGTGTGTATGTTTGTGTATGACTGTGTGCATACATATGTTGGTTTACATACATGTATGTGTACAAACA
Source organism: Ateles fusciceps (assembly GCA_036589455.1). Lineage (NCBI taxonomy): Eukaryota > Metazoa > Chordata > Mammalia > Primates > Atelidae > Ateles > Ateles fusciceps. The sequence continues at coordinate 2,053,617 of JAZHEH010003090.1, forward strand.
GAGGCACACACACTCCTCACTGTTAGATAATGAGTATAATACCATACATACTGTTATATTACTGTTTTTTAACTTAATATACTTCAGATATTGTTTCATGTGCTAGCATTCTAACTGGGATTACATTGAATCTATGGGTAGACTGGTGGGGGGAGAAAGAACATTTTAATAGCATTTCAATTAATAAACATGGTCTCTGCCTTTATGTAGACTTTAATTACTCTTAATATTATAGTTTTCAAACAACAGTCTTACATATTGTCAGATTTGTTGCTAGGTATTTGATGTTTTCTGATGTGATTATAAATCATACTATTTTTAAAGTTTTATTTTTGAAATGTTTGTTACTGATATGTAGATATACAAGTGCTTTTTCTATATTCACTTAATAATTTGTCTATCAATTATTTTGGACTTTTTACATATTCAACCATGTCTGGAAAGAATGACTTTTTTCCTTCTTCCTTTCCATTTTGTCAACCTTTTATTTCTTTTTCTTGCCACAGTGCACTGATTAGGACTTCAGTACAAAGATCCATAGAAATGGTAATAGTCAACTTCTCTGACATGTTCTCAGTCTTCAAAAGAACGTTATTGACATTATTTTTTGCCACTAAGAACAATCTTTGCTATAGAATAGATGCCTTTAGAAAATTAAGGAAATTCTATTCCTAGTTTTTTAAGGAATATTTTTGAAAACATAACCATGAAGGAATATTAAGTGTTATCAAATGCTTTTTCTGTATCTATTGAAAACACCTTACGATTTTTCTCTTTTAATAAGTTAATGTTGTAAATTAAATTAATTGATTTTCTAATGTTATTCCAGCTTTGCATCCCTGACATTGAGTCTAACTGGTAATGATTTTTTTTTGTTAGTTCTTTAGTGCTCTTTGTAGATGCTTTGTATAATTCAACTTTTTTACTTGTGGTGGAGGGTTGGTTCAAATTGCCTAGTTCACCACTAACTCTTTCATTTTAAATATATTTCATTCTAACATTCCACCAAAACTCCTCTTACCATGATTAACAAAGTCACCACGTTACCAAATTAGAAGGTCCATTCTCAGTCCTTATCTTAGCCAATGAATAACAAATTCTTATAAAACATAATGGTTAAGAGCATATTGTCTTTACACAAACTGAATGTGAAACCTAGATCTGTCTATTCATTATCTATGTGATCTTGTACAAGTTCCTTAACTTCCTTTGGCCTCAGTTTGGCCATCTGCCAAACATAATTAATAATGTTATATACTTTGTAGGGTTGCTGTAAAGATTAAGTACATGTAAGTTGCTTAGAAAAATGTACACATTAAGTATTCAATATATATCACCCACTATTGCTTATTCCTTTTCTAAATTTTTATTTTTTATTTTAACTATTTTGTCGTTATTTCTATTTCTCTGGATATACTTTCTCAGTCTTTCTCAGTGGAGTGATTTCCCTAAGCTTTACATTTTGAAACTCAGTCTTCACACAGTTTCATCTCTCTACCCTCTTTTTCAACATGTTCTCATTCCATGACTTTAAAAATCATGTGTATGTTAGCGATTCACAAGTTTATAGCTCTTGTTGTAATCTCTCCCCTGAATATCAACTTATACACACAGTTGACTAGTTGATATCCTGCTTTAACACCTTACCTCTTTACAGTCTTTTTTTTAAAAATAGGCTTTATGTTTTAGAGTAGTTTTAGGTTTACTATAGTCTATTTCACACGGTGATAGAAATCATCTGTTGAATATTTAAGTCTGATCACATCCCTTTGCTCAAAGCCCTCTGATCTCATTCCTATCTTGAAGGTCTTGAGCTTCTCATCTCATTCAGTACAAAATCTCAAGTCCTTTCTGAGGAAGGGTCAGAGAACTTTTTCTCAAGGGCCAGAGAACAAATATTTCAGGCTTTGCAGACCAAATAGATTTTGTTGCAACTATCTAAACTAATATATCCAACAAAAATTATTATATTTTATGAAATATGCATGAAATCAGAAAAAATATATTTGTTTTGGTTTATGACATTTTTATAGTAGTTTCATAAATATTTACTGTATAAAAAGATAAGGTCCAACATTATACATTTTTTACAAAAGATCATGGCAAGGACATTAAACTATAGGTTAAATAATTTCTTCTATACAACATGTCAAACAACTAATTGTAGACTTACTTCAGATTATTGATTCTAATTTCTGCACTTTCAGTAAGTTTCTTCGTTTCTTCTTTCCACCTATTGGCTGCCTTCTGTTGAGTTGCTAGGAGATGCCTCAGTTCAACAACAGAATTTCTATTGCTGTCTTCCATCTCTCTTAATTGAACTTCGAACCCACGTTCCTTTATTGAAAATTCATGTTCCATCGTACTGATCTAAAGAATAAAATGAAAATGTATTTTTTTGTTCTTTCCTTATAGGTACTATACTATGATGTACACAAAATGATATATACAAAAGGAATCATTCATTGTGTTGTCTGAGGCACAGAAATGTTTGGATAAGAAATCTATGTAAGAAATCAAGTTTGGCTGGGTGTGGTGGCTCACGCCTGTAATCCCAGCACTTTGGGAGGCTGAGGCAGGAGGATTATGAGGTCAGGAGTTTGAGACCAGTCTGACCAACATGGTGAAACCCTATCTCTACTAAAAATACAAAAATTAGGTGGACATGGTGGTGCATGCCTGTAATCCCAGCTACTCAGGAATCTGAGACAGGAGAATCACTTGAACCTGGGAGGCAGAGGTTGCAGTGAGCCAAGACTGCGTCACTGCACTCCAGCCTGGGTGATAGAGCAAGATGCTATCTCAAACAAACAAAAAACAAAAAAAGAAGAAAAAAATCAAGTTTACAATTTGTCTTCATCACAAATGAAAAGTTACGATGTCAGTAAAACCAGAATTTTGATGAACTATATAGTTTTTGCAACACTTTCCCTAACACCTTAAAATGCCAGTAAAAGAAAAGACTACTATCTATTATAATGCAACACTTCTTTATCTACTCTGATTTTTGTTGCTGGAATCCAAGGAACGTGTTGATGCTGTTAGTGTCTGAGTTAGGTATTTACTGAAACCACTTCTGATTTACATACTAAATTTGAAACTCTTTCAAAGGGCTTTGTAAAATCAAAGAAAATTATATACAGGAATTCCTTTACCACTTCAGTTGCAGTATTAGTGAGTGCTTAATGAATGAATTATTTTTCAGGAGAAAGAGACAATATAAATAATGATTCTGAAAATCTCATATGAAAATGTCTTCAGTACATTTCTAAGAATTTACATCATTACAGTAAAAGCACTTGAATTGTAGAATGAACTTATAAGTAAATGCTCTTTGGATACCCTAGAAGCTTTCTCTATGGGGGTTAAGGAAGAGAATTAAGCCCTAATGCTTTAAGGCATCCAATGTATATAAGTAATTGCCTTCTTTCATATGTGTCTAGAATGTAACTACCTAAGTATCATTTTTGGGGAAATTGAGAAAAAAGTTACTGAAATATTTTTCTATGTTTTGTGGTTCAGATGAAAAACACTTGTGGAAAAAGGCAGCAAGGTGATCTGACTTCCTTATTACACTCTCAGGCAATCTATATTTTGGTATACTAAAGAAGTATTATAAAGAACACCTATCTTGTGATACTTTAATTGCTTTAAAAATGGCCACAGCTGGCTAGACTTCTAGTAATTCATTAAATATGGCTACTTTCAAACTCAAAAAAGAAAGACTCAGCTTAATTTTGTCAAAAACACTAAACAAGGCCCAACAACAACAGAATTCTTGGCTCATGGGAGCAAAATGCAAACATCCTGTCCTTGCCACCCCTGCTAAATGCAAAATGCTTCCTAAAACTCTTCAATTTGCTTTCCCAAATAGTACAGAAGCAGAAATTTAAGACTTTACAAATACAGACACTGGAAAAACAATCTTGTGATGTATTACTGCCGTGCAAGCCTCCTGAGGCCCCTTGACCCCTGCTGCTATCTTAATAATTTTTGAATTATTAGATGCTGCAAATTTAAATTACCTGCTCTTTCTCCTTCCCTGCCTTAATCTTCACCTCCTCTGCAGAAGTCACGTTAGTCTAACATCTCAGGTGGAAAACAAAAAGTACAACCCCTATGAGTGTCTGTCTCTCTCTCTCTCACAAACACATGTTAAAAACTGATCTATGTGGTCTGCTCATGCCTGTAATCCCAGCACTTTGGGAAGCTGAGGTCAGGCAGATCACTTGAGGTCAGGAGTTAGAAACCAGCCTGGCCAACATGGTGAAACCCCATCTCTACTAAAAATACCAAAATTAGCCAGGTGAGGTGGTGGGTGCCTATAATCCCAGCTACTCAGGAGAGTAGGGCAGAAGAATCGCTTGAACCCGGGAGGCAGAGGTTGCAGAGCCGAGACTGCACCACTGTACTCCAGCCTGGGCGACAGAGCTTCTCAAAAAACAAAAAACAAACAAACAAACAACAACAACAACCAACCCCCCCACACAAACACTTGATCTATGCATCTGTACAGTTTTTAGAATGGGAAAATCTATTTATAGTTTCACAAGCTTTAAGATCCTTCATGATAACCTGGTCCCTGCTTACTTCTACTAGCTTGTGTTGTGCCACTATTCCCTTCCCTTTCATTTCCACTATAATGCCTTTTTATTCTTGAGTTCTTTTCACATACTGTTTCTTTTGCCTGAAATAGCCGTTTTCTGCTTATCCTAGTTATTTCAACTTTTGGAACTCATTTAGTTTATAATTATATATTTAAAGTTTGCCCACCTACATGCAAATTATAAGCTTTTAAGGATGGGTACCATATCTGTTTTGTTTACCGTTGCATATTTAGCACCTGGAACACAGCATGGTTGTCAAAACATATTTGCAGATTGAATGAACGGTGGCTTTTTGGTGTCAAAATTCAGTCTTTAAATAAGCCCCATAGCTTTTAGTAGATAAAATTCGAATTGCTAACTTAATTGGACAGGTTTGTGGTAATGTTGAAAGGCTAAGGGCCACAACAACTGATCTCCTATTACAAAAATTCTATTAATGATAAAATTCAGAATGTTGGGTGGGAAAAATAGTTTTATGGTCTCTCTTCTTTCTTCCTTTTTCTGCAGAGAAATATTCATAAAAGTAGATAGTTGAATTGCTGAAAACAACTCCATTTCTTAATTTTAGATGGTTATGAGGGGAATTTAAACCATAAAGAAATGGAGAGCCTTGGCAAAAGAAGTGGTTAGAAAAAGAGAAAGCTAGGGTTGAAATCAATGTAGTGGCATTAAGATCAAATGAAAACTTCATATGATAAATTGTTAAGGTTTGCAGCCAACTGACCTCCCAATATCTCACTGTCTTTATCTTTTTGGCTTCTTTCAGTTGATCTACTGAAGATCATACTCTTTTGCAAGGGGGAGAAAACGGCAAGGAGTAGGTGCACTAGGTTCCTATTTTGTCAAAGAAAGAATCAGTTACAAAGCAATTTATCTGAAAGCCTTCCCCATCCATAAAATAGAATTATAGCTATCTAGTTAGTTAAGAGGCTCTGCTCTTTATATATCAATGACTCTTCTCTTAAGCTAGATACAGATTTGGTGAGATATGTGGAGTAGATAAACTTTCTATCACTCTTTTGTTCTCCGTACTATCAGTTACTATCCCGAAATGTTAAAGATGGATCAATTAGAGTACTAGATAGGGAAAATTCATTGATTCCATCCACACCCATTATAAAAAAAAAGAAAACAACTACATATTGTAAAACTATAGAAAATACAAAGCATTAAAAAGACAAATATAAGGTCTCTCTATTCCCAAAACTCAGATAATCACTACTACATAATTGTTTTTATTTACGAATTTTAGAATTGTTATTACAGCATGTAAAGGATTACTACCTGTATGTGTGTACACATATATATTTTTTAATCATAGGGTGTAGCAATATAAATGCATTATGAATTATTTGGAAATATAGTATTTAATGACAATACAGTATTTTATTAAAAGTATATACAGTATATATTAAAAATATATATGTGTACACACACAGGTAGTAATGCTTTATACACTATAGTAACAATTTTAAAATTCATAAGTAAAAGCAATTATGTGGAAGTTAGAAGTATTATCTGAGTTTTGGTAATAGAGGGACTTTATGTTTGTCTTTTAATGTTTTGCATTTTCCATAATTTTACTCTCTCCTCTCTCTCTATATATATATGTGTGTGTGTTATATATATATATATATATATATATGCATGGTGTGTGTGTGTATATATATACACACATATATAGATGTAACATAATTGTTTACTTCTAGGTATTTAGGTTGTTTCTAATTTATTATAAATAATGCTACAATAAACTTATTTAATTATGAAATATTTAAATTATTTTCTTATGACTGAATTTTAGACTCTAAAGTAAATACTTTTAGCTGCACATTCACTCAGAGATACTTAGAAAAAAAAACAGTAGGCAGTAAGCAGTTTAAACTCACCACTAATTAATTGCTTAGTTTGTAGAATCTGTTCATCTCTCACATGATTTTTTTATTGGGTTACAAATAGTTTTCTCATATAAATATTCTCAACTATATATATTCTATATTTTTTCTCTATATATAACATATATATTCTTTCTATATATTTTGTTTTTGTTTTGACACAGAGTCTCGCTCTGTTGCCCAGGATGGAGTACAGTGGTGCGGTCTTGGCTCACTGCAAACTCTGCCTCCCAAGTGATTCTCCTGCCTCAGCCTCCCAAGCTGGGATGACAGGTGCCTACCACCACACCCTGCTAATTTTTTTATTTTTAGTAGAGACGGGGTTTCACTATTGTTGGCCAGGTTGGTCTCGAACTCCTGACCTCATGATCTGTTTGTCTCAGCCTCCCAAAGTGCTGGGATTACAGACATGAGCCACCAGGCCCCACCTTTTCTCTTATATTTTAAAAAGCTCCTTAGATATGGTCTTAGAGCTTTTGTCATATTTATGAAAACTATCTACCTCCCAGTGATTTTCTTTTCTTTTTTTTTCTTTTTCAAACTTTAAAAATGGTTTTAAATATTTAAAAACATATACTTAAATTTATCAATATTTTCATTTGAAATTTCTTCCTTTTTTTGCTTAGTTCTTCTCTTTCAGTTAAATATTCATCTACGTTTCCTACTAATGTTTTATAGAATCACTGACATATTAAAGTTGTTAATTCATATGAAATTTATCATATAAAGTTTATGAGAGGAAGACAGAACATTTTTTCACCAAAGTACACCTTTTCTTTAATCATAGAAATGTTTTAGTATGAGAACGTTTGAGCATACACAAAACAGAATGTTACAATTCCTGTATGCCCATCACCCAGCTTCCATAATTGTCAAACTATCAAACTCATAGGCACTCTGGTTTCATCTATACTCCTGCCTACTTTCCTCTGCCAAGATTTATCTGCTTCTCTCTTACGATGAACAGTGTAAGTCTTAAAAGATCAGCTAGCTTTTTACACATATACTGACATACTAAAGTAACCGCATAGATTTAGATACTCTAGGAGGCTCCCTCATGTGTCCTTCTAATCAGTACTTATTCATTTAAAAGGTAGTTATTCTGATACTATCCTCATAGATAATTATGCTTATTCTTCACTATCATATAGTGAAATAATAAAATATAAGCTTGTATGTCTGGCTTTTTTGCTCATCTCCGTGTCTATGAGACTCATTCACTATTGCTTATATAGTTCATTATTTTTCATTGTTGTTTCTATTCCAATTTATCAAAATTATTTATACAATTTCAACTAGATGAACTTTGCATTGTTTTTAGTGTTTTGACTACAACTTCTATGAATATTCTTGTCCACATCCACATAAGCACTCATATTTGTTGGGTCTGTAGCCATGATTATTTGGCATAGGATGTGTATTACTCCATTATCATACTGCTATGAAGAAATACCTGAGACTGGGCCGGACGCAGTGGCTCACGCCTGTAATCCCAGCACTTTGGGAGGCCGAGGTGGGTGGATCACGAGGTCAAGAGATCGAGACCATCCTGGTCAACATGGTGAAACCCCGTCTCTACTAAAAACACAAAAAATCAGCTGGGCATGGTGGCATGTGCCTGTAGTCCCAGTTACTCAGGAGGCTGAGGCAGGAGAATTGCTTGAACCCAGGAGGCGGAGGTTGCGGTGAGCCGAGATCATGCCATTGCACTCCAGACTGGGAAACAAAAGCGAAACCTTGTCTCAAAAAAAAAAAAAAAAAAAAAAAAAAGAAATACCTGGGTAATTTATAAAGAAAAAGAGGATTAATGGACTCACAGTTCCATATGGCTGGAAAGGTTTCACAATCATGGGGGAAGGCGAAGAAGGAGCAAAGGCACATCATACATGGCAGCAGTCAAGAGGGCATTTGCAGAAGAACTGCTCTTTATAAAACCATCAGATTGGCCAGGCACAGTGGCTCACACCTCTAATCCCAGCACTTTGGGAGGCTGAGGCTGGTGGATCACCTGAGGTCAGGAATTGGAGGCCAGCCTGGCCAACATGGTGAAACCCCATCTCTACTAAAAATACAAAATTAGCTGGCTGTGGTGGCACACGTTGTAGTTCCAGCTGCTTGGGAGGTTGAGATAGGAGAATCACTTGAATCCAGGAGGCAGAGGCTGCAGTGAGCCAAGATTGTGCCACTACACTCCAGCCTGGGCAAGACAGAGCAAGACTCTGTCTCAATAAAAAAAAAAAACACAACAAAAAACCATCAAATGTTATAAGACTTATCCACTATCATGATAAAAGCATGGGAAAACTAACTCCCATGATTCAGTTACCTCCTAGAGGTCCCTCTCATGACACATGGGGATTATGGGAGCTACAACTCAAGATGAGATTTGGGTAGGGACACAGCCAAACCATATCAAGATATATGTATGCCCAGCTTTAAAAGATACTGCTACATTCCTATCAGTATCTGTCAAAATTCTAACTGCTTTATATTCTTATAAATACCTGATATTTTTAGTCTTTTTAATTTTAGCCATTCTGGTGGTGTGTAGTGTTATCTTGCAGTTTTAATTTAAATTCCCCTGAAAAATAATGAAGTTGAACATATTCACATATATGCTATTTTATGAAGTGCCTACTTAAGTCTTTAGCCCTTTTCTGGAAATTGAGTATCTATTTTTTCATTATTAACTATTAACTGTTTTTTCCTTATTAATACTTTTCTTATTAATTGGTAAGAGTTTTTATATTTTGAATATGAGTTCTCTTTTTGGTTATATGTACTACAAATACTTTCTCCCACTTTTCCCTTTCTTAATGGTATCTTTTGGTGACTAAAAATATCTTAATTTTAGTGAAATTCAATTCAGCTTGGTTTTTTCACTATGATTAGTATTTTTTGTGTTCTGTTTAAGAAATATTTTCCAATCCAAAGGCATGAAGATTTTTCTCTTAGAAACTCTATCATTTCACATTTCACATTTAGGTCTACAAGGCAGCTCCAACTAATTTGCATATATGCTGTGATACTGGAGTTAAGTTTTATTTTTAAAATATGGATCTGACTGATCTAGCACCGTTTGTGAAGACAATTTTTCCCCCACTGAACTGCAATGGTGCCTTTGTTATAAGTCAAGTGATTATAACAAATCAGTTTGTTTCTAAACTCAATTTTTTGCCATTGATCAAGTTGATTATTCTCATGTTGATAACACATTGTCTAAACTATTTCAGCTTTTTACCAAGTCTTGATATCTGGTAGTATGGTTCCTATGCTTGTTCTTCAAAGAACTCCCAGTCTAAAGCACAAAGTACAAACTTCTTTTTAAATAAGACTCTTTTTTTTTCATTTCAGAGTCCAAGGTTTTACAAATAACTAGGGTGTTTCATACCTGTAATAGGAGATATTCAATAAACATATGTTGACATGAATTAGGTTGGAATATGACTTCTTAGGAGTTCTTGCAGCAATAAAAACCAAAATAAAACAGTAACACTACCTCTTCATATTCTTACTATAAAATTGCCAGATGTAGATATTTATCAAAGAGAGTTAGTGTCACTTTTTACAAAAGTCTCATGAAATGGGGAAAGGTAAGCAAGATGTTGATAAAAATACTTGTGTTTCTTGACACTCCCTTAAAAAGACGATCATCTTCCTATTATCAAACTATATAAGCATCGGAAGATAAGGAAGAGAGAGAGAAAAGAAAGGGAATTTACTTTAAATGACATTTTTGCCTCTTGCCTTCTTCCTGCCGTGGAATTTTCAGACTAGCTATGAGTGATTCTCAGAGCCTACTGCTGTAACATCCTCTATACAGTTAGTTTTACAGACGTTCAACTTTTCAAAGGCTACTACAGAGCGAGAAGAGAGGAAAGCAGTCTGTAAAGTTATCCAATCTATGGATTTGCCAGTGCTGCTTAAATTGCTTTGGCAGGAAATATAAGTATATTTTGTGGTTGGAAAAGAATTTTTTTGTGTGTAGCAAAGGCAATCATTTTCAAGCATGCCTGCCAAGTTCTACAACACAGAAATGACTGGTTAACACTCTGAATTATGATATAGTGCTATCTGATGAGAAGGCAAAAAAAAGGGGCCTTAAAGATGTTTTGCTAGGTCTAAGTACTCTCTATACTTGGATTTTCCTAAGCACACATTTAACTCTAGTCTTGAAAATACCTTTAATTTGGCTTTTTTTTGAGCCTCCAGGGCAATCTTCCTTAAACTCTCAGTCTCTTTCCGTAACTGTTTATTTTCTTCCTGAAGTTTTAGCCTTTGTTCACTGACAAGTCCACAGTTCTCTCTCTCAGACTCCAATACGTTTTGCAGTTTCTGAATCATTTCTTGGTAACGTGATATTTCTTCTGAGGAGCTGATTACAAAATAAAACAAAAAGAACTCTTAAACTTAATGATCTATAGTAGAAGACAAAAATCTGCCTACATTTTATCACATGGACTTTGTTTGCTTTATTTTGAGTCATTTCTTTTCACTTTAGACTGAAACTGTGTGGTTTCAAAATGTTATGTTAAACCAGGCAAATATATTCAACATTTAAAATATATTCAAATCTTAACTAAGAACAGATAAATCGAACTGTTATTTATTCAGAAAATCAATGTGAGACTTCTTTCAAATTTGTACTAACATTAAGAATTACTGTGTATGGAGAACTTCAAGGGAATGAACTGAGACAACAATAAAAAGGATGAAGTAGATAATAACCAAAACTCCTTTACTTAATGAATAAACTCTATAGAATAACACAATAGCTTACTATATCACTAAATTATAAAAGCTACTTTTATATTTCCCCATTGTATGTCTTAGAAATAGTTTTTATAAACTTCTAATTCTGTAAACTTCCTGTTTTACAAGAAGTTAAACAGATTATATTTCCTGAACTTTCTCAACAATGGATCACTGGGTGAGACAACCTCTATACATTAATGTTGCTTTAATCAATAAATTGCTAATTTTTATTCCTATCTTTTAAAACGTCCATCTTTTCAATAACAGATATAAGCACTGTGAACATTCCCTGGTTAACAGCTTCCACAGGGAATTGTATAGAAATGCTACTAATATTGTGAAAGCTTAAGAAAACTACTAGTTAAAAGTATTTTGCAAGCAGAAAAAAAATCTTAAAGAAGCAACTTTCACGTGGTGGCAGTTTCATCACCATGAACCACTCTTTTATGGTCCTATTTTGGCATTCTGACCTGCCCATATCTGCCAGTTCGGGTGAACACAGTTAGTGGTTTTCTTTGATCTCTACCTCTGCTTTTCTAGATCTCTGCTTTCCCAGCTCCTCCCATATTCTTTTAAATTCTGTTTCCTACATTAAACCCTTTATTCCCACAATACTCATAGTCTTTTTCCTGTCTAAACCTTCGTTGATAAAGTTCCTAATAAAATGACGTATCTAGGCAATGATAATAAAAGGGTGCTAACATCAGAAAGATGCTGAGACCAGAAACAACCACACTTTGTTAGCCTCCTAATAGAAGTCTACAATGTCATCATCCATAAAGAATTCTTCCAAAAACAACAACAAAAAAAGAAAGCTAGATCAGATCAAGCCTCTGGGTCTAATTACTAGTTTTTAGGAACTACATGAGACAGAGTAAATAGCATCAATATGTAAGTATGTAGTGGAAGAAACTCTACATTACAAAGAACTTAGTTTTTAAAACAAATTATTTGCAAGAAAAAAATACAGAAAAGGGGATTCCCAGAGATTAAAGGAGACGCAAGACTACTCACTCCAAGCATTCCTGAAATTAGAAGTGGACAAAACTCACACTCAAGAGAAACCCTTTAAATGCAGTCTAAGAAAACATTCATCAAATATACCGTAAAGCACATATGTGAAAACTTAGGAGAAAAAAACTCTACCTATGTGGAGAATGTGGGAAAGCCTTCATTAATTCCTCATGTCTTGATGAATGTGTAAGAATTCATATTGAGGAGAAGAACTCTCCTTATAAAAAGAATGCATGGGAGCCTTTAATCATTTCTTATTTCCTTAATGAATAAAAAAAAAAACTCCCACTGGAAAGAAGCCCTGTAAATCTAAAGAAGATGGGCTAATTCTTATTCTTCATTCAACCTTCAAAATTTATCCTGGAGAGAAGCTTTTTGAAAGTAAGGAACATGGCAGGTCTTATATCCAGTCCTCACACCTTATTCTATGTTTATACACTTTAGGAAATATGTGAGAGTTCACCCTGGAGAAAAACTTTATGAATATAAGGAACATAAAGAGGGTTTCACTGATTTATCCTTTTACTGTAAACACACAAAATATTCATAATGCAGAGAGACCATGTGAATTAAAACAAATGCAGGAATGCTTTTATTCAATATGCTTCCCTCAAGAGACATATGGGTATACACATTAGAGAGAAACCCTGTGAATGTATGGTATTGGGAAAAGCCTTCATGTGTGATACTTCTCTTACTACATATAAGAAGATTTATGCTGGAATAAACCAGCTTCTCCTGCATGTTTAATCTGGAAGTAACCATATGAGCAGATTATCTGAATAATTATTGGAAATTATAAATATATTTATTAAACAAATTTGTAGGATCTCTTTTTAAAAAAAACTGTATTAAGTAACTTAGGTATTAGTATTTATTTTAAAAATATCTTTTGAACACATACAGAGATTGAGATTTCAGGCAATTCAAATAAGAAAATTTTGCTATATTAGGTAATATTGTCAGGGTGGGAAGGTAGAAAAATATTCAGAACGGATATGTCAAGTTCTAACTATCACTTTTATGGATAATCAAACATACATGATGGATCATTATAGAATATTCACTATCACAAGAAATATGTTAAGTATAGGTAGTATAAAAGAATATAAGCAAGCTACTATAATAGCTGCATAATTAGTACAAAGAAAACAATATTATAAACATTCTATTTAACTGCCAGAAATAACACATTGAAAAGAAAATGGTATACTACTGTTAAATCTTTTCTTCCTGCAGAAATTAGTTTTCAGAAATAATCTTGAATAAAATTATATTTGGTCCTAAATATTTTTTTTCAACATAAGATATATTGTAAGTCCTACCAAAAAGAAAAAGGTAGAGAATCTGTCCAATATTGTGTGAATTCTGAAGATGTTATCACAGAAAATCCAAAAGAAAAACTTACTCAATTTCAAGTTGTTTTATTCTATTTTCTGCTCTTGTAAGTCTTAGCTGAAGATCATCTTTTGAACGCTCTGCAACCAGGAATCTTTGGTGCATTTCTTCCAGTTTTCTGTAATCACTTTCGTTTCCTCTGTCTTCACGGTAAAGCTGCAGAAGAGGCTTATTACGCATATAACATTACAGAAAAAACTGTCTTAAAATTAAACAGTTTAGAGACAGGAATCAATGGAATAAAAAGCCATGATCATGTGTTCATTTGCTCCCACTGTAACATATAAAAAATATCAATAATTAAATCTGATTCTTTCACATTTACAAATAAAATGTTAAAAACTGATATATAAAATAATAATTGTTTTGAGACCAGCCTGAGCAACATAGCAAGACCCCATCATCTTAAGAAAGAATTATTGGGGCCGGGCGCGGTGGCTCACGCCTGTAATCCCAGCACTTTGGGAGGCCGAGGCGGGCGGATCACGAGGTCAAGAGATCAAGACCGTCCTGGTCAACATGGTGAAACCCCGTCTCTACTAAAAATACAAAAAAATTAGCTGGGCGTGGTGGCGTGCGCCTGTAGTCCCAGCTACTCGGGAGGCTGAGGCAGGAGAATGGCTTGAACCTGGGCGGCGGAGGTTGCAGTGAGCCAAGGTCGCGCCACTGCACTCCAGCCTGGCGCCTGGTGACTGAGTGAGACTCTGTCTCAAAAAAAAAAAAAAAAAAAAAAAAAGAAAGAATTATTAAAAAATTAGCTGGGCATGGTGGCTCACACCTGTAGCCCCAGCTATTAGGGAGGCTCGGGTAGGAGGATCCTTGAGCCTAAGAGATTGAGGCTGCAATGAGCTATGATCATGTCCACTGCACTCCAGTCTGGGCAACAGAGCGAGACATTGTCTTTTAAAAAATGGAGTTTTTTTTTTTTTGGAATTATTCATGCTCATGGTAAACTATGCAAAAAATACAAAAATGTAAAGCAAAGTTAAAAAAAAAATACTCTAAATGTCACCTTGGAGATAACCACTGGTGATTCTTTGATGAATACCATTCAATACAATCCTCTATTAAAATATTCAAAAATGAAGATATATGCTGTGGTACAATAACTAGAACTCTCTGAAAGTGACTCCTGAATCTCACCCTGGGTTACCGGGACAATGATCTAGCTTGGATGAGGCATCCCCCTTCCTCAGCAGGAGCGGTTGTACCCAAGCTCAGCTTTCTATGCGATGGGGCTCCCTCTCACAGCACAGGGTCTGTAACATCCTAAGAGATCCAAGGTCTCCAGGTGCTAAGCAGCTTCACTTTGAGGCAAATCCGAGACACGGCTACCCTCAAAATTCAGACTTCCTGGCCAAGTAATCTTTGTCTTCCCCATTGACAGGACTGCTTTGTCACTCCTTCTCTATGGAAACATGGAGTATCAGCACGTCAACGTTCCACTACTAGAATACAGATCTACACTGCAGACCCAGCAGTACTTTGACCTTAGCACACTGGTCGTAGAACAGTGGGACAGCAAGGTGTTGTGCTTTCCCTTTCCCTGTTGTCTTTTGCCTTGTAAGTTTTACATTTCCCCAATAAGCCTTTTCCTTAACCTTTGCCATGTGATGTTAAAACATTCACTCCAAACCCTGATGTATAACAGGTGGCAGTCTAAATGGGAACTATATGATATGCAGAGGGAAACTCAGAAAGGATCTACCTAGCAGGAGAGTGGTAACCGTAAGTCCTACTTTGAACACATGTATTTTTTTTTCACAAGTGGAACTGTATATTATGTTTTGCTTTGTGCATTACTCTTTTACTGATGTCATAATTTTTTCATGTTGATAATATAGATATAGACCATAATTTTTATGCCACATAGCTCTTCTTTGAAAGTCAAACTCTGATTCTACCATTTACCACTTTTTAACATTGGGTAAGATACTTAACCTCTCTATGAAAGTTGTTAATGCAGCACCTAAAACACAGTAAGTGCTCAGTCAAATTTGGTCTCCCTTTCTTTTCCCAAGGTACTTTAAAAGAGTACGATATGACTGCTAATAAAAAAGTACATGAAAGAAATGAAATTTAAACCATGAACTTCTCCCAACAGTTTTTCTCAAATAACATGAGGTAAATATTCTTCCTAAGTATGAAGTAAAAATCAGTACTTCTAAAAGGTAAAAATCATAGCAATGTTATAATTTTCTGGTTACATATACTTGTTTTATAAATAGATAGCCTAAGCCCAGTAAGAGCTAACATAAAATTCAAAAAGAAAATAAAGACAAAGTGAAATTTAGTAGGATGAGGTTTAAGCAAGAAATATAGCTACTTCACAAAATTTATATCTTTAAGTATGAAGTTCAAAGAATATGGCCACTCTTGGGAAAGAACTGTATCCAGCAACATCAGTATTTAACTGCAGACTCTGAATATATTTAAGAAAAGAAAAACTTACCAAGACAATAGTAACAAATAAAGGAATTGCTAGTAGATGACATGATGAAAACAGACAGTAATGTTGAACATTTGCAGTTGGGTTTTAGGTAGTTACATTTCCTTTTTCTTTTTACCTTTTCTAGTTCTTCTTCCACTGCTTTTTTTTCCTTAATGACTCGTTCGATTTGGCCTTGTTTTTCAGCACACTCCTATAAATCAAGTCATATTGTAAATAAATACACTTGGTAACATCTTAAGAAAGGTGGGGAAAAAATGGAGAAGTAAAATAATGTGTTCATAATGGGAATATCATAGTTATCAACACAAGTAAGGTTATATTGATTAAAAACAAAACAAAACTCAATCTTTAAAGAGCAATCTAACCCAGTATTTCAGAAATTGCCTCCAGCTGCAGGATGCCAAGGAGTTCTAACTAAACAGACTAGGAGGGAGACATTGGTTGGGGAATTCCAAGTTAAAAAAAAATAAATAGAAGCCCTTTCTCATACTGTAGATTTTCTTTTTATATACTAACAGAACCAGATAGTGGCACAAAACCTTCAGGGATTACCTATGGTCTAAAAGATGTGTGGGTGTATAAATTCTAAAAGAGTTAACTTTTTTCTTTGAAAAAATTACAGCCAACAGAAATACTAAAATATTTTATTACCAGGAACATAAGTATTTCTGTTCAAAAGATTTTAATCAGTATTTAGCAAGCATATCAATTAGATAATAAAATTTAACATTTTGCTAATGCAATTAAAACAAAAAATCATTATAGTTATTAGTTCTTCACAATTATTTGTAATTATATATTTATTTTGGAGAATGGGTAATAGGTATGGTTTTTTTTTTCCTTTCCTTTTTTCACTAATTGTGAATCATGCTTTGGAGGAACCTGCTTTGCTAACAGTGTACTGATTATTAACGATGTTCAATTATCTTTATTTTATAGAAGAAGTGCATTTCAATATGTTTCTAAAGTTTAAAGTAGGCTTCTAAATTGTGACCTAAAATTATCACTATTGATTATAATGAAGATCTTTAACCCTATGTTACAAATCAGTTGATACATTTAAATTTAATATCTTTTATTTAGAATCCTGAGTGTATATGAAATGCAACATTAATATTCCAAATATTCATATAGTAAGTTGTTTAGGAGAGGGTAGTTTCAATTCTAAATTTGCAATTTACCTACATTCTTCTCCCATGTGATTTTTAATATACGTGTTAATAACAAAGTGTGGCTCACACTTCTGGGACTGGCAAGTGGTATATAAAGAAATGCATGTGTAAGTATGCTTCACATCCCTCTCCACCCAATCCACCATTTCACTGACAAATGATGATGGCTGAAAGAATATTTGGTTAACCTGAGGGTAAAAAAGGTAAAATGAGACAGCAAAGTTTAAACCTTTAGAGAGAATTACTATACTAATTCTATTAGAAATGCACTATAATACTAAAGCAGACATTAAAAATTACTTTTAAAAAGTTTTTAGAGATATTTTGCTTATCACCCCTGTCATGCCTACCTTTGGGGGAAAATATGACAAAAAAATAGATTTTTTTTTTCAGGCACTCATGAAGTATTTCCAAAATCATATTCTGTAAAAGAAGTCTATAAAAGAAGTCTCAACGCATATTAAGAACCAATATCCACCGGCGCAGTGGCTCATGACTGTAATCCTAGCACTTTGGGAGGTTGAGGCGGGCAGATCACCTGAGGTCGGGAGTTTGAGACCAGCCTGGTCAACATGGTGAAACCCCATCTCTACTAAAAATATAAAAATTAGCCGGGTGTAGCGGCACGTGCTTGTAATCCCAGCTACCTGGGAGGCTGAGGCAGGAGTATCACTGGAACCCGGGAGGCAGAGCCTGCAGTGAGCTTGAGATCGCATCACTGCACTCTAGCCTGGGTGACAGAGTAAGACTTTATCTCAAAAAAAAAAAAAAAGAAGAACCAATATCACATAGACCATGATCTGTGCTGCCTACCTAACCAAATGAGAAATCAACAATAAAAGACAGTGTAAATCACCATTTATTTCGAAACTAAAAAAAAGACTTCAAAAAATTCATGCATCATAGATCATAATGAATATTTTATTTTACTTCTGTAAGTTTGAACATTTTATCATTAATCTACTTAATTATTTGCTATAGATTAATAGCAATCTGCTACATGGCAGAATAAAACCTTGAATATTCTTAAGATAAACTATACTTTACTAGAGAAAACAAAGGCTGTTAGGTACATGCTGGTCTCCAAAGGGAGATGTGTAGCTTGAAATACAATGGCTCTGGCTTTTTCTTAATCTATTAAATAATCTGCACACTCATCTAAAACACAAGTTTTTCTCCCTCCTGTGAGCATACCTTAATTTTGGGTTAGCAAAAGTATGCTTAACTTCCTTCCTGAACTTCATAGTATAAATAGTAGTATAGATGGATAGTACAGTGATACTAATTACTATTGGTATAGATAGTAAAATTGTTAGTTAATAATAGAAAACAATAGCAAGCATCAGGTTATTACGCTTCAAACTGTAACTTAGATTTTCTAAGAAAATCTGTCTTAAAGTAGCCAAAGATGTTTTCCTTCGAACGTATTTTTAACATACTTAATATTTCAAACTTTTCAATTAGACAGTATAGTCCTCCCCATAGAATCAACATGACTATCAGATGTTTCATATCTTTAGAAAAATCAGTTAGTTATGAAGTAGAATTGTTTTACTGTAAGAAACACTTTTTGCAGTAATGGAAATTGTCATTCCTTTTACTCTAAAGTGAGTTTAATAGAGCTCTGGTTGTTACACAGCTAACAATGATTTGAAAAATCCATGCAGGTCTTAGCCAGTCCTTGCTCCTTTGAGAATATGGAAAGAATGAATGTTCTTGCCCTTGCAGGTTTACAATTCATTAAATGATCTTGGACTAGGGTAGTACCCTTCTACTCCTCTTTGACCACAAAGATATGGATCTCTTGATAGCTAATCAGCCCATGAAAGAGAACAAGCAAAATAACTGGGTGACAGAAAAGGAAGCAAAATGTATAACAACAAAAAATTACACATGACTAATTGGCCACAATGCATCCCATTAATTTCACTTGATGTTCCTACATTATTAAAAGAAGTGACATTAAACAAACAAATACAAAATAAATGTTCCTTGTTCTATTCCATTTGGGACCAATACACAATGATTAAGATCCCATCATGTGCTCTCCAAAGTTTGTAGAATGGAGAGAGAAAATGTGATTCCTCTTTCAGAGTGTTTAAATGTATTGTTCAGTTGATAAACATTTGAAAATATACTGTGCAAAACACTGTCCCAGGCAAGCAATAGGGAAAATAAAGGAAGGTGTAAGACTCTACTGTGTTGAGATGCTTACAATCTAATTGCAGAAGTAAGATCTTCATGGAGAGAGACAGAGTGTGTATGCTCAACAAACACTTAATGCATGATATTTATTACAAGATATGATTCATTGCTAAATTTTGTAATAGAGATTAAAAGTGATACAGGGAGTCAGAAAAGATCAGAGTTTGTGAAGTTATAAATATTTTCTCAATTCCTGAAAATTGTTATATTTTTACTCTCCTGTAAGCTAGGTTATTAAATTTCATTACATCAAATCTTCAAGTTAAACTTATATTTCCAGTCCCACCTCTAGACACACAAGTATTCTTTTCCTTTTCCCTCTTGGTCTACTCATTCCTCAGTATTCATTTCTTTTAGGAAGCTTTCTGTCTTTCTTCCTTCCCACTGTCATATACACTTTCTCTTTCTCCTTGGTTTCCCAGATAAACCCAGCATATGATATGAACTACAGCAAGCAATAGCACCCTGTGCATTCTCTGTCAAAGATACAACATTACAGTAAAATGTGATAAATGCCATCTATCTTTCCTGCTAGAACATAAGCCACAAGACTGCTGCAAACATGTCTATCTGGATTTTCACTTCTTTCCTAGCACCTAGCCAGGGCTTGGTTTAATAAGCATCTTTTGAATGAATGAATCCCCAATAGTATATATCTTGGCCTTTAAAATAAGCAATATTTGGAAGAAAATATCAACATAGTCAAACATACCGTTTGAAGGGCTGAAAGTTCTTCTGTTAATCGAGAAATTTGTATATTATATTGTTTTTTTGTGTTTGCAACCTGTAAATTAAGACAATTACTCACTATTTGGGTCTACAATAAAAATGGTTAATAACTGATAAAAACACTTCGGATAATAATTTTGATAAAAATAAAATTGCAACTTTTAGGGCATAAAAGATAAATAAGCACACAATATACTGAAGAGTCACGAATTTGCCATGAAAGTGGAAGGAGAGTGAACAGAATGGTATATCCAAAAGGACTGTGGTTGTCAAACATTTTGGTCTTAGGATGCTTTTACCCACAATTTAAAAAAAGAGCTTTTGCTTATAATGGATTCTTTCTATGAAATTTCATTTCTATCATATTAGAAATGAAAATAGAAAATTTAAAAACATTTATTAATCTCTTCAAAAATAATTTATTACTGGTTAACTTCAACAATATTTTTTATGAGAAATAAGTATATTCTCCAAAACTAAAAATTTTTTAGAAGGGTGGCATTTTAAAAATACTTTTGCAAATTTCCTTAATGTCTGGCTGAATAGAAGCTAGATTTTGATATCTGCTTCTGTATTCAACCTGCTGTGTTGTCACATATCATACAGCCTCTGGAAAACAACACTGCACAAATGTGAGAGAATGAGAGTGAAAAAGGCAGACAATGTCTTAACTACAATTATAAAAGTAGGTGTGACCTTGTGGCCTCTCTGAACAACATTTTGAAACTGCTGCTATAAAGCAAGTCAAGAGAAACAGAATCACACGTTGAAAATGTAGTAACTTTTAAGGTGCTTTTGATTCATAAATAGAACTTTTTAATAACACACATCACATCCCAGTATTAAGTAAATTACTTTTACTTCTGAAGATATTTAAATTAACATTTAAATACAAAATAAATTAACATTTAAATATCTTCAGAAAGAATACAATTAATGTGTACAGAGTATTTTGAAGAATTAGTCACATCTCATTGGGATTTCTCTATGACAATAATTTTTTCTAATAACTATTCATGCTTTTTAAAAGGACTGTGAAGAATACTGATGCCAATCGTATATCATCAGTAAATTTTTGTGATCTAAAGGTCTTTGGGAATTTCCAGTATCTTATAAGATGGACTATTTTGAAAATATGATGTAAACCTTGTTTAGAACATTTACAATACTATCATGTACTTTATATGGTTAATTAATATGAGTTATCTTTTCCAAGGCCTACCAAGCATATGATTTCTGGGTCTATTTTAGCTCTTTTTATTTTCATTTATTTATTTTTTTGACCACAGTCAACAGTAATTTAGTGTACATTTAAAAATAACTAAAAGAGTATAATTGGAATGTTTGTAACACAAAGAAATGATAAATACTTGAGACGATAGATATGCCATTTACCCTGATGTGATTATGCACTGTATGCCTGGGTTAAAATATCTCATGTATCCCATAAATATACACACCTACTTATACCCATAAAAGTTAAAATTTAAAAAAGAAGTGCATCCCAGACAGGTCAGGTAAGCAGGGAGACACCAGTAGGTGCCATGGTTCTAGAAAGACGCTTTCAGAAAAAGTTCACCTGGCTGAGTGTGGTGGCTCACACCTGTAATCCCAGCACTTTGGGAGGCTGAGGTGGGCGGATCATGAGGTCAAGAGATCGAGACCATCTTGGCCAACATGGTAAAACCCCATCAAATAAAAATACAAAAATTAGCTAAGTGTAGTGGCACGTGCCTGTAGTTCCAGCTACTCGGGAGGCTGAGGCAGGAGAATCACTTGATCCCTGGAGGCAGAGGTTGCAATGAGCCAAGATCACACCACTGCACTCCAGCCTAGTAACAAAGCGAGACTCCATCTCAAAAAAAAAAAAATGTTCACCTGTGGCAAATAGATTAGGAATCTAGAGTCCTCAGTCCCAATGACTGAACAGAAGTCTATTTAGATATAAAATCTCAAGTACTGTCCATATATATTAAGACTATGGACTTTGCTATCTTCTTAAACTCTGTCTTGTGAAGAAGAGTGTCTTCAAAGTACGTATTTTATTCAATAAATATCAGTAAAATATCACTAATTTCTCAACTGAGATCTCATTTCTAACATCCTCTCAGCTATTCATTTTTTTTTTTTAATACTTTAAGTTCTGGGATACATGTGCATAATGTGCAGGTTTGTTCCATAAGTATACATGTGCCATGGTTGTTTGCTGCACCCATCAACCCGTCATCTACATTAGTTATTTCTCTTAATGCTAACCCTCCCCTAACTCCCCACCCCTGAACAGGCCCTGGTGTGTGATATTCCCCTCCCTGTGTCCATGTGTTCTCAGTGTTCAACTCCCACTTATGAGTGAGAACATGCAGTGTTTGGTTTTCTGTTTCTGTTTTAGTTTGCCGAGTATGATGGTTTCCAACTTCATGCATGTCCCTGCAAAGGACATGAACTCTGAACTCATCCTTTTTTTATGGCTGCACAGTTTTCCATGTTGTATATGTGCCACATTTTCTTTATCCAGTCTATTACTGATGGGCATTTGGGTTGGTTCCAAGTCTTTGCTATTGTGAACAGTGCTGCAATAAACATACATGTGCATGTTTAGCTCTTTTTAAGCTTATAATTTGATGTAGACTTTTCTTATGAATAATTATATTAAGAATCAATGTATTCTATTTATGGATCAGTAACAATAACAGATAGCATTTATTGAGGATTAATATGTGTTAGGTACTATTCAGAGTTCTTTACATGTATTATCTCATTAATTCTTACAACAATCCAATGAGGTAGTTACTATTTCCATTATAGAAGAGGAAGGCTGAGGCACAGAGAAATTAAGTCATAAATGTTCCAATAATACAAAAATTTTGGTTCTTATAAGCTCTGTCATGCCTGTCTCTCTCTCACACAATTTCTAAAATGTATTCTTTTTAGTATCTAGAAATGATACAGCTAACTTAAGGGTTTATGACAATAGTAGGGTATATATTTTGAAATATATTTATAGTAATCCTGGCAAATACAGATGAATCAAACTATTCATGTCTGTTTAAAAGACTGTGTAGAACCATTGACACTGATGACATATATACATAAACTTCTACACTCCAAAGGTCGTACAGAATTTTATAGAGTTAGTGTCTAATGAAACAAAATGTAAACATTTGTCATGTGAGGAAACACACATTTCTGTGCGGCAGTTTACTGGGGTTGGGGTTTTGAAGTCTGTTTAGGGACTAATATCCTTCTCTCATCCTAACCTCACTTTATATAAGCATTTCCCTCTATAATTTTAAGAATAGTAAGGATATTTGTAAACCAAATAGTAAGGTAAACCATTAAGAAACAGGAAAATCCACTGATGGCACTAGTCATGATTTGAAATAAAAAGTAAAAAATGTATTTTTTTTTTTTACAAACCTTATTTGAGAAATATCTGAGAAATATTTTCTTATTTATTTATTTTTAAATTATACTTTAAGTTTTGGGGTACATGTGCAGATCGTGTAGGATTGTTACACAGGTATACACATGCCATGGTGGTTTACTGTATTCATCCCCCCATCAACTACATTAGGTATTTCTCCTAATGTTATTCCAATATTTTCATATTAAAAAAAAATCAAGCCACTATAATATTTTTGTTCACTTTTATAGCTACAATAGAAATACATGGCAATTTATTCATTACATTTACTTTAGTCAACAAGAAGAGATACCTGTAAAGTTATTCTCAATTCAACAGGTTAATTCTAGATATTTAAAGGACATGCCATGAATAATTTGGGATTAAATGAAAATTCAAACAATGCTAAAAATAGTATCTATCTCTGGGTATTAAACTTGTAATTTTAATTTTCTTTTATACATATTTTTCATTTATACATATTTTCCATTTCTTTTTACAATGAGCATATATCATTACTAGCAATAATTTTAAAAGTTTACTTAAGACAGGTTGGGATCCAAGATGGCTGAACAGGAATGGCTCTGGAGTGCAGTTCCCAGCAAGAACAACGCAGAGGGTGAGTGATCACTGTATTTCCAAAGGAGCTTTTACTGCCCACAGACCAGGAGATTCCCAGGCTGAAAAGTGCCATGAATTTCCAGCATGGCTGTTTCAGCTGGCACCATGGGTCTCCGCATAAAAATTCACACAAATCTGGGCAGCCGTTTCAACAGGCACCTGGAATGCCTGGGATACAGAGCTGCCCATTCAACTGAAAAAAAAAGGGGGGCAGAAACAGGGAGCCAGGTGATGTGGCTCAGCAGGTCCCACACCCCACAAAACCCAGCAATCCAAAACGCTCTGGATTGAGAGTTTCGCAGCAAGCGCAGCTGGACCCAGGATGGTCCAGCTTGGTGGGGGGTAAGGGCGTCAGCCATTACCGAGGCAGTCCACCACTGCTGAGGCAGTCTGCCATTACCAACGCAGACCGCCATTATGGAGGCAGTCCTAACTGTGCCTCTGTAAACAAAATCACAAGGAAGTTCACACAGCAGCTGGGCAGAGCCCGCAGCAGCTCAGCAACGCCTCTGCTGGCAGACTGTGACTAGACTATTGCCTTGCTGGGCAGGGCATCTCTGAAAAGAGGCAGCAGCACGTCAGGAACTTATAAATAAAGCCCTACCTTCCAAGGACAGAGCACCGGGTAAAAAAGGTATTTATGAGTTCCACTGCAGCAGACTTAAACATACCTGCCCAGAAGCTCTGAATGGAACAATGGAGCTGACAGCTCAGAACTTGAGCTCCTATAAGGGGCAGACTGTCTCCTCAATCAGCTCCCCTGACCATCGTATATACAAAGAGACACCTCATAAAGGAAAGCTCAGGCTGACATTTGGTGGGTACCCTCACTGGACAAAGAAACAGAAGAAGAAACTGGCAGCAACCCTTACTGTTCCGCAGCTGCTGCTGGTGAGCCCCAGGTAAGCAGGGTCTGGAGTGGACCGCCAGCAGTCCTACAGCAGAGGGGCCAGACTGTTAGAAGGAAAACTAAAAACCAGAGAGAAATAACTTCAACATTAACAAAAAGAACGTCAACTCAGAGACCCCATCTGAAAGTCACCAACTACAAAGATCACAGGGAGACAAATTCACAGAGATGGAAAGAAACCAGTGCAAAAAGGATGAAAACAGCCAAATCCAGAATGTCTCTCCTCCTCCATGGGATCACAACTCCTCACCAGCAAGGGAACAAAGCTGGAGGGAGAATGAGTCTAATCAACTGACAGAAACAGGCTTCAGAAGGTGGGTAATAACAACCTTCTCAGAGCTAAAAGAACATGTTCTAACCCAATGCAAAGAAACTAAGAACCCTGAAAAAAGGTTTGATGAAATGCTAATGGGAAAAAACAGCTTAGAGAAGAATAGAAATGACTTGATGGAGCTGAAAAATACAACACGAGAACTTCGAGAAGCATACACAAGTTTCAATAGCCGAATTGACCAAGCAGAAGAAAGGATATCAGAGATGGAAGATCAACTCAATAAAATAAAACAAGAAGGCAAGATTAGAGAAAAAAGAGTGAAAAGAAATGAACAAAGCCTACAAGAAATATGGGGTTATGTGAAAAGACCTAATCTACATTTGACAGGTGTACCTGAATGTGATGGAGAGAATGAATCCAAGCTAGAAAACACTCTTCATGATATTATCCAGGAGACCTTCCCCAAACTAGCAAGGCAGGCCAACATTCAAGTCCAGGAAATACAGAGAACACCACAAAGATATTCCTCAAGAAAAACAACCCCAAGGCACATAATTGTCAGATTTACCAGGGTTGAAATGAAGGAAAAAATGGTAAGGGCAGCCAGAGAGAAAGGTCGGGTTACCCACAAAGGGAAGCCCATCAGACTAACAGCAGATCTCTCAGCAGAAACCCTACAAGGCAGAAGAGAGTGGGAGCCAATATTCAACATCCTTAAGAAAATAACTTTCAACCTAGAATTTCATATCCAGCCAAACTAAGCTTCATAAGTGAAGGAGAAATAAAACCCTTTACAAAGAAGCAACTGGTGAGAGATGTTGTCTCCAACAGGCCTGTCTTACAAGAGCTCCTGAAAGAAACGCTAAACATAGAAAGGCACAACCAGTACCAGCCACTCCAAAAACATACCAAATGGTAAAGGGCATTGACACAATGAAGAAACTGCATCAACTAATGGGCAAAACAGACAGCTAGCATCAAAATGGCAGGATCAAATTCACATATAACAATATTAACCTTAAATATAAATGGGCTACATGCCCCAATCAAAAGACACAGACTGGCAAATTATATAAAAAGTCAAAACTCATCAGTGTGCTGTATTCAGGAAACATATCTCATGTGCAAGGACACACATAGGCTCAAAATAAAGGGATGGGGGAAGATTTACCAAGCAAATGGAGAGCAAAAAAAGCCGGAGTTGCAATCTTAGTCTCTGATAAAAGAGACTTTAAACCAACAAAGATCAAAAGATACAAAGAAGAGTATTACATAATGGTAAAAGGATCAATGAAACAAGAACAGCTAACTATCCTATATATATATGCCCCCAATACAAGAGCACCCAGATACATAAAGCAAGTTCTTAATGACCTACAAGGAGACTTAGACTCCCACACAATAATAGTGGGAGACTTTTAACACTCCACTGTCAATATTAGACAGATCAATGAGACAGAAAATTAACAAGGATATACAGGACCTGAACTCACATCTGGATCAAGCGAAGCTAACAGACATCTACAGAACTCCCCACCTCAGAGAATACACATTCTTAACAGCATCACATTGCACCTACTCTAAAATTGACCACATAATTGGAAGTAAATCACTCCTCAGCAAATGTGAAAGAATGGAAATTATAACAAATAGTCTCTCAGACCACAGTGCAAACAAATTAGAACTCAGGATTAAGAAACTAACTCAGAACCACACAACTCCATGGAAACTGAACTACTGGCTGTTGAATGTTGACTGGATAAACAATGAAATGAAGGCAGAAATAAAGATGCTCTTCAAAACCAAGGAGAACGAATATACAATGTACCAGAATCTCTGGGACACATTTAAAGCAGTGTCTAGAGGGAAATTTATAGCAATAAATGCTCACATGAGAAGCAAGGGAAGATTTAAAATCGACACCCTATCATCAAAATTGAAAGAGCTAGAGGAGCTAGATAAAAAAAAAAACTCAAAAGCTAGCAGAAGACAAGAAATAACTAAGATCAAAGCAGAACTAAAAAAGATAGAGACACAAAAAACCCTTCAAAAAATCAATAAATCCAGGAGTTGGCTTTTCAAAAAGATCAACAAAATAGACAGATCACTAGCCAGATTAATAAAAAAGAAAAGAGAGAATAATCAAATAGATGCAATAAAAAATGATAAAGGTGGTATCACCACTGATTCCACAGAAATACAAACTACCATCAGAGATTACTACAAACAACTCTATGCACATAAACCAGTAAACCCTAAGGAAATGGATAAATTCCTGGACACCTGCACCCTCCCCAGCCTACACCAGGAAGTTGAAACCCTGAAAAGACCAATAACAAGGGCTGCAGTTGAGGCGGCAATTAATAGCCCACCCACCGAAAAAAGCCCAGGTCCAGATGGGTTCACAGCCAAATTTTATCAGACGAACAAAGAGAAGTTGGTACCACTCCTTCTGAAACTATTCCAAACAATACAAAAGAGGGGAATTCTTCCCAAATCATTTTATGAGACCAACATCATCCTGATACCAAAACCTGGCAGAGACTCAACAAAAAAAGAAAACCTCAGGCCAATATCCATGATGAACATAGATGCAAAAATCTTCAATAAAATACTGGCAAATCTATTGCAACCACACATCAAAAAGCTTATTCATCATGATCAAGTAGGCTTCACCGCTGGGATACAAGGTTGGTTCAACATACGCAAATCTATAAACGTAATCCGCCACATAAACAGAACCAAAGGCAAAAACCACACGATTATCTCAATAGATGCAGAGGACTTCAACAAAATTCAACAGCCCTTTATGCTAAAAACTCGCAATAAGCTAGGTATCGATGGAATGTATCTCAAAATAATAAAAGCTATTTACGACAAACCTACAGCCAATATCATACTGAACGGGCAAAAACTGGTAACATTCCCTTTGAAATCTGGCACTAGACAAGGATGCCCTCTCTCACCACCCCTGTTCAATATGGTATTGGAAGTTCTCGTCAGAGCAATCAGGCAACAAAAGGAAATAAAGGGTATTCAATTAGGAAAGGAGGAAGTCAAATTGTCTCTATTTGCAGATGACATGATTACATATTTAGAAGACCCTATCGTCTCAGCCCAAAATCTCCTGAAACTGATAAGTAACTTCAGCAAAGTCTCAGGATACAAAATCAATGTGCAGAAATCACAAGCATTCCTATATACCAATAACAGACTAAAAGAGAACCAAAATAAGAGCGAACTCCCATTCACAATTGCTACAAAGAGAATAAAATACCTAGGAATACAACTAACAAAGGATGTAAAAAACCTCTTCAAGAACTATGAACCACTGCTCAAGGAAATAGGAGAGGACACAAACAGATGGAAAAATATTCCATGCTCATGGTTAGGAAGACTCAATATTGTGAAAATGGTCATACTGCCCAAAGTAATTTATAAATTCAATGCTATCCCCATCAAGCTACCCATGACCCTCTTCACAGAACTGGGAAAAAAACCTTAAATTTCATATGGAACCAAAGAGAGCCCACATAGCCAAGACAATCTTAAGCAAGAAGAACAAACCTGGAGGCATCACGCTACCTGACTTCAAACTATACTACAAGTCTACAGTAATCAAAAGAGCATGGTACTGGTACCAAAACAGTGATATAGACCAATGGAACAGAACAGAGGCCTTGGAGGCAATGCCACACATCTACAACCATCTGATCTTTGACAAACCTGAGAAAAACAAGCAATGGGGAAAGGATTCTGTGTTTAATAAATGGTGTTGGGAAAACTGGCTAGCCATGTGCAGAAAACAGAAACTGGACCCCTTCTTGACACCTTACACTAAAATTAACTCCAGATGGACTAAACGTAAGACCTAACACCATAAAAACCCTAGAAGAAAACCTAGGCAAAACCATTCAGGACATAGGCATAGGCAAGGACTTCATGACTAAAACACCAAAAGCATTGGCAACAAAAGCCAAAATAGACAAATGGGGTCTAATTAAACTCCAGAGCTTCTGTACAGCAAAGGAAACAGTCATTAGAGTGAACTGGCAACTAACAGAATGAAAAAAATTTTTTGCAATCCACCCATCTGACAAAGGGCTAATATCCGGAATCTACAAAGAACTAAAACAGATATACAAGAAAAAAACAAACAAACCCATTCAAAAGTGGGTGAAGGACGTGAACAGACACTTTTCAAAAGAAGACATATGTAAGGCCAACAAACATGAAAAAATGCTCATCATCACTGGTCATTAGAGAAATGCAAATCTAAACCACATTGAGATACTATCTCATGCCACTTAGAATGGTGATCATTAAAAAACCTGGAGACAACATATGCTGGAGAGGATATGGAGAAACAGGAACACTTTTACACTGTTGGTGGGAGTGTCAATTAGTTTAACCATTGTGGAAGACAGTGTAGTGATTCCTCAAGGACCTAGAAATAGAAATTCCATTTGACCCAGCAATCCGATTACTGGGTATATATCCAAAGGATTATAAATCGTTCTATTATAAAGACACATGCACAAGTAGGTTCATTGCGGCACTGTTTACAATAACAAAGACCTGGAACCAACCCAAATGCCCATCGATGACAGACAGGACAAGGAAAATGTGTCGCATATACACCATGGAATACTATGCACCCATAAAAAATGAGTTCGTGTCCTTTGCAGGGATGTGGATGAATCTGTAAACCATCATTCTCAGCAAACTGACACAAGAACAGAAAATCAAACACCGCATGTTCTCACTCATAGGCAGGTGTAGAACCGTGAGAACACGTGGACACAGGGAAGGGAGCATATACACTCAGGTCTGTTGAGGGGGACTAGGGGAGGGACAGTGGGGGTAGGAAGTTTGGGGAGGGGATAACATGGGGAGAAATGCCAGATATAGGTGACGGGAGGCTGTAGGCAGCAAACCACATTGTCATGTATGTACCTATGCAACAATCCTGCATGATCTGCACATGTACCCCAGAACCTAAGGTACAATTAAAAAAAAAAAAAAAAAATATATATATATATATATATATATATATGTTTACTTCAAAAAATCAACTTGGCAACATTGTGGAACTTAGAGAGGGCAAAGGCCCAGCAAAATGCTTAGCACACAGGAAGTGCTCAAAAAATACTTCCTGAGTGAATAGTTGTAATGGCAAGGAAAAGCTGCTATAGGAAGTCAACAGGAACACCTAAGGAAGGAATGATCTGGGACTACAAGATTAAGTTCAGTTTCAGATATGTTGAGCTTCAGATGCCTGGTAAAACTACATATTTGAATAGGAAATAACTGAATTTTAGGAAACATCTGTATATTCCGTTTGCAAAACATTTGAAATGAATATTGAAATCACAATGCTTTTGAAAAATTCTACTTAGATTATTTGAGCTTCATGCAAAAGACAACCTTCATCAACCTCAAAATCAATTTGATTTTATTTTAGGATAAGAAAATACAGTTGGAGGAATGCTCATATCAAACTTTAATAACACATTTTTTATCATTAAAATATAAAATTTATTAATATTTATTTTTAAAATATGTCATTGAGAATATTTTAGGCTACAGTCCAAAATTAGAGTACTCGCAACTTCATGAATAGGACAGAGCTCCTGCAGAAAGGATACAGAAGATTACAAATTAGAAAGCACAGGGTTTACTTTGGACTCTGCCTTAAATTAAAAATTTTATCTTGGGAAATTATGTAATTTCGGTCAGATAATGACAAAGTAATAGATTTCTTTTTTTTCTTTACACTATCATTCTGTGAAAGGAATCGATTTCTAAGAAATACTTTTGCAAAAAGAAATGGTATACAGTGGCTTTGTGCAAATGAAAATTCTACCGCTCAGTGCTTGGGACAAAGCAAATATTTTAACTTTATTTTTTCTGAACTGATGAAGTTTCGAAAACCAGTTTAAAACTACAGTTCACCTAAGAAATAATACTGCCCACAAAAATACATATAAGAAATAATATTGTCCACAAAAAATACAGATAAGGAAAAAAAGGAACATCTTTATCTGGTGGAGGGCTATACAGTATATCCCACTATACTACTGGAGATCATTTTAAAGGAAAGGAGCCTTTACTCAGTTCCTTTATGTAGGCAAGCATTTTAATTTTAATTTACAAATATCTAGGTAGAATTTAGTCTTTAGTTATGACTTAAATTCTGAATTTTAAATATAATTAAACATCCTTACTTCTTTCTTGGTTCTTATGGCAGTATCTTGTATAAACCGAGAAACTGTCTCTTTCATTTTCTCTATGTTTTCTTCTTTTTGCTTCTCCTCAAGTAGAGCCTTCAGAAAATAATCATTTCATGTTATAGATCACACCATTATTAGTAAAGATAATAACAGGTAAAAATCTACCCACTAGTCACTTTCTATAAACCCCTTATTCAAAACTTCTGGGACATCTCTACTTGAATATCATGTTGAAGTCATGAATGATATTTATTTTCCCTAACCTCCTCAGCTGCCCTTGTCCTAATTTAAGACACTTTCTCTTTGGAATTTATTTCAGCCAATGTTTCTAACACTCTGCTAATTTCTACAGCCAGAAATCTTAAAACCATTTTTGAATTTTCCATTGTTTGAAAGTCCCTAAATAAAGTAAGTCATAAAATCTAGGTATTGTATCCTTATAAGAATCTCTTGAATTTGTAGACCAAAGCATACCCACCACAGAACTTTCACCTCTAGAGACTGTCTTGGAACTTTTATCCACCCGGAGGGCACATCATGCCCGCTTGGCCACTTTTACAACTTGCTTCTGCCCAAGAAGGTGCCAACTCAGCTGTCTAATAGAAAACTCTGAGCCAGGAATCATGGCAGCCAAACCCAAGCTCTACTACTTTCATGGCAGGGGCAGGATGGAGTCCATCCGCTGGCTGCTGGCTGCAGCTGGAGTGGAGTTTGAAGAAGAATTTCTTGAAACAAGAGAACAATATGAAAAGTTGCAGAAGGATGGATGCCTGCTTTTCGGCCAAGTGCCTTTGGTTGAAGTGGACGGAATGATGCTGACACAGACTAGAGCCATCCTCAGCTATCTTGCTGCGAAGTACAACTTCTATGGAAAGGACCTGAAGGAAAGAGTCAGGATCGACATGTACGTTGATGGCATCCTGGACCTGATGGCAATGATAATGCTGGCCCCCTTCCAACGCCCTGAGGAAAAACAGGAGACCCTTGCTTCCATCCTGTAGAAAGCGAAAACCCGGTACTTCCCTGTCTTTGAAAAGATTTTGAAAGAACATGGAGAGGATTTTCTTGTTGGCAACGAATTCAGCTGGGCAGATATACAGCTGTTAGAAGCTATTTTAATGGTGGAAGAACTCAGTGCTTCTGTTCTTTCTGACTTCCCTCTGCTAAAGGCATTTAAAACAAGCAGCAGCAACATCCCTACAATTAAGAAGTTCCTGCAGGCTGGGGAGTCAGAGGAAGCCACCCCCCTGATACCCACTATGTTGACCTTGTCAGTAACATACTGCAGTTCTAATGGCAGCAGGTTGCATGATGGCAAACATTATGATCCAGTCACAGCACCAGCATGTGCTGTCTGCAGAGGATAATAGAAGCAAACTGTCGGTTGCTGGAGTAAAGTGTCTGAAAAGAACCATGCCACTAACAGCAACACTGATTAAATATAGTATAAAACCAAAAAAAAAAAAAAAAAAAAAAAGAATCTCTTGCCCGGATGCGGTGGCTCATGCCTGTAATCCCCAGCACTTTGGGAGGCCAAAGTGGGCAGATCACCAGAGGTCAGGAGTTTGAGACCAGCCTGGCCAACATGGCAAAAGCCTGTCTCTATTGAAAATACAAAAATTAGCTGAGTGTGGTGGCACAGATCTGTAATCCCATCTACTTGGGAGGCTGAGGCAGGAGAATCACTTGAACCCAGGAGGTGGAGGTTGCAGTAAGCTGAGATTGCACCACTGTACTCCAGCTTGGGTGACAAAATAAGACTCCATCTCAAAAAAAAAAAAAAAAAAAGAATCTCTTGAATTTCTCTCTTTCCATTATTTGGTATTATTCAAATTATGTCACTCATTAACTCATAACTTGATCATTGCAGATACCCCTTGTTTTGCCTCTTTGATGTGTTTCTATCCCTCCAATCATTTCTGTCTCGCGCAAAATAAATATTGCCATAATCCTAGCTCTGCTGTCAGTCACACTCCATTTCCTTGCTTCTCTGTGAAGCAAAACTCTGTAACTTGTTCATCTCCAACACTTTTCCTCTCAATCTCTTTTATAATCAATTGAATCAGGCTTTCGCCACCATGGTCTCCATATTAATTATCTATGAGTAAATTTTCAGTACTTCTTTACCAGCAACACTTGAAATATTTACTTTCCTCTCCTTGTTGTACTTTCTGCATGTGGTTTCAGCACATCACCCACTGTACTGGTTTTCCTCCTATCTCACTGATCATTCCTCTTCAGTCTTCACTGCCGATTCTTCCTCGTCTCCTGAATCTCTTAATACTGGACTACCAAGGTTCAGTTCTTGTCCCCCTCTCTATCTGTCTCCTGAATCTCTTAATACTGGACTACCAAGGTTCAGTTCTTGTTCCCCTCTCTATCTGTCCTTCTTTTAGTAGTCTAATAAAATCTCATGGTTTTAAATATCATTTATATGCTGACAATCCCCATATTTACATCTCTAACAAACATTTTTCAGGGCTTGGAACTCCTTCAATTAGGCCAAATTGAATCCCATTTTAAATCAACATGTAAATGACCATGTTCTGTTCCCACCATCTTCCAAAGTATCACACACATTCTCACCTCTTTTTTTAAAAACTGTTTTAAGATAAATTTCTTCCATCTTAAATAAATAAGCTAGTAAGAAGTAACAGCTGTTCTTATGTAATAACCTTGAGGGAGAAAAGAGGAACTACGCTAGGCTGTACTTCCTGCCTTGTTTGTATGATCAGTTGGGAGAAACTTTGATTTTGAACAAGCAACTGAGGATGGGAAGCCTCTAGCAATTAAGCAATGAGTCAAGGAGCATCTTAATACTGTAGCCATAGACAGCCTCTGTGAGAGTCTGTTGACTTAGGATTTGAGTGAACAAGATTTGGGGGGATGGGCAATGAGTGTTCCTACTATTTTCTCTGTCCATTGTGCTCTACACAAGATGTTTATTTTTAATGACTTGGTATTAAGAGTGCTTATACAAGTAGGCTTCAGAGGGTAGAGAAAAACAATTTTGTCATGACTTTAATTTTTTTAGCTGATGTAGGTGTTCAGAACAATTCCCAAGCATATTGTATCTATTGTGTGCCTCTTAACTATTCTAAAAGACAGGATTCAGATTACAGATTGAAATATTAATTGACAGGCATAAGCACTTTAGTATTCCACAGTTATGATTTAGATAATTCTTTTTAAATTTCTTATTAGCTTCTCAATATCCAACTTATACTATATTCTGTTCTAGCAGCTCTCTTGAAAAATCCTCTGTAATAAAGGAAATATAAGTAAAACAAAGCATTTCCTTTGTATCCCACCATAACTTCTAGCTGAGTATTCTGTATATACTAGGTGTTCAATAAATGTTGGTAAATACATTCATGATTTAATGAACTCTACATAAGGGAGGCAGCAACATTAAAAACAAGTCTATTTTGTGACTTCTATAAACTAATATATATTATTCATAGGGAAGCAGTATATGACAAAGAACACTGTATTAGACAGCACAGGAATTACAATTATTAGAGAATTAAAAAAGAACAGTGACATGAAGACTTCAGTTAATAAATCTTTAAAGCCAATTAAGCTTCTGCTTTATTAGAGTAATTGAGTAGATGATGAAGGGGAAATAGAGACAGGTAAGATTTATCATATTCAAC
Organism: Ateles fusciceps; assembly: GCA_036589455.1. NCBI lineage: Eukaryota > Metazoa > Chordata > Mammalia > Primates > Atelidae > Ateles > Ateles fusciceps. The sequence goes on from JAZHEH010003090.1 coordinate 2,088,941, forward strand.
TGAATAAAATATAGGGTATATAGCACTAAAGCATTGTAACTGTTTTTTTTAAGTATGAGACTACAGGGGATGACGATCGGTTACACAAGGTTTGGGAAGATAAGGAAAGTCTGATATTTCTACATTATTTTAGAAAAGAATTGACATCATATTATGATATTTGGTTTTAACATCCAAGAATATAGTATGATTATTAATGAAGAGAGTAGCAATTTCATGCACTTATTCTGCAGCTATTGAATCCCTTACTGTGAGGTCACATGGGAGAACAGTCAACATTTTATTATTTCTAAACATACTTACTAGCTTTCTTACCTGCCTTTTTTGAAGGTTAGCTTCTTCTAATAGTTGCATGCTATTTCTGGCTCTTACAATAGCCTCATATTTCTCATTTTCTAATTCATTGCACTTTGCTTGTAGTTCTCTGGTCTGTTTTTCCAGATGTGTTTTTTCTGTTCTTAACTGGTTGGCTTCTTGGATTGTCACACATAATCTAGAAAACAATAATCACACTGGGAAATTTAAACTTTTTTAAAGGGAAAGAGGGAGATTTACTAAGCATCTACTACAGGACAGGTATTATGTCAGTAACTTCTATATGTATTAATATTTTCTCATTTGATACTCATTATACTTCTATAAAGTAGGTTTTACTATCTCCATATCTCCATTTTAAAGAACAACAAACATACCCAGAGAGGACAGGCATTTGACTAAGTTCATATGGCTAATGAGCAGTAGAGATGAGACTGAGCTTGGATTTTCTGACCCTAATTATGTTATACTTGCTATGGTATCTGTATTATACCGCTATATTATACACTGTATTATACACATATTATATAGTTACACTGTATTATATAGTTACATGACAATGATATAAAGCAAACCCTTAAAAAATGAGTTGTTCTTTACATTTATATGGTCTTTTCTCTTTCTCCCCTTTCATATTCTCTACCCCAGACAAGCTATGTTAACTTACTAATGTACATCTTAAAATAATTTTCTCCATATTCATATGATCATATATATGTACACATAATTATACACACATATACACATAAATATACATATGTATTATACATACATCTAGCCACAGAAGCTTTTTAAACTTTTTTTGTTGTAACAATAAAAATCATAGTATACACCCTTTTCTGTACTTGCTTTTCTCATCTAATAATATCTTATAAAAATCTCATCAAGTTAGAAAGCTTCCTTCCTTTCCTAGACTAATGAATGTAACCTCATTTCACTGTCAATTTGTATTTTCTATTAGAACGTTTAGGCATATTTTCTTCCTGTTATAAGCCATATGAATTTTGTCCTTTGAATTTCTCCTAATCTTCTTTGACGTTTTTTCTAATGGATTTACTTTGCTCGTCTCTTTAAAGAACTCTAAATTATAAATATTAACCCTTAGTCTGTCCTTTATGCTGCAAATATTTTTTTCCAAATCTACTTTTTTGTTATTGTTGCCTATTGACTCCATTTAGGGATTCTTCGCCACACTAAAAATTTAATACAGCTAAATTTGACTTTTTTTTTTCAACTTTTGGGATTTCAGTTTTTATAAAGATGATCTCCCCTCATCAACAGATTGTCATTGTAATCTCTTAGATTTCCTCCAAAGAGTTCCATGACTTTTTTACCCCTAAATTTTTAATCCTGACTCATTTGAATTTACTCCTGAATATGATGTAAAAGTCCAATTTAAGTTCCAGACTAATGGCCAGCTGTATGAGTAGCACTAGTAACTAATGAATTTAAATACTCCTATTACATCCCTAAAATATGCAAATATCATATATGCAAATATCATAATTTACTTATAGATTATGTTTCATTGATCTACTTATTTACATACTCAACTCATTTAAAGTTGATTATTGTGGCTTTATAACATGTTTGGTAAGATATATTTTATAATTTTCTTTGTTATTTTCAGGCATTTCTTTATTCTAAATGGTAGAAGAAACAGCCTTCTCTATTCTCCCCCGCTCCCCTCCACTACCCACATCAAAACCTTCTTCCTGTCAGTTGAGTTATTTATTTTTTTCATGCATTTGGTAATTTTTAATTAAGTTCGTATCTGTCTAAAGTTAATCTGCGGGAATCCTGAGGGGTCTGTATGTACAATGATTATTATGGTTTCTTTTTTCCATTTGGCTACATGGTGGAAATAGTTTTACTTGTTGGCTATCCTTGTTAAAAAGCAGAAGTTTTTTCTATTTTAGCCTTTTAATGAGAGTGTGGCTCCTTCAAGGGTTCCAGCCTCCCTAAGGACATTTACCTTCTTGTGACATTATATAGTTCCAGCCCTGACTTCCTTGGCAGGGAAGTCATTTATTTATCATTCTGGTTTTAGCTTCCTGTTTTTGTTTGTGCCTTTGAGAATTCCCAATTATATAAGTTGAGCATTTAAATGTAATTAAACAGTTCATGCTATAAAGTTTTTATGCTATTAGAATGCTAATATGTAAGTTAAAGAAACAATATAACTTTGAAAAAAGTCATGTTGTAATTTATCAAGATGCTTATAGTAAGAGGGTTTTTTCAGAATATTTAGTCTGACACATTGTATGATTGGAATAGTCTGCACATTCATTATTAATCATTACTTTGTTCTCCTCCATTTCTAATCTGTGGTGCTGAATTGTTGGTCCACTCAAATATCTACCTTAAATGTTAAGAACAGACATTAATTGTATCTGGCTCTTGTTCTTCCTTTATACTAATATTAGACTTTACCTGAGCCAGAAAAACAGAGATGGCTAAGAAATCCTCCCACCCTTGTTCTCTAAACACTGCCTATCATTTTGTGCTTTAGAATAAAGCTAACAGCATAAAACAATCCTGCTCTCGCATATTCCAAGTCCCACCTCCAACCCTCCTCATGACTCCTACAAGACTCATGCACATGTCATTTAACTGCCTATATAAAACCTCTGGCCCCTTTCTTTTCTTTGAAACATTCCTCATTAATGAGCATTCTCCCTACTGCAATAGCCTGAATAAAATCATTTCATGAATTATCTGGTACATTTGGTCTTTCACAGTACTAAAAACCCACCCAACTAAATCTTGAGGGGAAAAAAATTATATCTAAATTCTGTTTTTCAATCACTTTAATATTACTCCTTTCAGGCTCTCAAACATATACATATATCCTATGGTAACTTAGCTTTTAAAATGTCTCCAGTCTAGGAAGTGAATATTTGCTGAAGAAAAGAGAAAAAAAGTGATTTGGATTCCAATTAAGTAATGAATGATGTATAAATCTGGGTGTATTCTTTAGTAAATATGGGTGAAATCTCAAATATCAATTCAGGCTGATAGTGGCAGCAAACCAAGAGTCAATTGTTTTATTGAATAATTTTCTTTCCCTAAAAATTTAAGCATACAAGTAATGGAGGTCAGAAGGTAGTGGGGGGTGATTATACAAGTAAGTGATGCCCATCAATCAGACTTAATTCAAGGTGTTTAGTTATTTTTTAAACTCCTATTTTTGATAGTAGTATCCATTGGTGAATTTTCCCTGCTGATAATAATTCTTTGTATTTGTTTCAACTAAATAGGTATAAATGTTGTTTAAGGACTTTTCTCTGTCATCTATGGCAGTATCACCAGATACTGACCACTCCTAGAATTCCAGAACCTAAAACACTGGCTAGTACAACAGTAGATGCTCAACACATGTTGAATACATGATGCTTCACCTGTGAATATGAAAGTCCCTCTTAGGAAGGAGTCTTAAAGACTTTTCTTCTAATGATGTATGGAAAATCATATCTAGTCATACTGGGATAAATTTCAATTCTCTCTTAGACGTTTTTCTACTACTCCTGTTCAATAGGCATAAAATATGAGTTTCGAGTATGCTTTGCATATGTCTCCTTTATACTGCCCCAAAATTACCAAAAACAAACATAAAAAAATTATTAAAACTTCATTTTACTTCCTTTCTTCTCAAATCTAATGATTATTGATTCCTTCAGGGATCACACTTGTTTTCCTCTGCCTATATTAGTTATTCTAAATATTAGCACACAAAAGGCATTGTTGATGTGGGAGGGGCAGGCATATATTTTTTGTCAGTTTTATTATAGTCATTGTGTCAAATGGAAAGAGTTTATTAAACAGATAAATTATTCATTTATAGCAAAATAAAATCATCAAAGCACTTGGAAAATGTCATTTTTTTCAAGATGACTTTTAGCATCTGGTTAAAAATTACTTCTTAGCTTTAGAAAAGGACAAATATATATTCTCCCTACCTAAAATAAAGTCCGCAATCTAATATCAAGTCATGTTGCTCAGCTTGTACAAAGAAAAAAGATTTTTAAAAAGCACTGCATGGACCATTCTGATATACCCGTGTCCTATACTCAATGGTTTACAACTATGATGGTATTGGCATTTGAAATGTGTGGGGACATTTGGTAGTTACAATGCTAAGAGGTGTGACTGGAATTTAGTATTTGGTGCCAGGGATGCTAAACATCCTGTAGTTATTGGGACAGCTCAAACAACTAAGAATTGTCCCACTCAAAAAGCTCACTCAATACTCCTGTCGAAAAACGTGACCCCATTTGATGATGGTTATCAGGGCAGAGATGAGTGATTGGTAAAGGTAACTGAACGGCCACTGCAAATCAGAATAAAAACAGTAGTTGGGCACAGGATGCACTAGCACCTTGCATTCTGAAGACCAAAAGAACTGATGATCAAGCTTCAGTTTGTAAGATTTTTCTGACATATTACGGCAAAGATGCAAAAAAATCTGCATTTCTCTTGCAGGTAATACTTTTTGTAGGATTTATGGTTCATGATTCCTAAAGAATTGTGTTTAAAAATAACATTCCTCTCCTTTCTTTGCCTTCTATGTCTATAATTTATTTCTGCTGTAACTGCATTTGTAGAAGCACAGAATTATAGAGGGGTTGAGGTAATATCAAATTTTCTCTTAACTACAATTTAAAATTTTTAACCACTCTTTAGAAGAAAGAAAAATTTTAGTTTACTTAAGGTCAACTATGTTCATGCCAAAATTTGCAGGATGACCTGAGGAAAATAAAGGTGTGCTTTGTGCTCTGCAGTACTGATACAAAAGCATGATATCAAGGGTTTTATTAGTTTCCAAACAAGTACTGGGCTAAATTTGGTACAACTATTCTCTTTCAAAGTTAAATTAATGTACTTAGTAAAGGTTCTAAAATAATATTAAATTATGTTTGAATATATATTCTAAAAACCTGATATAATTTTTAATAAGCAATGCCAATTAAATCAGATTTTACACCTGAGATTACAGTTTTGATTTAAAGTTTATAAAATATTTATTCTAGTAAATATCACACACTGAAACTCTATTGTGAAATATCTTTTAAAGCATATCAACAAAGCTAGGTGCATTTAACAATTTACCTTATTTCTAATTGTTTTATACTAGACTGTAACTGCTGTAAGCGTCTATCTGATGCTTCCTCTCTTCCTTTGGCAGACACCACATCCTCCTCCTAGAAGATAAAGAAACTAGAAACTTACTTTGAGTATGTGAAAATTCAATACACCATTATACAGCATTAAAAAAACAGTTCATGCTATAACGTTATTATGCTATTAGCATTCTAATATGTACGTTAAAAGAAATAATATGACTTGGAAACAAACCATGTGTATAATAAAAAAGGAGGGGGGGAGAACTTTATCATCAATCCTGTATTAATAAAAAATAAAACAGTTATTGCACAGAGAGTTCTATCAATATTTCAAACTATTTCTATAGTGCAAAACTAACAAAACAACAGAGGGATTTTTATGCAGATAATCTGCCTTTAGAATATGCTCTCTTAACTATATTATACGTCTCATTAACTATCAATGTAATCACAGGGTCTTTCTTCGACATAGTGATGCTTTGACCTATATTAATAAATTATATTTCTATCATCTTTCTAAAGAAATTTATTGTTCATCTTTTCCTGCTTTATGTGTTAACAAATAGTTTTTATGATCAAGTGATCCTCCTATCTCAGCCTCTCTGAGTAGCTGGGACTACAGGTGCACACCACCATGCTCAGCCTAACAATGTCATTTTAATTCCTCTATTGCTTTTAGCTATATTTGTTTGAACTATTAATATGCATCTTGAAGTTATTCCAATTTATTTAGAGTTAATACTTAGATAATAGTTCAGAGAAAACACTGGAACCTTGCAACAGTGTATATCCATGTACGATCCCAGTCCTGAGTGCCATAGTCATACAGCTGCACACTTTACAAATCCGTCAAATACAGTGTTATTAGTTCTGCTATAAGCAATCATCTTTTAAAGACATTAAGGGAAAAGAAAAATATGTATACACGTTATTTCATATTTGCCATTTGTGTTGCTTTTAATTTCTTCTTATATATCAGTTGCCATCTGGTGTCATTTCCTTTTAGCCTAAATAACTTCCTTCAGAATTTTCTGAATGCAGGTCTGCTAGGCACAAATTCATTTTTGGTTTTATTTGAAAATGCCTGTATTTTGCCTTCATTTTTGAAGGATAATTTCACTGGATATAAAATTCTTAGTATTTTTTTTAATTCAGCATTTCAAATATATTATTCCAATATTTTCTGTTTCCACAGGGTTTTTTTTTCCCCCTCTAGCTTTTATTTTTGGTTCAAGGGGTACATGGGCAGGTTTGTTACATGGGTAAATTGTGTGTCAGGGTGATTGGTATACTGATTATTTTGCCACCCAGGTAATGAGCACAGTACCTGATAGGTAGTTTTTCCAGTCCTCACCTTCCTCCCATCCCCTACCCTCAAGAAGGGTCAATGTCTATTGTTCCCTTTAGTGTCCATCTGTTCTCAGTGTTTAGCTCCCACTTATAAGTGACAACATGCAGTATTGGGTTTTCCGTTGCTGAGTTAATTTGCTTAGGATAATGGCCTCTAGGTGCATCCATATTGTGGCAAAGGACAGGATTTCATTCTTTTTATGGCTGTGTAGTATTCCATGGCATATATGTACCACATTTTCTTTATCCAGTCTGCTGTTGATGGGCATGTAAGTTGATTCCATCTCTTTGTTATTGTGAATAGTGTTGTGATGAACACACATGGGCATGTGTCTTTATGGTAGAATGATTCATATTACTTTGTTATATACCCAGTAATGGGATTGCTCGGTTGAATGGTACTTCTGTTTTGAGTTCTTTGAGAAACCTCCAAACCTCTTTCCACAGTAGCTGAACTAGTTGCCATTCCCATCAGCAGTGGATAAACATTCCCTTTTCTCAGCAACATTGCCAGCATCTGTTATTTTTTGACTTTTTAATGATAGCTATTCTGACAGGTGTGAAATGGTATCTCATTGTTGTTTAGGTTTGCATTTGCACAGTGTTGAGCAGTTTTTCATTTGCTTGTTGGCCACATGTATATCGTCTTTTGGTAAGTGTCTGTTTATGTCCTCTGTCCATTTTTTAATGTTTTTTTTCCTCTTGTAAATTTGTTTAAGTTATTTATTGATGCTGGATATTAGACCTTTGTCAGATGCATAGTTTGCAAATATTTTCTCCCATTCCGTAGGTTGTCTGCTTACTCTGTTGATAGTTTCTTTTGGTATGCAGAAGCTCTTTAGTTTAATTAGGTCCCACATGTCAATTTTTGTTTTTGTTGCAATTGCTTTTGGAGTCTTCATCATAAAATCTTTGCCAGGGCCTCTATCCGTAAGTGTTTCCACAGTTTCTTGATGAGAACTCAGACATTAATCTTATCATTGTCTCTCTGTTCAGGTCATTTTTCTATTGCTACTTTCAGGTATTCTCTTCATAATTGGCTGTCAGTATCATTGTGATGTGTCTCAAAGTTGATTTTGTGTTTACTCATTGAGATTCTTAAATTTTAATGTTTTCCACCAAATTTAGGAAGTTTTCAGCCATTATTTCTTTAATTTTTTTCTGCTCCCATCCCCCTTCCTTTGGCCGTCCAGTTACACTCATGTTGTGTTGCTTCACATTGTTCTACAGATTTCTGAGCTCTTGTTCATTTTTCTTCAATCTTTTAAACTGTCTGTTCTTTGGATAGGGAAATTTCTATTGATCTGACTTCAAGTTTATTGATTATTTCTTCTGTCTTTCCCAATCTGTTTTTGAGTCCATCTAGTGAAATCTTTATTTCAGTTGCTGAACTTTTAAGCTCTAGAGTTTCTATTTAAAAAATTATGTTCTAGTTCTCAATTAAAATTATCTATCATCTTCCTAGAGACTTTAATTTAAAAACAGATTTTAATTCCTTGAACATATTTATAAAGGCTGATTTGAAGTTTCTGTCTGCTAAATCTAACAGATGGGTCCATTTAAAGTCAAAAGTTTCTATTAGCTGCCTCCCCCCAGCACCTCCCCCACGAGTATAGGTCATACTTTCCTGTCTAGTAATTTTTTGATTGAAAACTCGATAGTGTAGATAACACACTACAGTTACTGTTTTGTTCTTTTGAGCATTAATTTTTTTTTTTAGTTCAAGTAGACAATTACCTTGGGTGGACTTGAAATTTGACATCTCTTCCACATACAGTATGCAGCAGCTGATATCTGTAATTAGTTCTTATTGCTTTCCACTATTGCTTTTATAACGAAGCCCTAGGGTACCCCCTGTGCCTACATAATTTGAAGATCAGTCAAGATCTGGGCAGAGGTAGGGTTCATCCTCTTTGTGGTTCCCTTGCTTCTAGAGATTCCCCTGTAATTTCCAGATGCTCTTTCAGCTTTGGGCTTTGTCCTCTGATACTTCAAGCAATAAGGAAGGCTTCAGTATTCTCATGCTTCAGTTGCACAGATTTCTTGCATGTATTCAATTATAAAAAGTAGCAAACTCAAATATCTAGTTCTGTACATCTCTGTCTTTCAAAAGTACATTTCTCTTAGGTCTCTGCCTCCTTCTTCACTGGCCTCCCTGGGGTCCCTACCCCACTCCCATATGCATAATTTAGTTGTCAGGCATGAATTTGGTAAGAATTTACTCAGAATTTGGCTCTCACTTTTTCTGTGTGTTTCTCTTGCTGCTAGTATTTCTTCTTTAAATTTCCAACAGCTTTTCTAGTCCTAAACTTTGACCTTGGGTACCTTAAGCCCATACTGAGTTGTTTTCTGAAGTCACAGCTGTCGGGGTTGGGAGAACCGTCAGGTCAGAAATCCAAAAATGAACAATTCTTATTTCTGTTACTTCTTTCTGTTTTGGGTGCTTTCTAGTGTTTTTAAAAATTTATCCAAGTTGTAAAATTGTTACTTATGGGAGGGTTCTTGTAACACTTAAAAATCTCTACCATTATTAGAAATCTATAATCAACTTTTTACAGATCAGGAAATAAGGCTCAGATGGTGATATAGCTAATAAGCCTTAGAGAGAGAATTTTCACTAATTATATCTATCTAAAACTAAAGCCTGACTTTTCCTTGACATTCTTCTGAAATTTCTCTATTTCATATTAAAAAGAACCAGAGTCTATTATATCAATAAATATTTTAGTAACATAAAATGTAGTATTAAATGCTTGTTCTCCACTGCAAACAACCAGTTAACTCAAGCTTGATCTTGCATTAATTTGCATTTCAGTAATGATGTGCTTAGGTGTGATTATGATGTTTTATTGAATTAGGCTACAGAGAATGGAAATAAAAAATTCTTTATAAAGTTGTTTCCAATATTATAATTTAGCTTCCTACTTTCATATTTTATATTTAAGGGTAATAAAATAATTAATTCATCTTCCTTCTAACAACCCTCTTTAACACCTAATCCAAAATAAATCAACAAAATAGAAAGAAAACTAAGCAATAGTATCCATTTGTCTTAGAAATAGAAACTACCTTCTTTTTCATCTGTCCCTGCAGATCTTCAGTCACATTAGTTAACTCTTCAACTTTTGCTACAGCAACTCTTAGATCTAATTTGGCTTGCCTAAAAATAAAGTAAATTAATAAACATTATTTTCACAGACCATTAAGAATAAAAAATTAGAATAGAAATCTAAACTTGGTAAAATCAATTCTAACTCTTGTTTATCTAAAATGGATCCATGGAATAAATTTTGGAAGTTTCCTTTATTACTAATGAAATGCATATAGAAGAGACTAAAGAGGAAAAATTATTGCTGAATGGTGAAGGGTACAAAGTAGAAGTCATGAATGCTTTCTCTGGATAAATTATATTATATACCAAAGTAATTCAATAAATTTCTTGAAAAAGTACTTTATCGTCTTGATATATTACCTAATAAGAGCTCCAGTGTACTAAAAAGAATATATTTATGTCTATAGTATCTTTATAGAGATGGAGATATATTGCTGATTGGACTTTCTATGAAAATGAACTTAAACTTCAATACCTCGATCATTCCATAAACACCAGAAGTTGTATTATGTAAACACTTAACAAAACATTTGTCTCACCATAATACAATGCTTATTTTCTTCAGAGACTAGTGGCAAGAATGAGAAAGACAAGTTGTTTTGAACATTCTAACAGAATCAAGTAAGTTTCAATATCTTCTTGACTCCTCATGGAAACGATTTTAGAACAATAAGACTTTCTTAAACAGAAAAAACGATTTTTAATATCGTAATTAAGCATTCAGTGTGAGTATAAAATAATTTGATTATATAAAGAACATACATTTTTAAGAAGAAAGATACTTTAGAGTAGGAACCGTTCCCTATTTATTTCTTAATTGCATTTTATGTATGTATCTAAATGTAAATCATATTTGTGCTATAAAACTTACAGAAATTATTTGATGCAAAATTCACAAGTAAATGTTAATTCATTTGCTTTTGATTCTTTGTCTTTACAAGTACATAACTTACATAGTTATACATTTCCTACAATAGAAAATACAAATCTAATAATAGCTGATAATATATCAGGTAGTTATTAGTGCCAGGGACTGTTTTAAATGCTTTGCAGTCATCTCACGTAACACTCACAGTAACTGTGAATTAAGACTACTATTATATCAAACTGAGATAGAGGAGAGCAAGGTTGATATAGGTTTACCAATATGCCTTAGGATTCACAATAAGTAATGAAACTAGTATTTAAAGAGTCCCCTATAATATACTGCCTACCCCCCAAATAGTCCTAATAATATTTTATATTGTGAGGTATTTAAGAAAATGTTTTGCTTTAAATTAACAAAGATTATTAAAAAAATCAAACAGGCCAGGCACGGCAGCTCATGGCTGTAATCCCAGTACTTTGGGAGGCTGGGGCGGGTGGATCATAAGGTCAAGAGATCAAGACCATCTTGGCCAACATGGTGAAACCCCATCTCTACTAAAAATACAAAAATTAGCTGGGTGTGGTGGCACGTGCCTGTACTCCAAGCTACTCAGGAGGCTGAGGCAAAAGAATCACTCGAACCCGGGAGGCGAAGGTTGCAGTGAGCAGAGATCACACCACTGCACTCCAGCTTGGCACAGAGCAAGATTCTGTCTCAAAAATAAAAAATAAAAATAAAATAAAATAAAACAAAATAGATTTTTTTTTTCATTTGCAAAATGATTTACCAAAGGACAAAACAAACAAAATGTAAAATCTACTTCAGGCTTAGAGATAATTTCAGGAGTATACCTACAATCTCTGTAACCAATATGTTTTAATAAATGAGCAAGAGGGAGGAAAAGTCTAAACCACAGTGATGATGCCAATACTGAGAGAGATAGCGTAGATTTTACAAATGCAAGGTTCTTTGAACTGACTGCACCATGGACTACACCATAGTCACCCCTGTGACCCACACGTACATCTCCAGATGTACTCCCGGAGCCAGAAAGTCTGAGTCAACCTTGTGACACTGGACCCTGCAGCTTGACTAACCAACCTTACAACATTTTGCCATTGTTCCTGCCTCAAGCGTTCCTGCCTCAACTTGAAAAGCCAATTTTGTCACTCTGGATCTTGGACCTTTTGACACCCAACCCTGGCAACACCCCCCCTGGTTTGCAAAAACTGCCCTGAACTGTAACTTGTGTTCACTTTCCATTGCATACCTCAAACCTATAAAACCAATTCCTATCCCACCACCCTCCGCTGACTCTCTTTTCGGACTCAGCCCACTTGCACCTGGGTGAATAAATAGCCTTGTTGCTCACACAAAGCCTGTTTAGGTGGTCTCTTCATTCAGAGTGCACTTAACCAAAGAGAATTTAAGGGATTCCATACATTCATTCTTTGAAGAAATAATTATTGAATGTTTATAATATGCCAAACACTGTGAATATAGTTTGGACATGTTGAGCTTTAAGTGCTGGTGGCTCATCAGTTTTTTGTTTGTTTTACCTGTTTTTCAGGAATCCTAGAGTTATTTTACTGAGTACCTACCTACATGTACTATACTAAATACCGTCTATTGAGCACCTACATGCACTATATGAAGCCCTGTCATCAGCACTGGTGATACAGTGGTAAACAAGGAAGATAAAGCCCCTGTCTCATAAAGTTTATGGTGTAATGGAGGGAGACAGACAACAAGTATTTCAGTGAATCAGGTAATTAAAGAAAGTAACAATGTTAAAAGAGGATGATACAAGGGAACAGGAAAGACATGGGACATCTATGGTAGAAACATCTGAGCTATGACCTAAAGGATGATGATGTAAACTGAAGAAAACTTGGTGTAGGAGAATTACAGGCAAAGATAATTAAGAATAAACAAAAGAAGATGAGAAAAAGAAATGACAATTAAGCTAGATCTATCACAGAGAAAAAAAGTGTAAGATAAAGTCAGAGAGGAAGGTAGAGGTCAGATCACATAAGGGCCTTCTGGATATAGTAGGAATTTTGGACTGTGTTCCAGTTGCAATGCAAATCCACTGGAGGGTCCGAAGCAGGTAAATGATGTGATATATTGCATGGAGAATGAATTTCAGTGGAGTAAGAGTGAAAGCAGGTAGACCAGAGACAAGACTACTGCAAATAAGAGATGGTGGAGTGGAGGTGATATTGATGATGACTGGATTTGTGATCATCTGTACATATAGCCAACATGACCAGAAGTAGAGGTGAAGCAAAAGAAAGAAATCAAGCAAAATTCTGAGGTTTGATGATGGTATTAGCTAGTAAGATGGGGAGGCCCTTTACTCCTTCAATTACAGCCATTCAACTTCTATACACTTAAATTCTGAGGTTCCATGTATAAGGTTTCTTTTTTAAAAGGAGTTTACTGTTAAAAAATAAAAAGTTTGAAAACTACTGACCTAGCAATTCAATTATGCAACTCAACAAAGTGATCAAGGTCAGAGGTGTGTACTTAGAAAACATTATTGAGCTAAAAGTTTAAATTGGGTAGGACAGATACGATCATCTATGAAAGGAAAATTGAGTCACATGGTTAGAAATTTAAGAAATATATACATTTTGTAGGTAGGATAAGGAAATGGGGAAAGCAAAATAAGCAAAAAAAAAAAAAAAAAATCATGGATGAACCTGGAAACCATCATTCTCAGCAAACTGACACAAGAACAGAAAATCAAACACCACATGTTCTCGCTCATAGGTTGGTGTTGAACAATGAGAACACATGGACACAGGGAGGGCAGCATCACACATTGGGGTCTGTTGGGGGGGAACTTGGGGAGGGACAGTGGGAGGCAGGGAGTTGGGGAGACATAACATGGGGAGAAATGCCAGATATAGGTGATAGGGAGGAAGGCAGCAAACCACATTGCCATGTATGTACCTATGCAACAATCTTGCATGTTCTTCACGTGTACCCCAAAACCTAAAACGCAATTAAAAAAAAAAAAGGCAACAAAAGTCAGAGAAGAAATCATGGCATAAACATAAAAGTCCTGGTAGACAAATGTTCAAGAAAGGAAGACAAAATAATCAATCAAGCAAAATCAACAACCAAGGAGAATGAGGGAGGCATTTTCTAAGTCAAAAAGGGTACCAGTAATTCTTGACAAGAATAGATAAGTGGAGCTGAATCCAAACTGAAGAAAATTCTGAAGAGTGACTATAACAAATACAAATTCTTCCAAGCAATATCAAAGAATGGGAAGAAGAAAATATCTGAAGAGTCATCAGGGAAGTCTATACATCTGAGGTCTTAAAAGAACCCTGCAAAAGAGAAACTAAGATTTCAAAAGAAAAAGAATAGAACTGAAACAACATATAAGAGAAAAGAGAAATAATCTGGGATTGTATAGTTGGCAAGAAACGGGGGTACAACATAATAGAAAGGGAGAAAGAAAGAAATGCTTCCTGGGATCCTAGAAATTACAGCAGCAACAACTAAAGGCTGATTTCCCAGGTCTCTGGAGGTTAATAATCCACTACTTATTACAATGTTAATACCAACTCCTAAATCTACTAGCAGATAATTTGTAAATATTGTAATATCCTACCTACATAGGTTGGATACTAAAGTAGAAGGGAGGTGGGCAAGACAGTAAGTTATATTACATTGCAACACTGCAAGGAAGGTCATTTCATTTTCATTATAGCAATGAGGAAACTGAAGTTCATGCAGTTAAACAACCTACCCAAGTCAATCACCAGTAAATGGCTGCTTTGGTCTGAATATCTCTGTCCCTGCAAAATTCATATGTTGAAATCTCATATAAATACAGGCTTCATATAACTCTCAATGTAATGATATTAGGAGGAAGGGCCTTTTGGGAGATGATTAGGTCATGATAGCAGTGCCTTGAAACATGGGATTAGTGCTTTCATAAGAGAGGCCCAAGGGAGCCTTATTTGCCTCTTTTACTGTGTGAAGACAAAGAGAGAAGGTGTCATGTATAATCAGGAAACAGTCCTTCACCAGACACCGAATCTGCCACTTTCTTAACTTTGAACTCCCCAGCCTTCAGACTGTAAGAAATACATTTCTGTTGTTTATGAGCTATTCGGTATGTGGCATTTTGTTACAGCAGCCCAATAGACTAAGACAATGGCAGAGCCAGAATAAAAAACTAGAGCTGACTTCAAAGCCTATGCCTTTTAAATTTCACACCACAAAGAACCACATTTTTAAGGACAGGTGTACAAATGTAGAGTATTTGCAAAACAAAGTTATAAACATCAATTAAAATATATTTTGACAGAAAACAGTAATCTACTTTTAGAGGCAAAAGTTTTGAACAATGATGTTACAGATTGTTTTATTCTTGCCAGATCCCCCAAACAAGAAATGTTAATATTAATTAACACTCTTGACCAGTGTGTTCTAGAAGTCTAATAATCTTCTTTCTGTCTCTTAAAGATTGAGAGGAAAAAATGTAAACATTATTGAATAAAGGTGACAGTAATCCCTGTAAATAACATTAAAGTAAAACAGTGTGAAGATACAGAAAACTGACAGCAAAGCCCTATTTCTTATCTTAAAACCTGTTTTCCGTGCTCAGAAAACTAGCTGCCAACACATAAGGAACTGTCTGGCAATTCTATGACTAAGCACATCTGCTCAGGGCCATTTCTCATATGGGATTGTTTCCAAGACACACTATGATAGTGATCCATGAATTCCAGATTTCCATAGCATTTTAATAATAGAAGACACAATATTATTCAAATTGGAACATGAAACATCTGAGAAAAATCTGTTATCTCAGCTAAAATAAAACTATTACCTGGCAAAAGTATATGCCTTTTAAAAAATAAGACAGTATATGAAAATTATCAGCACATACATTTTTAAAGAAAAAAGTATGCATTTGTAAAAAAGATTAAAAATGAACACAATATATACAAACTGTGATTTATATAATTTACTTTTTCAGATTTAATATGATAGAGCAATATTAAGAATTGCATTCCTATCATATCAGCTCTGATGCTCTTTAATAAAACCACTTATATATAAGTAATTTTGCTATCATATTTTAAAGATGTCCTGGAATTTATTCCATATTTAAATACAGAGAGAGCACTAAACATAAAAAATACTTAAGCCTAGAGGCACCCCCAGTCAAACTTTGAGATTATTTGTAATAAAAACAGATTTAAAAGTCAATATAGCTTAAAGGCTGAATCTATAATGAGAAACACTAAAAATCTTTTTAATTCATTGTGTAAAACTTCTATTAATTATATTAAAATGATTTTTTCAGGTGTGTTGTTTTGGAATTCAAATTTCTAAGTGGTCACACATTTCTGTATAGCTGAAGGAGATAAAATATAATTTTAAAAAATAATGACAGTTCAAGAAAACAATTGTGCCCTGAGAGGTCAAAGAACAAAGGACACAAACAGAAAATCCACGTGAATAAACTAGCCTTGTCTCTCCAACAAAGTGCAATTTAATTATTTAATTAACTGACTAAATCACTCAAAAAAGTATTTTTGAGCACCTGCCATATGTCTGGCACTGTGCTAGATGACGGCAAGATAAAAAAATCACCAAATCATAATCCATACCTTCCAGAAGCTTAAAAACGAGTGTAGAGAGATGGATTTATAAACATTTAATAAAGTGTTGAAAATGCTGGGACAGTGAAAGATATCAGACCTAAACAACTGCCTCTTGCTTTTACCCTCCAAACTCTCCTTGTCCATTCCTGGGCATAGGCCGAACTAGCCTTGGGAAGAAATTTAGTTTATAGTTTAAATAATAGCCATTCCCCAAAGTTAGACTGTTCTTGTCAAATGAATAAAAGGCCACCAGCCACCAAGTTAGGATGAGAGGGACTGGGATTCTAAATATTACGAGCCATTATTCTGGAGGTCCTAAGATTCACAACTTCCCCCAACTACTCTTAAAGGTAACATCACTATTGTGAAGCTAAGATCTGCCTTTTGAGATGTCTTTTCAGGTTTTTGCATTTCTGACGACTGGATGGCCCCACCTGGACCTGCCAACCAGGTCTGTGGCCCCACCTATGAACTGACTCAGCATAAGAGGACAGCTTTGAGTCCCTATGATTTCATCCTCGAGCCAACCAATCAGCATCCTGATTCACTGGCTCCCTACCTGCCAAATTATCCTTAAAAACTCTGATCCCTGAGTTTTTGGGGAGGCTGATTTGAGTAATAGTAAAATT
The DNA here is from genome assembly GCA_036589455.1 of Ateles fusciceps. Classification (NCBI taxonomy): domain Eukaryota; kingdom Metazoa; phylum Chordata; class Mammalia; order Primates; family Atelidae; genus Ateles; species Ateles fusciceps. The sequence goes on from JAZHEH010003090.1 coordinate 2,105,974, forward strand.
CTGGTCTCCTGCAAAAAAAAGAGAAAGAAAAAAATACTGTGACAAATGTATGTGCAGTCTACAGTTGAGGCACAAAGGAAGCAAGCATGTTTGGTACTACAGAAGACTATGTCAAGCTGAATAATTTGGATTATATCCTACAGGTTTTTAGTAGCCACTGAAGGGAAGTGACATGATCAGATATATTTTAGAAAGATCACTTTGATAACAATATGAACAAGGAAGATGGCGGCCATAAGCTAATTTGGAGGTTACTTCTACAGCTCAAATGAGAAAGTGATGAAGAAGTGAAAGATCAGAGAGACATTAAAAGCCAAGTTAGAACTCACATCTTGTAATTGCTAATCTAGTGAGCTTCTAAGCTGGGCTCTCAGACAGTATTCACAGCAGTAGGGAAGTCAAGTAGGAGAGCTGATTGGATAAAAAAAAATATGATGAGTAGATACTTTGATTTTTGACATCTGCCTGGAAGATTCATTTTGTGTGGACATTAGGGCCTAAAGATTATAAATTGAGGTTAGAGATTGATAAAACTAGTTGCAGTTTTCCAAAGCCTAAAACATCTTAAGTGTTTAATTGTCCATGAGCAACTTTGCCATAATATTTACTGACAGTATTCCATAGCTTAACATTAAGCAGTTCAGAGTTGTATACATAAAACTATACTTGCTTTTCCTGCCACAGATTTGAAGGAACATAAGGATAAACAGATGCTTCTTTTAGGGAAGACGGTGTTGCTTTCAAGTATGACAGATTCTGAATGATGGGCATATTGACATTACCAGAATTTAGGTTTTGAGATGCTCTATATAACCATGCCAAGAATAATAAAATTAGAAACTCCTTAAGCACTAGAGTTGTTTAACTTTGTACTTATACTGAAACATATTAGTTTCACTTGTTGTCTGATAGTGTGGTCCAAAAAAGTTAAAATCATGTGAATTTATAATTAAAGCTTTAATCATATTTTATTTTGAGAGTTTTAGTTTTTTCTTTTTTGTTTTTTGAGATGGAGCCTCACTCTGTCACCAGGCGAGTGGTGACAATCTCGGCTCACTGCCACCTCCGCCTCCTGGTTGAAGTGATTCTTCTGCCTCAGGCTCCTGAGTAGCTGAGACTACAAGCACACACCACCACGCCCAACTAAATTTTGTATTTTTAGTAGAGACGGGGTTTCACCAGGTTGGCCAGGATGGTCTCTATGTTTTGACCATGTGATCCACCCGCCTCGGCCTCCCAAAGTGCTGGGATTACAGGCGTGAGCCACTGCGCCCAGCCTATTTTGAGAGTTTTTAGTGATACCTTTCCATAGCAGATAAAACTCTTCAGACTATTTTCTTAAGAACCTTCATTTACCTGATCCCCCTCACCCCTCCAGTTATGTATAAAAGTAGCCATACTGCTGTTTCTCACAGAACTTTTGGTTACTTCCTTTTTGCCTTAAGATTATGTTTCTCATAAAATTTATAATTTCCTAAACCTAGCTAAAACTTGCCTTCTCTGGGAAGACTTCTCTCATTCATTCTACCAGATTTTTACTCTTTTATTCTTGTGAACCTATTCAGTATTTATTCATTTAAACCAAAATTTATATTGTTGTTCCAGAGGTGCATTTTTGTCCTATATATTTATTTATAATATATATCCAACAGAGTTATGATGATAATTATTTTCCAACTCTCATGTGCTCAGATTTTATGCCTGCCTTGTAAAGTCTTCGAAGGGAAAGATCGTCATTTATTTTATCTTTTTGGGAATAACCAATGTTATCTTTGTAAAAGGATGTGCTAAAAGACTGAAGCTTTTGCTAAAACTAAAATAAAGCATTTGCACAGGAGTCCTTATTAACTTCTCATCAGAGTGGCATCATCAGAATATTTGTTAAAAGTAATGTTGGCCAGCTGGCTGCAGTAGCTCAGGCCACTGCACTTTGGGAGGCTGAGGCGGGTGGATCACCTGAGGTCAGGAGTTCAAGACCAGGCTGGCCAACATGGTGAAACCCCGTCTCTACTAAAAATACAAAAACTAGCCGGGCATGGTGGTGGGTGCCTGTAATCCCCAGCTACTCAGGAGACTGAGACAGGAAAATTGCTTGAAACCAGGAGGCAGAGGTTGCAGTGAGCCGAGATTGTGCCATTGTACTCCAGCCTGGGCAACAGAACAAGACTCTATCTCAAAATAATAATAATAATAACTTAGCCACTAAGGACTTGTCTCATTAACAGACATAGATACTATCTTCATATAAACAGCCTGAAATTTGTCAAATCAATTTATTTTATATTCACTGAGAACTTAAAAATGTACATCTGTGCTCTGAGGGTAGAAGCAGTCTTTATAATAAGTTTATGTATAATGTGATAGCCTCAAAGTTGTTTCAATTTGACCCATTTCATCTCATGCACACTTTTGTAGCTTCGATGGTTTCTATGAGAATGAGATCTCATTAAATTTTTCTAGCTCAGAGTTCTCCTGGTTATCTCTACCCACATGGCTCAGAGGCACCTGAAATGCAACAGGTTCCAAACTGAGCTTATCATTCTCTCTCAAATCTTTTCTCCATATTTGTGAATTGTACCATCCAATTCCTGATTCAGAAAACTAGGAGACACCATAAAATCCCTTCCTTCCCAACTCTACTCATCATATTTTCTTTTTATCCAATCAACTCTCCTACTTGACTTCCCTACTGCTGTGAATACTGTCTGAGAGCCTGGCTTAGAAGCTCACTAGATTAGCAATTACAGAATGTGACTTCTAAATTGGCTTTTCCATGAATTTGCTGTGCAACTCTGGACAAGACAAACAGTTCCTAAGTCTTTGGTTCACTTTGGGTTTTTCTAAAAAATTAGAAGGTTAAACTAGATGAACACTAAGATACCCTCTAGCAATAATATTTCATAATTCTTCCCCTGTCCTTTAGCCCAATATTATGAAGTTCTGCCCATTTTTCCTATACAGATTTTTATATGCATTTTTATTCTCTATTTCCATTACTATAATATAATTGCAGGTCTTTATGAACCAATTTCCTTACTTATCCTTCCAGGATCTCTGCCTTTTAATTTATCCTAAATATGCCAAAATTTTATATTCTTTTTTCCTTCCACTGTTTTCTTAACCTTGAATGCAAAGTTGCATTTTTACACTATTCATTCCATGACCTATTATCATTATTAGCTGTAAAGATGTTCTCATTTGCTTATTTTTGTTTTCTTGCGCATTCCCAATCCCTTTATCATTCCCATCCATTTCATAAGTTCACATTAAAAGGTGATATAGCCTCGGATATACACATTTACTGGTAAAACATATGTTGTTATTACACCCATGTGTTTTATGCCATAGATCCATATATTTTACTTTTTAAATAGAAATATTGTTTCTAGTTCTACCCATGTTGCTGTAACTACATCAACTACATTTTTATCTGTAAATATGTGTTTCTAAATGATGCAAGTATTCCACAGGATGTAATTATCACATTTTACTGTTCATTCCCTTAGTGACAGATACCTAGGTTGCCTTCAATTCTCTACTTCCACAAATAGCCTCATTCCACAGAGACAATCATTAACTTGAAGTAAGGGTGTATCATTTCTGGGAATGGTACTTTATTCTCTTATGATACGCACACATATACTACATATATGTGTAAGATATATAAAATTTTTATCACCACCAGGCCTGCTTTACAAGAGCTCCTGAAAGAGGCACTAAACATAGAAAGGAACAACCAGTACCAGCCACTCCAAAAACATACCAAACAGTAAAGACCATCAACACAATGAAGAAACTGCATCAACTAACGGGCAAAACAGCCACCTAGCATCAAAATGGCAGGATCAAATTCACACATAACAATATTAACCCTAAATGTAAATGGGCTAAATGCCCCAATTAAAAGACATAGACTGGCAAACTGGATAAAAAGCCAAAACCCGTCGGTGTGCTGTATCCAGGAAACCCATCTCACATGCAGAGACACACAAAGGCTCAAAATAAAGGGATGGGGGAAGATTTACCAAGCAAATGGAGAGCAAAAAAAAGCAGGAGTTGCAATTCTCATCTCTGATAAAATAGACTTTAAACCAACAAAGATCAAAAGAGACAAAGAAGGACATTACATAATGGTAAAAGGATCAATGCAACAAGAAGAGCTAACGATCCTAAATATATACGCACCCAATACAGGAGCACCCAGATACATAAGGCAAGTTCTCAATGACTTACAAAGAAACTTAGATTCCCACACAATAATAGTGGGAGACTTGAACACCCCGTTGTCAATGTTAGACAGATCAACAAGACAGAAAATTAACAAGGATATCCAGGACTTGAACTCACACCTGGATCAAGCAAACCTAATAGACATTTACAGAACTCTCCACCCCAAATCCACAGAATATACATTCTTCTCAGCACCACATCGCACCTACTCTAAAATTGACCACATAATTGGAAGTAAATCACTCCTCAGCAAATGCAAAAGAACAGAAATCATAACAAACAGTCTCTCAGACCACAGTGCAATCAAGTTAGAACTCAGAATTCAGAAACTGACTCAGAACCACACAGCTTCATGGAAACTGAACAACTGGCTCTTGAATGTTGACTGGGTAAACAATGAAATGAAGGCAGAAATAAAGATGTTCTTTGAAACCAACGAGAACGAAGACACAACATACCAGAATCTCTGGGACACATTTAAAGCAGTCTCTAGAGGAAAGTACATAGCAATAAATGCCCACATGAGAAGCAAGGAGAGATCTAAAATTGACACCCTATCATCAAAATTGAAAGAGCTAGAGGAGCAAGATCAAAAAAACTCAAAACCTAGCAGAAGACAAGAAATAACTAAGATCAGAGCAGAACTGAAGGAGATAGAGACATGAAAAACTCTTCAAAAAATCAATAAATCCAGGAGCTGGTTTTTTGAAAAGGTCAACAAAATAGACAGACCACTAGCCAGATTAATAAAAAAGAAAAGAGAGAATAATCAAATAGATGCAATAAAAAACGATAAAGGGGATATCACCACAGATTCCACAGAAATTCAAACCATCATCAGAGATTATTACAAATAACTCTATGCACATAAACTAGTAAACCTGGAAGAAATGGATAAATTCCTGGACACATGCATCCTCCCAAGCCTAAACCAGGAAGAAGTCGAAACCCTGAATAGACCAATAACAAGGTCTGAAGTTGAGGCAGCAATTAAGAGCCTACCACCCAAAAAAAGCCCAGGTCCAGATGGGTTCACAGCCGAATTCTACCAGACATACAAAGAGGAGCTGGTACCATTCCTTCTGAAACTATTCCAAACAATCCAAAGAGAGGGAATCCTTCCTAAATCATTTTATGAGACCAACATCATCCTGATACCAAAACCTGGCAGAGACTCAGCAAGAAAAGAAAACTTCAGGCCGATATCCATGATGAACATAGATGCAAAAATCTTCAATAAAATACTGGCAAACCGATTGCAACAGCACATCAAAAAGCTTATCCACCATGATCAAGTAGGCTTCATCCCGGGGATGCAAGGCTGGTTCAACATACGCAAATCTATAAACATAATCCACCACATAAACAGAACCAAAGACAAAAACCACATGATAATCTCAATTGATGCAGAGAAGGCCTTTGACAAAATTCAACAGCCCTTTATGCTAAAAACTCTCAATAAACTAGGTATTGATGGAACGTATCTCAAAATGATAAAAGCTATTTACGACAAACCAACAGCCAATATCATACTGAATGGGCAAAAACTAGAAGCATTCCCTTTGAAATCTGGCACTAGACAAGGATGTCCTCTCTCACCACTCTTATTCAATATAGTACTGGAAGTTCTAGCCAGAGCAATCAGGCAAGAAAAAGAAATAAAGGGTATTCAAATAGGAAAGGAGGAAGTCAAATTGTCTTTATTTGCAGACGATATGATTGTATATCTAGAAGACCCCATCGTCTCAGCCCAAAATCTCCTGAAACTGATAAGCAACTTCAGCAAAGTCTCAGGATATAAAATCAATGTGCAAAAATCACAAGCATTCCTATAAACCAATAACAGACTTAAAGACAGCCAAATCAAGAACCAACTGCCATTCACAATCGCTACAAAGAGAATAAAATACCTAGGAATACAACTAACAAGGAACATAAAGGACCTCTTCAAGGAGAACTACAAACCACTGCTCAATGAAATAAGAGAGGACACAAACAGATGGAGAAATATTCCATGTTCATGGCTAGGAAGAATCAATATTGTCAAAATGGCCATACTGCCCAAAGTAATTTACAGATTCAACGCTATCCCTATCAAGCTACCAATGACCTTCTTTGAAGAACTGGAAAAAACCACCTTAAACTTCATATGGAACCAAAGAGAGCCCGCATAGCCAAGTCAATTCTAAGCAAAAAGAACAAAGCTGGAGGCATCATACTCCCGAACTTCAAACTATACTACAAAGCTACAGTAATCAAAACAGCATGGCACTGGTACCAAAACAGAGATATAGACCAATGGAACAGGACAGAGACCTCCGACGCAACACAACACATCTACAACCACCTGATCTTTGACAAACCTGACAAAAACAAACAATGTGGAAGCGAGTCCCTGTTTAATAAATGGTGTTGGGAAAACTGGCTAGTCATGTGCAGAAAGCAGAAGCTGGACCCCTTCCTGACACCTTACACTAAAATTAACTCCAGATGGATTAAAGACTTAAACATAAGACCTAACACCATAAAAACCCTAGAAGAAAATCTAGGCAAAACCATCAGGACATAGGTGTAGGCAAGGACTTCATGACCAAAACACCAAAAGCATTGGCAACAAAAGCCAAAATAGACAAATGGGACCTAATCAAACTCCATAGCTTCTGCACAGCAAAAGAAACAGTCATTAGAGTGAATCGGCAACCAACAGAATGGGAAAAAATTTTTGCAGTCTACCCATCTGACAAAAGGGCTGATAACCAGAATCTACAAAGAACTGAAACACATTTACAAGAAAAAAACAAACAAGCCCATTCAAAAGTGGGCGAAGGATATGAACAGACACTTTACAAAAGAAGACATACATGAAGCCAACAAACATATGAAAAAATGCTCATCATCACTGGTCATTAGAGAAATGCAAATCAAAACTACATTGAGATACCATCTCATGCCAGTTAGAATGGCGATCATTAAAAAATCTGGAGACAACAGATGCTGGAGAGGATGTGGAGAAATAGGAACACTTTTACACTGTTGGTGGGGAGTGTAAATTAGTTCAACCATTGTGGAAGACGGTGTGGCGATTCCTCAAGGACCTAGAAATAGAAATTCCATTTGATCCAGCAATCCCATTACTGGGTATATATCCAAAAGGCTATAAATCGTTCTACTATAAGGACACATGCACACGAATGTTCATTGCAGCACAGTTTACAATAGCAAAGACCTGGAACCAACCCAAATGCCCATCGATGATAGACTGGACAGGGAAAATGTGGCACATATACACCATGGAATATTATGCAGCCATCAAAAACGATGAGTTCGTGTCCTTTGTAGGGACATGGATGAACCTGGAAACCATCATTCTCAGCAAACTGACACAAGAACAGAAAATCAAACACCGCATGTTCTCACTCATAGGCGGGTGTTGAACAATAGGAACACATGGACACAGGGAGGGGAGTATCACACACTGGGGTCTGTCGGGGGGAAAAAGGGGAGGGATAGTGGGGGGTGGGGGAGTTGGGGGAGGGATAGTATGGGGAGAAATGCCAGATATAGGTGATGGGGGAGGAAGGCAGCAAATCACACTGCCATGTGTGTACCTATGCAACAATCTTCCATGTTCTTCACATGTACCCCCAAACCTAAAATGCAATAAAAAAAAAAAAAAATTTTTACTACATACTGATTATAAGTATATATATTGATATAGCCACATACATATATTGATGATCAATACACACTACTGTTGAAAATATTTAAACTGTATCAAACTGTAATTTTTTGGCCTTCTTATTATACTCCACATTTTTACATTGATTGCTGAGTGTGAGGTAGTATCACATTGTTTTTACTTGCATTTTTCTGATTGCTGTAACTTTAGAAATACTTATTCCTATCCTTTCCCTAATTTTCTATGAGTTAATTATTTTTACTGATACTTAGTCAATCAGTTAATGTGTCCTCAACACTAATCTGTTGTCAGTTACAATACATGCATTGTAAATGTCTTCTCATAGAATATGAGTTGTCTTTTCATTTGACTTAATATTGTTTTTGTAACAGAAACCTAACACTTTAACATATTCAAGTAAAGAAATCTTTTCTTTATGGCTCGTATTTAAATCTTTTATATGCCTGGCTAGTTTTAATTTTTGTGGAGATGGGGTTTCTCCATGTTGGCCAGGGTGGTCTTGAACTCCTGACCTCAGGTGATCTGCCCACCTCAGCTTCCCAAAGTGCTGGGATTACAGGAATAAGCCACCGCACCCAGCCTAAATCTTGATTAAAAAATATTTCCTACACTGATGTGTGTAGGAAAGACAGTTTTTCATTACCTATACAAACTGTCCCCAATCCCAGGCAGTGCAGATGGCAGAGAATTTGTGCACTAGGGGGAGGGAGAGTGAAGTAAGTGCTGAAATTTGCATTAGAACTCAGTGCTGCCCCGTCACAGTGGAACACAACATAGGCTAGAATTCCACCAGCACTCATGAAGGGAACATTTAGATAAGCCCTGAGCCAGAGGGAAATTCACTGTCCCAGTGGGAGAAAACCAAGTCTCTGCTGGCTTCACACCACTGACTAAAGTAGCATGGGCCTGGAACAAATTTGAGTGGCACTCAGGCCACATGGACTGCAGTCTTAAGGCAAGCCCTGGTGCTGCACTGATGTATAACCCGGTGTGACCAGCAGTGGCAGCCAAGGGATTTCCTGTGTCACCACTTCCCAAATTCCAGGCAGTACTGCTCCAAGAGAGACTCACTCTGCTTGGGGAAAGGAGAATAAAGAGTATAGAGGACTCTGTCTTGCAACTTGAGTACTAGCTCAGCCACAATAAAATAAAGTCCTAGATTCTAGATTTTTCCTCCTGGACTGGTTTCTAGACTCACCCTATGCCAGAAGAGAATCCACTCCTCTCATGGGATGGACCCCATCCTGGCAGAATTCACCCCCTGCTAACTGAAGTGGTCCTGGGTCTTGAATAAACATCAGGCAGTAGTGGCTGCTGGCCTTGGGTTAGCCCCAGTACTGTAATGGTCTGCAAGGATTCAGGCGTAACTCTGTGGGGGGGTAGTGCTAGCTGTGGTAGCCACGAGAGTGCCCAGATCACCTCTCCCCCAACTCCAGACAGCACAGAGCACAGAGAGACTCCTTCTGATTGGGGGAAGGAGAGTAAAAGACTTTTCCTGCTTAGTTAGGAAATTATCTCTCATCTTACCCAAGTCTAGCAAGGCTGTGCAGGAGGCTGTAAGAGTTGCAGCATTCCTAGGCTTAGGGTACCATCTAGTTCTGAAACGGCTGCAATAATTGCAGGCTTGGGTCACAATACTCCATCTCTTTTGGATTCGTGGAAAGCCCTCTCAAGAAGGAAGGATACAAACAAGTCAAGACTGCAAAAATTGTAACATATACTAACTCTTATTGCTTAGATATCAGAGAACATCCACAAGCATGAATAACATCCAGAAAAACATGACCTTACCAGATAAACTAAATAAGGTACCAGTGTAACTAATCCTGGAGTGACAGACATATATGATCTTTCACACAAGGAATTCAAAGTATTAATAGCTGTTTTGGGGAAGATCAACAAGCTTCAAAGTAACAGAAGGAATTCAGAATCCCATAAGAAATTTGACAGAGATTGAAATAATTTTTTAAAAGTCATGTAGAAATTCTGGAGATGAAAAATTCAGTTGAAAAACTGACAAATGCATCAGTCTCTCAAAAGCAGAACTGATCAATCAGAAGAATCAATGAGATTGAAGACAGCCTATATGAAAATACACAGAGGAGAAAAAATAAAAAAGAATGAAACATCCCTACAAGATCTTTAAAACAGGCTTCAAGGGGCAAATCTAAGTAATTGGTCTTAAAGAGGATGTACTAAGAGAGATGGGGGTAGAAAGTTTATTCAAAGAAATAATAACAGAGAACTTTCCAAACCTACAGAAAGATATGACTATCCAGGTACAAGAAAGTCAAAGAACACCAAGCAGATTCAAACCAAATAAGACTACTTCAGGACATATAATAATCAAAATCTCAAAGGTCAAGGATAAAGGATCTTAAAAGCAGCAAGAAAAGGGAAGCAAATAATATATAAAAGCAAAATTGTATTTCAAACATAAAGGAGAAATAAAAACTTTGACAGAAAAAGAAAAGCCAAGGAATTTTGTCAACACCAGCCCTGTCTTACAAGAAATGCTAAAGGGAGTTCTTCAATCCAAAAGAAAAGGATGTTAATTAGCAATAAGAAATCATCTGAAGATATAAAACTCACTGGTAACAGTAAGTACACAGACAATTACAGAATATTCTAACTCTGGTTAGACTCCTTTAATTGTAATTGTGGTGTATCAACCACTAATATCTTTAGTCGGAATACTAGAAGACAGACCTACCAAAAATAATAAATACTACAACTTTTTACGAGATAAACAACATAAAATATATGTAAACAGAGACGACAAGTCAAAAAGCAGGGGGGTGGATGAAGTTAAAGTGTGAAGTTTTAAATTCTCTCTTTGCTTATTTTTTCTTTATAATCAGAGTTAAGTTGTCATCAGTTTAAAACAATTGGTTATAGAATTTGCAAGCCTCATGGTAACCATAAAACAAAAACCTATAATAGATACACAAAACCTGAAAAGCCAAGAATTAAAATACACCACAAGAGGAAATCACTTTTACACAAAGCAAGACAGAAAGGAAGGGAGGACTAACAATAAAACCAGAAAAAAAGTAACAAAACGTCAGCAGTGAGTACTTACCTATCAACAATAACATTAAATGTAAATGGACTAAATTCTCTAATTAAAAAAAAGAGTAGCTGAATGGATAAAAAATAAGAACTAATCATATGCTGCTTACAAGAAACTCACTTCATCTATAAAGACACCCAAAGACTGAAAATACAGGAATGGAAAAAGACAGTCCATGCAAACAGAAACCCCAAAAGAGCAAGAGTAGCTATGCTTACACCAGATAAAATAGATTTCAAGAGAAAAATTGTAAAGAGAGTCAAAAAATGTTATTATATAATAATAAAGGGGGTCAATCCCACAAGAGGATATAAGAATTATAAGTATATATGCACTCAATGCTAGAGCATCCAGATATATAAAGCAAATATTAGAACTAAAGATAAAGTTAGACACCAACAAAATAATAGCTGGGAACTTCAACACCCATCTTTCAGAATTGGACAGATAATCTACATAGAATATAAACAAACATCAGATTTAATTTGCACTATAGACCACACTGACCTAATAAACATTTACAGAATATTTCATGCAACAGGTAAAGAATACACATTCTTTTCAGTAGACACAACATTTTCAAGGACAGAACATATATTAGGCCATAAAACAAGTCCCCAAAATTCAAACAAACTGAAATCACATAAAGTATCTTTTCTGACTGCAAAGGATTAAAACTAAAATTCATTAACAAGAGGAATGTGAAAACCACACAAACAAGAGGAAATTAAACAACGTGCTCTTGAATGACCATTGGGTCAATTAATCATAGAAGGAAATTTAAAAATTCGTTGAAACAAATGAAAATAGAAACACAATATATCACAACTTATAGATACAGCAAAAGCAGTATTAAGAGTGAAGTTTATACAATAGACATCTCCATCAAAAAGTAGAAAAACTTCAAATAAACAACCTAAGGATACGTCTTAAAGAACTGGAAAAGCAAGAAAAAAAACAAACCCAAAATTAGTACAAGAAATAATAAAGAGCAGAGCAGAAACAATACATGAACAAAGTGAGGCCAATATCTCTGATGAACACAGATGTGAAAATCCTTAACAAAATATTAGAAACTGAATTCAACAACACATTAAAGAGATCATTCTTCATGATCAAGTGGGATTCATCCCAGGGATGCATGGATGGTTCAACATATGAAAAACAGTAAATGTGATATATCAACAGAACAAAAGACAAAAACCATATGATCATTTCAATTGATGCTGAAAAAGTATTTTATGAAATTCAACATCCTTTGTGATAAAAACTCTAAAGAAAACCTGGGTATAGAAGAAACATATCTCAATGCAGTAAAAGCCACATATAACAAACCCACAGCTAAGTATCATACCAAATGGGGGAAAAACTGAAAGTCTTTCTGCTAAGATCTTGAATAAGACAAGGATACTCAGTTTCACCACTACTATTCAACACGGTATGAGAAGCCCTAGCTAAAATAGTTAGACAAGACAAAGAAATAAAAGGCACCCAGATTGGAAAGGAAGAAGTCAAATTATCCTTGTTTGCAGATGACATGATCTTATATTTAGAAAAACCTAAAGATTCTACCAAAAAAACTCTTAGATTGGATAAATTCAGTAAAGTTGTCACAAGATTGACATACAAAAATCGAGTATTATTTCTACATGCCAACTGAACAATCTGAAAAAAAAAAAAACGAGAAAGTAAAAGAACTCTAAAACTATGAAACTTTGATGAAAGAAATTTTGAAGATGACAAAAAACAATGGAAAGATAGTCTATGTTCATGAATCAGAAGGATCAATATTGTTAAAATATCCATAGTACCCAAAGCAATCTAATCTACAGATTAAATGCAATAAAAATATCAATGACATTCTTTATAGAAATTGAAAAAAATCCTAAAATTTAAAGGGAACCAAAAAACACACAGAATAGCCAAAACAATACTGAACAAAAAGAATAAAGCTAGAGGCATCACATTAACTGACTTCAAATTATACTATAAACTTATAGTAACCAAAACAGAATGGTACTGGCATAAAAAGAGACACACAGATGAATGGAACAGACAGAGAACCCAGAAATAAATCAATGCATTTATAGTCAACACATTTTCAACACCTATCTCTCACTAGATACCAAAATCAAATCAAAATGTATAAAGACTTATATCTAAGACCTGCAACTATGAAACTACTAGAAAAAGACATCAGGGAAACACTCCAAGACATTCGTCTGGATAAAGATTTCTTGAGAAGGACTTCAAAAGTACAGGCAACCAAAGCAAAAATGTACAGATGGGATCATATCAAGCTAAAAAGTTTCTGGACAGCAAGGAAACAATCAGTAAATGAAAAAACCCATAGAATAGAAGAAAACAATTTATAAACTACCCACTGGACAAGGGATTAATAACCAGAATTGGAATACGTAAGGAACTAAAACAACTCAAGAGGAAGAGAAAGAACAAATAATTGGCAAAATATCTGAATAGTCATTTATCAAAGGAAGACATACAAATGGCCAATATGTATATGAAAAATGCTCAAATGATTTATGCGTTCCCCATTCATGGATTCAACCAAGTGCAGATTGAAAATATTTTTTAAAACAATAAAAAATAAAAAATTTAAAACAATATAGTATATAATCTATTTACACAGCATTTACATTGTACAAGTTATCAGATGATTTAAAGTTTATGGGGAGATGTGCATAGGTTATATACAAATATTATGCCATTTTATATAAAGGACTTGAACATCTGTGTATTTAGAGGCCTGACTGTATATCATAATAATCTTGATTTCAGTTTCTTCCCATCCTAACAGATCATATACACAAAAAGATACTGACAGAAGCTTAACAAAGGGAAGGAAAAAAAACACCCATGGAGACAATTATGGCATCATCAGCTTCCTTGAAGAAAAATAATTGACAATGAAATAATTAAACTCATTTTTGAAAATACCTAAGTTTTTTTCGGAGTTGTTCGATTATCACACTTTGTTCAGTTACTGTTTTCAGAAACTGTTGGTTAGTCTGCCACAAGAAAAAAAAAAGAATCAGCATTAGAATATTTAATAACTGTATCCTTAAAGACAACACATCAGACATATAAGTAGAAAAAAAATTTAGTGAGATCTATGATAACGATTAGATTTTTTGAGTTTAAATGTTAACTTAGCCCTCTTTCCTTGCCTTTACTACTTCATTAGATACATGCTTTACTTCAGACTACCTACACCTGCATTCCTGCCTTATGGCTTTCTTTGGCCATCTGAATCTCTTTTGCTCATCTATCCACCTGTGCATAAAGCTATACGTGTTATAGAACTAATGTTCCACCTTGTTCTGAGCAGCCTGACATAAATGAAGGAAACTGGTGTATAAAAAAACCAAACTCCCTTCTCGCATGGGTGAGATAACTCTGAGGCTTGTTCTACACTGTCTTTCAGAATTCATTAAGTTTTAGTTACTCACAGTGTTAACTTGCTTAATTTTAAAAAGCCCTTTATTGGCTGTCTTCTCTTCTCTTTGGTACCACTTCCCCCACCTTCTTACTGGTGCTACCTGGTATTACCCACTAAATAAATGACATGTTTTGGAACTTTTTCCTGAAGGTCAGTTTCTGGAGAAATTCATAGTAAGATATAAAGTAGTCTTCTAAATGTAGAACAACTTTTCCTAAGGGAATTGATTTTCTTCCATAACTGCTGGTTTTATCCATGATGATACAAATTCCTTATCCCTTTGCTTTATCTATTATAGTTGCTTCTGATTGATATTAATAGTTTTGATTTAATCCGTCCCAACATAGCATGCTTACATTTCTCCAACTAAAGTCCCTGAGGTAGCTTTTATTGTGCTTCTCTCATGATCTATTTGAGCTCACTGACTTCCTATTTTTAACATACTATTTTCCTCTGCTCGGGATGTCCTCATTCTGTCTGCATTCATTCCTCAATACCATGTGTGGTTTACTCACTCTGAGGCAGAATTAACTGTTTCCTTTCCCCATTTTGATAAAACTTAATACATACCTTTACAGTGCTTTTTTAACATTAAAATATTATATTTCAAGTTTATGTTTTCCTGACTAAAATGGAGCCTTTTTAAAGGATTAGCTTTTCCCAGAACTCCCAGTGCCTGGCACATGATTGAGTACATCACAGGCACAACTAGTGTTTTATTATATATACTGTCTTGGCACTTGCATAATTAATGCTTGTGTTTTTGACCATTTGGGAACACCTCAAAGATAAATTACATAGAGCAATAAACAGAAGTATAAGTTAAAATTCTGCATTTTAAGAACCTAGTGCTGGAAACCAAGGTGCTTAACTTGCTAGCAAGCCTAGTAGGAGCTCTACAACTGCATCTGAATATGGCATTCTTGTTCTATATTTATGGTCACAAAGAAAATTACATACTATATTAATATTTTAGAATTAGGAGACTTAAGAAGTTGTAGGGAAGCATCCTTTTCAACCATCATCTATTTAGCACCTTATTCACTGATTATTTCATGTCAGCCTGTTTCACCAAGGAAACAGAGATTTTATGGATGATGCGGGTTTGCAACTTAGAGAACATATACTTTCATGCAAGATAGTATGGAATTGATATTTTTGAGTAAATTATAGAGATGAGCAAATCTTAAAAAAATAAGATTTCAGTAAAGCAAATCTATAGGAAATGTGAAATCACAATATATCTACAGGCATAATAAATAAAAACATGTACTTTTATGTACCATTCATGTCAGAGCATTATATCGGTTGCATATTACTAATCTGCACTGGTAAAGAAAGATATTTATTTATTTTTGAGATGGGGTCTTGCTCTGTCATTCAGGCTGGAGTGCAGTGGCGTGATCTCAGCTCATTGCAACCTCTGCCTCCTGGGTTCAAGCAATTCTCCTGCCTCAGCCTCCCGAGTAGCTAGGATTACAGGTGCCCGCCACCATGCCCAGCTAATTTTTGTATATTTAGTAGAGACGGGGTTTCACTGTCTTGGCCAGGCTGGTCTTGAACTCCTGATCTTGTGATCCACCCACCTTGGCCTCCCAAGGTGCTGGGATTATGGCGTGAGCCACTGCGCCCGGCTGAAAGATATTTATTTTGATCAATTTGTAGTAAGAATACTTACATGAATTATACATTTAAAAAAAAGTTTAAGTGTACAATATGTTATTGTTGACTACAGATACAATGTTGTACAGATCTCTAGAGGTTCTTCATCTTGTTTGACTGAAACTTCATGTGTGCTGATTAGTAAGTCCCCATAGACCCTGGTAGTCACCATTCCAATCTCTGTTTCTATAAATCTGACTGCTATAGATACTTTGTGTAAGTAAAATCATACAGTGTTTGTCTTTCTGTGACTATCTTATTTCACTTAATGCTCCCAAAGTTTATTCATGTTATCACATATTGCATAATTTCCTTCTTTTTAAAGGCTGACTAGCATTCCACTGTTATGTTTATACATTTTAATCCATTCCTCTTTGATGGCCATTTAGGTTGTTTTCATATTTTGACTAATGTGAATATGCTGCAAGCACAGGAGTGCTAATATCTCTTCAAGATCCTAATTTCAATACTGTTGGATAAACACATTCAGAAGTGGGATTTCTGGGTCATATGGTAGTTCTATTTTTATGTTTTTGACGAAACTCCATACTGTGTTCCATGGCAGATGCGCCGTTTTGCAATCTCACCAAAAATGTTCAGGGTTCCAATTTCTCTACAACCTCATCAACACAATGAGGTGACTTGATACCTCACTGTAGTTTCAGTATTTATATTTCTCTAATGTTTAGTGACATTGAGCATTGGGCGTTTCTTTACATACCTGTTGCCTTGAAAAAATATCTAAGTAATTAGCTCATTTAAAAATCAAGTTGTTACGGTTTTTGTGTGTGTGTGTGTGTGTGTGTGTGTGTTTTGTTTTTTTACTATTGAGTTACAGAAATTTCTTAAATATTTTAGAGATTATTCCCTTATTGGATATATGATCTGTAAATATTTTGTACCATTCCATAGGTTCCCTTTTTACTCTGTTGATTTCTTTTGGTGTGCAAAAACTTTTTACTTTTTGGTTTGATGTTGTCCCACTTAATTACTTTTGTTCCTGCTGTCTGTACTTTTGGTGTCATATCCATGAAATCACTGCCAAGACTGATGCCATGGAACTTATCCCCTACTTTCTAGGTAAGAGGTGTTAGATTTATAGGTAAGAGGTGTTAGGTTTAAGTCTTTAATTCATTTTGGGTTGATTTTTGTGTATTGTATAAGATAAGGGTCCAAAACCATTTTTTGAATATGAGTATCTAGATTTCCTAACACCATTTTTAATTCAGTTAATGTATTCTTTAGGTCCATAATTTGTGTGGTATTTTTTAACATTTTTTCTCTCTTCCAATTCTTACTTTGTTCATGCATTGTTCTTTTAACTGTGGTGAGCATCTTCATGAGACTTATTTTTAATTCCCTATCAGGTAAATCATAACTCCTTTTCATTAGGATTGGTTTCTGGAGATTTATGTTGTTCCATTGTATGGAACATCTTTAGCTGGTTCTTCATCTTTCCTTGACTTTGTGTGCGTGTCTGTGCGTTAGAGAAAGCGTGCACCTCTCCCAGTCTTCATGGATTAGCCTCATACAAGAGAAGACCCCCACCAATCAGCTGGCCATAGATTTAGCAGGCCTCTACCAACTCCTTCCCTCCCCAGGGAGATGCTGGCAGCTGTAGCTTTGTCTGCTTGCTCTGTGATGAGCTAGGGGTAGGGAATTATAGCATGTATCAGCCCAATCTGCTATCTCTGTTCTTCCCTAGGTGGGTAGCCCGTGCTGGACCTATTAGAGCTTTAAAACTCATGAGACAAATGCTATTACTCTGGGCTGCCCCAGAGAAGCTGCAGTGCTGGATCAACTTTTTCCCCTCCCTAGGGGTAGCTGAGAACTGAATTTTCATGTGCTTCTTCTGTGCTGAGAAGGGCACACGATCAACTCCATCTATCAGTCCAAACCAACACCTCCATTCTCCCTTGGTTGGCCAGACTATGCTAGATCTGTGAGCTCCAAGACTGGCAAGATAGAGGCCAGTATTCAGGGGACCTCAAAAAAGCTGGGGTGATGAATGCACATACCTAATCCCCTTTTTCCCATGGGTGAAGCTGGGAGCTAAGGGGTCTCTTTTTGATCACATGGCACTGCACTGGGGACAGCATTAGAGAGGGTCTCAAATCTCCCTGATAGCTTTGGTGAGTTTGGTTTTCCAATCCCCTAGGATGTGAGAACATTTCAATTAGTTTCTGATTTGTCACAAAGGGAATCTGTCCATGAACTCTTGCTGAATTGGTGTATTTATGGGGAGAAGGAGTGTCCAGGGTGTCCTACTCTCCCATGTTAGTCAAATTACATTGAAAGATATTTTATTTACTCACTGCATACTCATCAATTTGCTACATTTATAAGAATCTATTCATTTAATGAATTTATTCACATAATCAGAAATTTTTTGTTGGAAACTGCTTGATTTTTAAAGGGTACTCTTCTTCAAGTTTGATCTTGACTCAAACTTACCCCTATAACTATGCTCTGAATGCTCTTTGAGATGTACAAGATCTTATCACTTTGCTTGTTCACTTTACATTTGTCAGTCTTGTTTGCTATTCATTACATTAAGAAAAACTTAAATTTTAAAATTTATTTCAACCATTTACTTTTATCTTTATAGTCTATATAGTCTTTTCTGTATTTCTATAAAACTCTCTTTATCCATCATGCCATTTCTTTATCACTTTTCTTGGATCCAGTTTATTCTTAGCTTTGACTCGAAACCATGAATGCTTCTGCCTTAGAAATTCTTAACATATTCTCTTGGAATACACAAACATCCTTTCCCCATGACTTTCATCAAAATCATTTTGGTTGTCTATAATAAAATAGGTACTCTGTGGTATGATATATTAAAGGATGATATAATTCCAATTCTAGGAGACATACTGAAGAAGTACTGAATAATTATGATGCTAGGTTAAAGCATGAATTCCATGTAGAAATATATTACATTAAAAAATGCCTTTCTTAATTATAGAAATCAGTAACCATTTTGTTCTAGAGTGCTAGTACCTTAAAACTCTAAGAAACTGTAAGTGATTAGACATTTCAAATGTTAACAGAATATGTACAGATTGGTTTAGTAATTTTTTACATGGTTAAAAAAGAAACATTTTTAAAGTAGAATAAAACTGGATACTTACTTTTGGTGGCACAACTCCACTGTTATACAAAGACATTTTATTAGGTACTAACAAGAATTAGCAAAGTAACTAAGCAAGAATGAAGAAGGGAAAAGAGAGCAATTACCTGGAGTGTCATAATTCTATTACTCAACAATGAGGTAAAAATAACATTCCAAGAAAGTAAAAAAAAAAAAAAAAAAAAAGCTGAGAGAATAAGAAGGTAAAGAGCAGAACTGGGAAGGCTAATTTTATTTATTTTAGGAAAAATTTATAGGGAAATTTAGGAGTACCACACCAACACATGGTTCTTAGTTTCCTAATATTTTTTAGGAAATGGGCTATTAATTCATTAAACAATTACACTATTCTTATTAAATATCTGCCAGTGTGTCAGACAAAATAAAAAATATTAAGCACGTGCTCTACACTTGAAAGGCTCACTGTCTAGATTAGTCTAAGGAGATCTTACTAAGAACCCTAAGAGGATTTCCAGATTAAGACATATTTCAGAGAGATGTTAGATCTCCAAAAGGTACTGTAAACTGTGTCATGCTATCGAATGAGAAAGAAGAAGAAAAGAGAGTACTGCCTATCTAATTTCATGCAACATGCTTTCTTGTTTGATTTACATTAACATAAATGAATATGATGACTTATAGGGACAATTTCTAGTTTATATAAGCAAGTACACTTACCACTTCCATGTTCTCATTAGTAACGTGAAGTCGCTTGGTGAGTTGTTGAAAATCGAATAGCTGATCCTACAGTGGGGGGAAGATAGGGGAGTATATAAATAGGATTTTGTTGTTTGTAACCCACATTTAAAATTAAAATCAAGTCTAAAATCATTATGCCTAAGTTTACATAAAATTAGTACTGTTTCCTCTTACTACTATTGTGTGAATTAGAAAAACTAAGAATTTTTAAAAATGATTAAAGAATTAAAGTGGCAACGTTGAAACTAATGTAGCTGTTTATGTCAAATAATTATTTCTAGAAATCAAATATTAAATATTGTTTTAAAATGCAAAGAAATATGTCATAAACAATTATAAATGATTAGAAATTCCATATGCTAGAGACACCTTGTCCAATGTTGGAAGGTCACCTTCAAAGCTACTCAAAACCTATAATACAAACCATAGCACAGGAGTTACTGCCCATCCTTTTTAAAAAAAATTCTCATGCTCCACATTTAAAAAATTGTTTGATTAGCTGTTATAATTCTATTAAACATTATTTGTACAGAAGACATGAAGTTGGGAGAGGCTGTAAATATACTGAATGACAGAATTAAATAGATAACCAAGGAAAAAAGAATGAAGTGTTATTTTATAAAGTCTTATATAAATAAGGACACACCAAACTATATAGCTATTGTAAAAGAATGATATTATTTAGGTGAAAACAAAATAAAAACCCAACTTTGTAGACTTAGTTGATTGACCTAAATGAGGAAACAGCCCTCTAAGAGCTTAATATGAAAAATGATTTTTAAATCTCAGAGGTAAAAGTCCAACAAATCAGATTGATTACTTGTGGACTTTTTCAAGACAGAGCACATATAGAAAAATAATTTTGTAAACTGTAAAACATTATGTAAGTATTTTTGGAATTTCTTTAGGTAGAAATTCCTAATTATAATTATGATAATAGGAATATTCATAAACCAGAATTTGAAAAGTCTGTAAATACGAGTTGAAGAGAGGTATGATAACCAACTTATTTAAAGAGCTGCCTCTGAAAATACATAGAAAGAGGTCAGAATTAGAATTCCTGTATAGTGCTCAATGCACCTAGCAATAAAAGAACCAACAGAAGAGTAAAAGAGGTAGATTTCCCAATGGAATGGATGGTCTTGTGAGACAATGAGTTCTTGTCAATAGACGTGTAAAGCAAAAGCTAAAGTGAGATGTCCACTTTGAAAGAGTGTAGAATGATCCTTGCTTTGGATAGAAATAAATCTTTAATAACCATTAAGATTCCTTCTGATTGTAAAATTCTATTCTGATTAATTTATGGTAGACAAAGTTGACATCTATTTTAGTAATGGGTCACATTTAAGGGTATTAACATTTTGATTTTACATAGTGTTCTCACTGTATTTGAGTAGGTTTCTTCACTGGCCATAACCTAATGAACAGTTTTGTTTTGTTTTGTTTTAAAAGTCAGGTAGGAAATCAAGCAAATAAAAACTTCAAAGTCTATTTATAGAAAATAATGTTATAGATGCTCTTTAGCACTCAATTCAGCTTTCATTGCTGACATTACAGAACCAAATGTACACTGTCCAGTTCTCTAATTATCTTACCTGTTCAAGAGTGTAACCATCAAGATCTATATATTATTAACATCAATAATAAAGTGATTTGAAATTCCAAATGCTAGAGGGTAGAGTCTTAGGTGTTCCCTTCTAAAACAGTTGCTTCAGAGTGTAATTTGTTGCTGATATACAAGAAAACAATGAAATCCAAGATTACCTTTTGTTTTTGACTTTCAAATACATGTATTTGGGCCTCAGTCATATGTTCCTGGTAAAGTTTATGTAATCTGTCCAATTCCTGAGAAACAGTCTGCCAGAGTTCCACAGCCTGAGTTTTTTCCTATTAAAAAAAATTGATAACTCATTAAATTATCAGCAGGCTATTTATTGTATAGTACAAATGGATCACTTTCTTTTATAGAATAAGTCTTATAAAGTCATAAACTAAAAATAGAACTGTGTAAAGATGGTATTATACTTGTAGTATTTTTGATATGAAGTTTTATTAATAGAGAATAAACCTGAAGGCATAAAGTTCCTTATTTTGAAATTGTGTTTTTACTCAGATTTAGCTAAAATTAAAATCCTTAACAGAGATAGCTTTAAACTACGTTCTTTGTTCCACAAGTAAGTGTAACCCCTTAGAAACGGATGAAGAAGAAAATTGTCCTTTGGTAAAGTACAATATTTTTTTCCTGATTGTAAAAGTAACAGATTTTCATTGCGGAAAATTAGGAAAATACAGAGAAAAACAGGAGAAAATCAGAATCACCTATAATATTACTATCTGATAATAAATATTGCTAACATCTAGATACAATCATCTTCTTAAATATTGATGCATTCATGTTTATAAATGTGATTCTGGGGGGAGAATTTTAAAATTATTTTAACAAAATTAGGGACCATATAATGTGCTGTGTGTACTATACTATTTTTACTTGCATTTTATAATGAGAATTTTCTCGGGTCATTAACTATTGTTTGTATACAGTATTATCAAAGTGTGGTACAGGAACTCTTAGACTTTGAGAGGTCCTTGAAGTCAAAATTATCTTCAGAATAATATGTTAACATTTTTTGCCTTTTTCACTCTCATCCTCTCCCAAATGTACAGTGGAGTTTTCTAAAGTGATGTCATCCTCATTCTAAGGGCTAATGGACTGCATGTTTGTGCTCTCACTTTGTTTTTTTTTTTTTTAAGTCTCAGGTTTTAATTTGTAATACAATAAATACTGATAGATATGTAACCCACAACAACATAATGCCGCTTGGAGTCTACTGAGGTATAACCATACGTTCAGAAAATGAACAAATCACACATTTTTCTAAAGCAAGTGCACTCATGCAACCAGCACCCAGCTCAAAAGAGAACATTATTACCATCACCTAGAAGCCAGATGCCCCTCTTGTGACCTCTTCCAGTTACTAACTCTTCACCTAAATAACATTTCCTTGTGTTCCTAACACCATTGATGAGTTTTGTCTAAAACTTGAAAAAAACTGTAGGCAAATTAAAAACAAATTTAAAACAAGTGGTTTTAAAATTTGTAGATAAACATAGAATCTGAAGTCAAAGATATGGGTGTGATCTCTAATTCCTGGCTAAATAGTCCTGGATAATTCACTTCATGTTCGTAAGACTCAAATGTTCTTTTCAGTAGAATGGTCATAAAAATGCCTCCTACCTCAAAATGACCCACTGTTTCCCCAGACCTGTCTGATGAGAAAAATCACCGACACTAGCAGTTACATAACCCAGATTCTCCTAGAGCAATGCTTCTGAAAGGACCAGCATCATAAGCAATACCTCAGAATTGTTAGAGATGTAAATTATTGAGCTCTATCCCAGACTTCTTGAATGAGAACTGGGGTGGAGGTGGGGGGAGAGCAGAAATCCATGTTTCAACAAGTCCTCAAGTGATTATGCTGTACACTATATAATTTTTTTTTAATGGTACAACTTACTATTTTGACAAACTACAATTTAAATGATTCCATATTTAAGATTTTTAAACTATCTTATTTTTCATTATAATAATTATAATAAACATATTTATTCAAAGGTTTTTATATTCAGTTCTTTAAAACACAATCATAAAATCTATGTGGTGTCATCATCTAATTACTGGATCAAATAATGTACACATTTCTAAGGCTCTTCTTTCCAAACTGACTTCTAGAAAGATTTGTACAAATCATACTGCAACAGAACAAAATATTTTAAACTAAAAATATTAAGCTAGGTATTTAGTATTGTGCTATTGCTACTGGCTCCTAAAGCAAGATATTTATACTACCCAGAACCTTTTGCACATAATATTAATTCTTATTTGTCAGTCTTGCTGTTCTGTAATGATGATAATGATAAGGATAAACAGGCAAATTTATTAACATATATGTGCTAGACATATAAGTCTAAATTAATTTCTATTTACTCCTCCTATGCAATCAATTATAAATCTTTCCTAGTCTAGAACAAATAGCATGCTTTCTTCATCATTTCTTTCCTTCATCACATTTAAAAATTCTTTCCATTTATACATTAAAAAAATTAGTGTTAAATACATGTTCCTTATCAAGCTAAATACAGCCTTTATGATTTACCTAAAGTATCACCTTGATAATTAAATAAATTTAAAACCAAGTTTTCAAGAAAAAAAAACCCTGAATTTTCAGATAATTATCAAATCAAAATTGTAATTTAGAATTTGTAGCCCCCATTTATAAATGAGAAAACTGAGGTGCAAAAGCTTTTTCTATGATCACACAGCTGGAAAGTAGAAAAATGGGAATTTAAACCCGTACAAGATATAAAACATTTGGGATATAACATTGTAAATTAAAATAAAATTCCTTTATGTATAAAATTCACAAAAAATTACAGTTGAAAAACAGGATATATTTAACATAGCTTCTCAAAGATTCTAGTTACTATGAGAGAAAAAGGAGAAAAACTATAATTCTAGAAGAAGTATAAAATATAATACTATTTATCTAATTTTTGAAAATAGAAGAAAACAATACCAGAAAAAAGAATAAGAAAAAATACAAATTTAGAGAAATAACTGATTTTTTTCCTTTAAAAATTTAAACTGACATTAAAATATTCTCTATATAAGGAACTTAAACAAATTTACAAGAAAAAACAACCTCATCAAACAGTGGGCAAAGGATATGAATAGACACTTCTCAAAAGAAGTTATTTATGCGGCCAATAAACATATGAAAAAAAGCTGATCATCACTGGTCATTAGAGAAATGCAAATCAAAACCACAATGAGATACCATCTCACACCAGTTAGAATGGCGATCATTAAGAAGTAGGAGACAACAGATGCTGGAGAGGATGTGGAGAAATAGGAACAGTTTTACACTGCTGGTGGGAGTGTAAATTAGTTCAACCATTGTGGAAGACAGTGTGGTGATTCCTGAAGGATCTGGAACCAGAAATACTACTTGAGCCAACAATCCCATTACTGGGTATATACCCAAAGAATTATAAGTTATTCTACTATAAAACACATGCACACATATGTTTATTGCAGCATTAATCACAATAGCAAAGACTTGGAACCAACCCAAATGCCCATCAATAATAGACTGGATAAGAAAATGTGGCACATACACACCATGGAATACTACACAGCCATAAACAGGATGAAATCACGTCCTTTGCAAGGGACAGGGATGAAGCTGGAAACCATCATTTTCAGCAAGATAATACAGGAACAGAAAACCAAGCACCACATGTACTTACCCATAAGTGGGAGTTGAACAATGAGAACACATGGACACAGGGAGGGGAACATCATATACTAGGGCCTGTCAGGGGGTTGGGGGTCTAGGGGAGAGACAGCATTAAGAAAAATACCTAACGTAGATGATGGGTTGATGGGTGCAGCAAACCATCATGGCCCATGTATACCTATGTAACAAACCTGCACGTTCTGCACATGTATCCTAGAACTTAAAGTATAATTAAAAAAGGAAAAGAAAAAGAAAAAAAATCATGTCAAAAGCTTTATGATTTAATTAAACACATTTGTAACAAGCAGTAAGGGTATTTGGCAAGTACATTTATAACAGTGAGAGTGTTTATTAAAAGTTTTGCTACCTGTAACATTCTTGTAAACTGTAGAAAATCATGTTACAATTTGGTTATTCTGATATTCATAAATAATAATTAACATGAATTTTTAAAAGGTATGTTAATTCGAATATAATTTTTAAAAATACATGTCACTTTCTCTGAACATCTCTGACCAAAAAAAAAAAAAAAAAGAAGCCAAAAAAAAATACATGTCACTCACTTCATTGGCTAGTTGCAATTGTTCTTGAAGGTTTCTGACTGTTTCATCATCTGCATATATATCAGTTCCTATCTCTGTGCCTGGGGGAAAGGCCTCCAGTTGTTTTTCAACTGCATCTTTTAATTCACTGTGCAACCTTTGAAAGAAACAGTTAACATGATAGTGTCAATTCATTTTAGTAATTACTGTTTTGAGGTAAATTAAATAAATATTTGGGTCAAAAATAATTCTTCACATAAAACCATTTTTAAGTAGACTTTGAATAAAAAATTTGAAGTGTTTAATTACCATTAAATATTGTGCTATAAGAATAAAAAGATTATATCACAATTTCAAATACATTAAATTGATCACAATTAATTCAAGCATGATTCAGTTTGTCCTAGACAGATTTTAATTTTTCAAAAGAGCAAAATTCAGGTATTATCCCTCATTAAATGATAAAACAAGCCACTCTGAAAAATTCTAAAATATCTAAGCAGTTTCATCCAGTCAATTAAATGAAAATTGTATATTAAATCTTACAGAATTATTTGCTATTTTCTTCAGTGTATTTCACAAAACTAACTGAACTTCTTACTAATTTCGGTTAACAAACAAAGAGAGGAGGATCCAAGATGGCGGATTAGACATAACTCCAGAGTACAGCACCCAGTGAAAGAAACGCAGAAATCCAAAGATCTCATAGCTCCAACCGAGGTATCAGGTGCATTTCAACGGGTCTGGTCCGAGGGTGAGCAAAGCCCACTCAGGGGCAGACCGAGGCGGGGAGCGGTGCTACTTCACCCAGAAAGTGCATCTGACCAGCGAGTCGAAGGCTCCACCTGTGGCGCTCTGGTCCAGATACAGCACTTCCCCCAAAGCCTCAGCAATACACAGAACAGGGGATCTTTGCCAGTCAAGTGCCGGGAAGTAGAAGTGCAGAGTTGAGTAAGAGTCTGCAGACTGAGCTATCGCCCCCTCCCTCCGCCCGGAGAGAGAGGGAGCTGTAAGCACGAGCAGCTGGGTGGCCCCTACCCCATGACTGGAGAGAGAGAAAGCTGAAAAGGGGGAGACTGCCAGCTGTGGCTGGGCGAGTCCCTAACCTCCCCCACAAACCCCAGAGGGCTGAAGCTCTGACTCTAGTGGGTTGCGTAGCCAGTGCCACAGTCTGAGAGGAATCCTGAATGATCCAGCCCAGTGGAGGAAGGGCACAACCCACCACTAGAGGGGTGGGACTACATGGGCTACATGTTTTAACAAAAAACACAGGAAGCCTACATAGTAATGGGATGGCATTCTCGACAACCCAGCAGCGCCTACAGGTCAGCGGAAGAGGCGGACCTAATCTCCCAGCATAAACAAAAAAGACAGAGGAAGCTTCCCTAGTAACCTGAAGGAGTCCCTAGAAACCCAGTAGCACCCCCACAGGCAGACAAGCGACCTCATCAAGCAGCTCTCTGACACCACAGCCAGGTAAATCCACAAAGATGGGAAAAAAACAGCACAAAAAAGGTGAAACCATCAAAGATCAGAACACCTCTTCTCTTTCAAGGGATCACAACTCCTCAACAACACAGGATCACAACTTGACCAAGAAGGAGTGCGAAGAATTGACGGAAACAGAAGGTGGATAATAACAAACTTTTCAGAGCTAAAGGAACACATTCTAACTCAATGCAAAGAAACCCAAAACCTTGAAAAAAGGTTAGATGAAATGCTAACTAGAATAACCAGCTTAGAGAAGAACATAAACGACTTGATAGAGTTGAAGAACACAGCACGAGAACTACATGAAGCAAACACAAGTTTTAATAGCTGAATTGATCAAGCAGAAGAAAGGATATCAGAGACTGAAGATCAACTCAATGAAATAAAAAGAGAAGGCAAGACAAGAGAAAAAAGAGTGAAAAGAAATGAACAAAGCCTCCAAGAAATATGGGATTATGTGAAAAGACCTAATCTACGCTTGATCGGTGTACCCGAGTATGACAGGGAGAATGAATCCAAGCTGGAAAACACACTCCAGGATATTATCCAGGAGGACTTCCCAAGCCTAGCAAGGCAGTCCAAGTTTCAAATTCAAGAAATACAGAGAACTCCACAAAGATATTCCTCAAGAAGAACAACCCCAAGGCACATAATTGTCAGATTCACCAGGGTCGAAATGAAGGAAAAAATGCTAAGGGCAGCGAGAGAGAAAGGTCAGGTCACCCACAGAGGGAAGCCAATCAGACTCACAGCAGATCTCTCGGCAGAAATCCTACAAGCCAGAAGAGAGTGGGGGCCAATATTCAACATCCTTAAAGAAAAGAACTTTCAACCCAGAATCTCATATCCAGCCAAACTAAGCTTCATAAGTGAAGGAAAAATAAAATCCTTTACGGACAAGCAATTATTGAGAGATTTTGTCACCACCAGACCTGCCCTACAACAGCTCCTGAAAGAAACACTAAGCATGGAAAGGAACAAGTACCTGTCACTGCAAAAGCAAACCAGTTGGCAAAGACCAAAAATGTAATGAAGAAAATGAGTCAACTAATGAGAAAGAAAACGAGCCAGTAACAAAATGGCAGGATCAAATTCACACGTAACAATATTAACATTGAATGTAAATGGCCTAAATGCCCCAATCAAAAGACACAGACTGGCAAAAAAATTTTTGCAAACTACCCATCTAACAAAGGGCTAATATCCAGAATCTACAAAGAACTAAAACAGATATACAAGAAAAAAACAAACAACCCCGTTAAAAAGTGGGTAAAGGATATGAACAGACACTTTTCAAAAGAGGACATATACAAGGTCAACAAACATATGAAAAAATGCTCATCATCACTGGTCATTAGAGAAATGCAAATCAAAACCACACTGAGATATCATCTCACGCCAGTTAGAATGGGGATCATTAAAAAATCTGGAGACAACAGATGCTGGAGAGGATGTGGAGAAATAGGAACACTCTTACACAGTTGGTAAGAGTGTAAATTAGTTCAACCATTGTGGAAGACAGTGTGGCGATTTCTCAAGGATCTAGAAATAGAAATTCCATTTGACCCAGCAATCCCCCTATCGGGTATATACCCAAAGAACTATAAATCGTTCTACTATAAAGATGCATGCACACGTATGTTCATTGCAGCCCTGTGTACAATAGCAAAGACCTGGAACCAACCCAAATGCCCATCAATGATAGACTGAACAAAGAAACTGTGGTACATATACACCATGGAATACTACGCAGCCATAAAAAATGATGAGTTCGTGTCCTTTGTAGGGACTTGGATGAATCTGGAAACCATCATTCTCAGCAAACTGACCCAAGAACAGAAAACCAAGCACCATATGTTCTCACTCATAGGTGGGTGTTGAACGAGAACACGTGGACTCAGGGAGAGGAGCATCACACACAGGGGACGGTTGGGGGAGGTAGGGGAGAGACAATGGGGGGGTAGGGAGGGAGGGGGTGGGTGGGGGAGGGATAACATGGGGAGAAATGCCAGATATAGTATGCACCTAAAGTAAAATAAATAAATTAAAAAAAAAAAAAGAAAAAATATTCTAAGCTTAAATGAAATCTCTTTTCAGATGTAAGACTGGTATCTAAATTATCAAAATTATTTAATTCCTAGATATTCCAGGCAGTGTCTATGCCTGTAATCATCATTCTGCTAGGTAAGGTGGTCGGCATGTGTTTATTGATAAGGACTTAGATTGGGGGGTATGCAGAAGTGAATGTGCTAACCAGAGTTCTGGGATTTATAAGTTGTATGACCCTGGGTAAACCATTTAGCTTTTACTAGCCCTTTGATTCCAGATGAATAAAGAAAGGATGATTTCTACATCCAAACAAAAAACAACAACAACAAAAAAAAGAACAAAGAGAATAAAATGGTTGCTGGTTATAAAACCAAGACAGCAGAAGCTTTATTTTTCAGTACATCCTTATATAAGCTCAACAATAATACTGAAAGCCTTAAATTCAACTTTAATCTTAACATTAAGGTAAATTACATATATTTTATGCTTTAAAACAACTACAAAAAAAAAAAAAAAGAGGAAGGACAACTTAAGAGTGACTGTTTTAATTTAAAGTAATACATACTTAAGAGAAAAAAATTTATATTACCAGAAAACACTCATTTCATGTAATTATAAACAGAAAATATTTATAGTAAATACATTTCAAAGTGAAAATTACAAAAGAAACTACATCCATCTACCTAAAACACTGAGGTGAATGATTTACTAATATTACAAATATCCTTTGAAACTAGAAAACTTAAATCTTAATGTCAGAACATATTTATTGAAAACAAAGTTCACCAGATACAATGAAACCAAGGAGATAAACACTTTAGAAACAAAAATGTGATTACTCTCTAAAGAAAGGACAGAGCTTGCAAATTATTCTGTAATTAAAAAAACTCACAAGTATTGGTTAACACAAAAGTTTTTATTTTTAAATATCTAACAGTGTTTTAAAAAACATGCATTTTTCCTGTATAAAATATTTACCTAATAGAGAAAATGATCAACATATAAATATAACATGTTTTAAAAAAGATTCCCCAAGTCCTAGAGAAAAAAGCCATTATTAATTCTAAAATATATTTTCTTTTTTAAAAATTCTGTAATATATTCACTAGCAGAATTTTTACTTTCCATTAAAAATTGACTAATGATATATTGTATTGCTAATACTATAATCTGTTTTTTTAACTGTTATTGAGACATATGCATTCTCTATATTCCAAAAAATTTTCTGTAAATATTTTAATGACATAATATTCTATCATTTTCATCCTATAGTTATCTGCATCATAATATATCAATTATCCTAATCCTTTATATTGATTGTAAAATGAAATGAAAAAATAGTAAAATTAATATTAAGCACATTGTACTTTAAAATATCAGAAGCACTGAGATGTGTCTTATTTCTTTGTTAAAAACGTAGTTATAACCAGCAATATAATTATAACCAACAGTAAGACAGTTTTTAAGTGTCTTAACAAAATTTTTAAAGGTCATAGAAATATCATAATTGTACCCCATTGTTTACTAAGATAATTTTGCACAGTTTCAGCTTGCAAGGTCATTTTTATCATCTTACACTTCACGTGAAGGAACGACTACCTATACATAGTTTAATTTTGTTTGCTTCAGTATCTGGAATACTTGGGGAATAGTTATGTAATCTTGCTGTTTGTAATGCTTATGGTCTCTCACTGAGTGTGCTCTGATCCTGAGGTGTTATATAATTTTGAGTTTAGTTTTAGTTCGCTGTCCTTTTTCTAATCTCTTCAGCAAATTCTAAGACATCATTATTTTTTGACTTTCTTTTTTAATACATATCCTTAAGATTACAGCTTTCTCTGTAAGAATCACCTTAGTGGCAATGCCAAAGTTTTTATGTTATTTTCTTTATTAATCAGTTGAAAATATTTTCTAATTTTCACTGAGTTCTTTGACCTGTAAGTAACATTTAGAGGATATTGCTTAACTTAGAAAGAGCTGGAGATATTCTAGTTACCTTTTTGTTACTGATTTCTAGCACCATTTTCACTGTCATCAAAGAAAATAATCTGAATAATTTCAATCATTTTATAATCTCTGAGAGTTGCTTTTTTGAGTTGATAAATTTCAGAAATTTATCAAATGTACTTAAAGAATGCATATTCTGAAGGTATTCGGTATTAGTATTCTATATATGTCCCTTAAGCAGATTTCTTAATTGCATTATTAAAATATTGCATCTTAACTTACTGCTTTTTTTTTTCAGGTTGCTATTTTACTTACTGAGAGCAACCTGCTCAAATTTCCTATTATAATGGTGCATTTATCTGTTCTGCCATTCAGTGCTATCATATTTTATATTCTGAGTCTTTGTTATTGAGTGCTTACAAATTTAAAACTGTCATATCTCTTGGGCAAATATAATTTTTATCATTATGAAAATTGCCTTTTAATCTGTAATCATCTGTTTCACATTAAATTCTACTATGTATGATATTACCAGCATGTTTTCAGTTAGCACTTCCATGGTATGCATATTTTCTATCCTTTTATTTTCACCCATTCTTTGTACTCTTGTATTTTAGGAATCTCTTTGATTAAAAGCATATAATTATGGGTTCATTTAGTCAATCTCTGGTAAATCACTATCTTATAATTATAGCATGTAGTACAGTAAAAATGTAATTACTGAGGTATCTGGGTTTGTATCTATTACCTTAGTATGTACTTTCTATTTGCCTTGCCTTTAAAAACAAAACAAAACATTTCTCTCTTTTTTCTTATTCTCTTTGTTTATTAACTGGAATTAGTTACATTTTATTATTCAATTTTCCCACTTCATTAGCTTGGAAGTGATAGAATCTTTTAGTTTACTGTAGTGCTCAGCCCAGATGTTGTAACATGCATCTTTGAGAACTGCCACCCTCTACTATAAATTAGTATCCTATTTCTAATGGATAATGTCAGAACCTGACAATATTTCAACTCCATTTATATTCTTCCTAAATGTATGGTATTGCTGGCTCATATTTCAAGTCTCCTTAAACATTTTAAAGCCATTATTATTGTTTAAAAGTTTATATTCATTAGATTTTCTCCCATATTTACTCTTTCCATAGTTCTAAACTTTATTCTAGAATTATTTTTCCTTCTTTTTTGGGATTTGGATGAATTCTGCCAATGTTGATTTTCTGTTCCTTTTCATCTGAAAATGTACTTATTTAATTCTCCTTGAAGAACATTTCACTGAGCACACAATTCTTAGTCGACAGTTTCTGTTTCTTTTCAGCACTTTGAAGATATTCCATGTCTCTCGGTTTCTATCACATCTGTAGAAAAGTCAGTTATCTTACTGCTATTCCTTTGAGGATAATCTCTGCTGTGAGAATTTTTCTTTGATTTTCTAGATGTTTTTGCATTATCATGCTTGTGATGTATGGTGTTTCTTTAATCCACAGATCTTTTCCTAGTTTTGAAAATTTTCAGCCATTGTCTCTTCAAATATTATTTCTGTCTTTCCTGTTCTCTCCAAGATTCATATTACACGAATTTTAGTTTTTTTCACTATTCATTTTGTTCCATATTTTCTTTTAAAAAGATTTTCGAGTTTATTTATTTTTTTACTTAACTTTTAAGTTCAGGGGTACATGTACAGGTTTGTTACATAGGTAAACTTGTGTCACTGGGTTCTGTTGTACAGATTATTTCAGAACCCAGGTATTAAGTCTTGTACCCATTAGTTATTTTTCCAGATCTTCACCCTCCTCCCAATCTCCACTCTCTGATAGGCCCTAGTGTGTGTAGTTTCCCTCTAAGTGTCCATGTGTTCTCATCATTTAGCTCCCACTTATAAGTGAGAACATGAAGTATATGCTTTTCTGTTTCTCTGTTAGTTTGCTAAGGATAATGACCTCCAGCTCCATCTATGTTCCTGCAAAGGACATGATCTTGTTCTTTGTTAATGGCTGCATAGGATTCCATGGTGCGTATGTACCATGTTTTCTTTATCCAGTCCACTGTTGATGGACATCTAGGTTGATCTACGTCTTTGTTATTGTGAATACATGTTCGGATGAACATGGGAGTGCATGTGTCTTTATGGCAGAACAATTTCTATTACTTTGTTATATATCCAGTGATGGGATTGCTGGGTTAAATGGCACTTCTGTTTTGAGTTCTTTGAGAATCCAAACTTCTTTCCACTAGTGGCTGAACTAGTTTCTCTTCCTACCAGCAGTGTAAAAGCATTCCCTTTTCTCTGCAACCATACCAGCATCTGTTATTTTTTGATGTTTTAATAGCCATTCTGACTGGTGTGAGATGGTATCTCATTGCGGTTTTGATTTGTATTTCTCTAATTATCAGTAAAGTTGAGGTTTTTTCATATGCTTGTTGGTCACATGCATGTCTTCTTTTCAAAGTGTCAGTTCATGTGCTTTGCCCATTTTTCAATGAGGTTGTTTGATTTTTCTTGTAAATTTAAGTTCTTTATAGATCCTGGATATTGGAACTTTGTCAGAAGCATAGTTTGCAAAAATCTTCTCCCATTTTGTAGGTTGTCTGTGCACTCTGTTGATAGTTTCTTTTGCTGTGCGAAAGCTCTTTAGTTTAATTAGATCCCATCTGTCAATGTTTGCTTTTGCTGCAATTGCTTTGGTGTCTACTTTTTTTTTCTTCTTCTGGCTTTGAGAAAGTGGTGTCTTCTTAATAAAATCTTTACCCATTCTTATGTCCAAAATGGTATTGCCTAGGCTGTCTTCCAGGGTTTTTATACTTCAGGGTTTTACATTTAAGTTTTTTTGTTTGTTTGTTTGTTTGTTTTTACAGAGATTAAATCTTGCTCTGTCACCAGGCTGGAGTACAGTGTGCAATCACAGCTACCTGCAACCTCCACCTCCTGAGTTCAAGCGATTCCCCTGCCTCAGCCTCCCCAGTAGCTGGGACTACAGGTGTGCATCACCACACCCGGATAATTTTTTTTATTTTAGTAAGGATGGGGTTTCACCATGTTGGCCAAGATGGTCTCAGTCTCCTGACCTCATGATCCACCTGCCTTGGCCTCCCAAAGTCCTGGGATTTACAAGTGTGAGCCACCATACCCGGCCTGCATTTAAGTTTTTAATCCATCTTAAGTTAATGTTTGTATATGGTGTAAGCAAGGAGTCAAGTCTCAGTCTTCTATACGTGGCTAGCCAGTTTTCTTAGCACCATTTATTGAATAGGAAAGCCCTATTGCTTGAGTTTGTTAGGTTTGTCAAGGATCAGATAGTTGTAGGTGTAGGGCTTTATTTTTGGGTTCTCTATTCTGTTGCATTGGTCTATGTGCCTGTTGTTATACCATGCTGTTTTGGTTACTGTAGCCCTGCAATATAGTCTGAAGTCAGGCAGCGTGATGTCTCTCCAGCTTTTTTCTTTTTGTTTAGGATTACCATGGCTATTTGGACTCTTTTTTGGTTCCACATGAATTTTAAAATAGTTTTTTTCTAGTTCTGTGAAGAATCTCAATGGTAGTTTAATAGGAATAGCATTAGATCTATAAATTGCTTTGGGCAGTATGGCCATTTTTACGATATTGATGCTTCCTACCCATGAGCATGGAATGTTTTTTGATTTTTTTGTGTTATCTCTGATTTCTTTGAGCAATATTTTATACTTCTCCTTGTAGAGAGATCTTTCATCTTCCTGGTTAGCTGTATTCCTAGGTAGTTTGTTTATTTATTTTATTTTATTTTATTTGTAGCAACAGGGAATGGGGTTGCAGTCCTGATTTGGCCCTTGGCTTGACTATTTTTTGTGTATAGGAGTGCTAGTGATTTTTTACATATTGATTTTGTACCCTGAGACTTTGCTGAAGTTGTTTATCAGCCTAAGAAGTTTTTACGCCAAGACTATGGAGTTTTATAGATATAGATTTCTGTCATCTGCAAATAGGGATAGTATGACTTCCTTTCTTCCTATTTGGATTACATTTCTTTCTCCTGCCTGATTGCCCAGCCAGGACTTTCAATACTATGTTAAATATGAGTGGTAAGAAGGGCACCCCGGTCTTGTGACAGTTTTCAGGGAGAATGTTTCCAGCCTTTGCACATTCAGTATGATATTCGTTGTGGGTTTATCATAGATGGCTCTTATTATTTTGAGGTATGTTCCTTCAATACGTAGTTTATTAAGACTTTTTAACATGATGAAGTATTAAATTTTATTGAATGCCTTTTCTGCATCTGTTGAGATAATTACATAGTTTTTGTCTTTAGTTCTGTTTATGTGATGAATCATGTTTATTGATTTGCATATGATGAACCAACCTTGCATCCCAGGGATAAAGCCTACTTCATCATGGTAGATAAGATTTTTGATGTGTTGTTGGATTTCGTTTGCCAGTATTTCTTCTAGATTTTCTAGTTTATGTGTATAGAGGTGTTCATAATATTCTCTGATGGTTGTTTGTATTTCTGTGGGATCAGTGGTAATATCTTCCTTGTCATTTCTCATTGTATTTGAATCTTCTTTCTTTTCTTCTTTATTAGTCTAGCTAGCAGCCTATTTTATTACTTTTTAAAAAAAACAGCTTCTGGGTTATTTGATCTTTTGAATGCCTTTTTTTTGTGTGCCTGAATCTCCCCCAGTTCAGCTCTGATTTTGATTATTTCTTGTCTTTTGCTAGCTTTGCACTTTGTTTGCTCTTGGTTCTCCAGTTCTTTTAGTTGTGATGTTAGGTTGTTAACTTGAGATCTTTCTAACTTTCTGATGTGAGCACTTAGTGCTATAAATTCTGTCTTAACACTGCCTTCGCTGTGTCCCAGACATTCTCATATGTTCTGGAATAAACAGTCAATCTTACCGGTTTAGCTAATTGCAGAAATAGTATGCTACATTGGTCACAATTAGGAAACTGGACAATCAGGAAGCAGGTATATCTACTGTTGATTCTAGAATCACACCCCTTTTGCTGAGATCCTGAGATCAGAATGTTATTGCCAGAGCTGCTGCCTGCAGCAACACCCTGCCTTAGCTTTGACAGAAGTGGCTGCCAGAATTGTTGGCTCTACAGCCATACTACACTTGTTAAATTCTTAGCCACAAAATAGATGCCTCAGGTATTGCCTTTCCTCCCATTATTTCCCAATTTAGGTATCGTTCAAGTGGTTATCATTAGCAGAACCTAACTCATATCTTGAACTAGTTTTTAGTTTTCCAGCCTCTGCAACACAGGAAGGCATACTAAAAGGAACGTGTAACAGATGTTAACCAATCTACCATATTTGCCACAACCTGTTATTATAATTGTACAATTTAATTATATATGACCCAAAGTGATAAATAAAAGTATAGAGTTAGTTTCTCTACAACACCTAAAGTGAATGTGAAAGGCCCAATATAGTTGAGTTGTTAAATTCACTGCTATTGAATTAGAGGTAGGTAATTATAAAAAGTCAGAAATTATAAAACCATAGAAGATTAAAAGAGATCAAAATGATCTCTCAGTTCTCACTCTTCTTTGAAGATATTTAAACTGGAAGTTATAAAAAATGAGTTAAACATATATGGTTTATGCATGAGAGATAACAAAAAACTATAATTAATAGACTCACTCAAAGTAAAGACCTTGTTATTATACCAAAAATTAAAGAATAAATGTACATTTATATTAAGTCAAAGTCAAATATTTTTAAAGTATGTACTGTTTATGATTCCTTATTTTACTAATTCTCAATCAACGGACCAACTACTAAGTTAGAAGGTAAGGGAGCTTCTATCATATGTGATGCCAGGTACAACATGAGTAACACAAAAAAGAAACAGGCCGCCCAACCTCTGAGTGTGGAGTATTTTGTTGGAGAAAAGATATTTCTGATGAAAATTTTTAAAAAGAAAATAAATATTGTCCTATAAGATAGTGCTTTTACATTAAATTTACATAAGTAGCTATGCTTTTATAGTTATTATTTATGGTTTTTATTATTTTTCTAGCTTACCACTTGCAACATCATTTCAAAAGGTATTTAAAAAGCACTTAAGAATATAAAACCATAAAATTAAAATCAAATAGTCCAAAACTTTAATTTTATATATTAAGAAACTGAGTTCCAGATAAATTCAGGTACTAATGCCAAGAAAATTATTCAAGCAGGGACTGCAGTAATAAAATTATAACCTACTACCCAAAACAGCCAATAAAATTGTGGCAAAGATCATCTTTTTAAAAGTTTTGATCTTTTAGGTGACAAAGATGAAATAAACACAATGTCAATATTTCTTTAAACTGAATTTGTCTCCAATAAAAAGTTGTACCATTCTTTTACATACCATTATAAGGAAAAATTGCTGCCTATTAACCTTTGACATGCCACTGACTATGGCTACACCTCACTTATGCAGATGTTAAAAGGTGGCAAAAGGGGATAGTTAGTGAATTTTAGGATTGAATAAGACAGAAGAGAGAGTCAGACAAATAAGTGGCATATATGCCACTGTGGTTAATTCCCACAGGGAGGCAGGCACTCCAGCAGCCCTTAGTACCTTGCCACAGCTGCCACTATATTTTTGTGTATTTTTTTTAATATAAAGTAAAAAAAAAACATTCTAGACAACTGCTTGGTATGACTTTCTGTATGCCTCACATCACCTGACAGATTTCACTCATCCAAGCTCCTTGGTGAAAATATCCACACCACTGCCACAGTGCAGTATTTCTTTCTGGGATTAATACAGAAGATCCTAATAACTAAAATTGTTGTTTCCTTTCTTATGCTCCTCCAATGAATCACATATATTTTTTTTCCAGAACTATCTGGTATTCTCCAGTTCTAAAGTGCAACAAGAAATAATCCTTCTCAAGTTGCACCCCTTCCTCTGTTTAAGATCCTTGAAGAACTCTCTATGTGATGATATGTAGGAAAAGCTTGACTTTTTAGGCAGAGAACATAAAATTTTATATCAGCTGGTCCCTACGCACCATGTGAGTCTCATCATGCATAATTCTCTTACATATGTTGAGACACGGCCGTATTACATGGCCTGTAGTTTATTAGACATATAATGTTTTCTTCAGTTATCTGCTGCTTATCCTACTCATTCTGAAAATCATTGAGAATGAAATCCTGCTCCTTCTAACTCAGCTCAAATTTTACCCTTCTCTGATGTCTAAAGCCAGAGTGAGGTCCTCCATAAATGCATTCTTATATGTATATATACTGCATCTATTATAGTCATGGTATCTGCCATGGCCAGACTTAAGTAACCTTTGGCCAGAGCCCAAGGCTCTGGGGACAGCATGCATTATTCTGTGCATAGACAGAAGCCAAAGATTATAATTTTGCATATTTTCTGAGGGCAGCCCTATCAAAAGCTGACTGAGCTTTTGACAAATACAAGTGATGGCAATTAACTAAACCAACAAGACTGGGTATCTTCAGGATTTGGACTAGAGAAGAGAGAGAATCAGTCTTCTGGTTGAAAAGTAGAAGGAGCAGCTACACAGAGGGATAACACCATAGCAGAGACTATAAAGACCATTTGAACTGGTAAGAGGTACACACCCATAAAGGTATTCCCAATTGTTTCCCAGTTCTAGTTAAAATTCCACGTGTCTCCTTATCATATATTCCTTATTACTTAAAATGACTCAAGCCTCTGTTTTTTACCACAAAAAGATCCAGGTATGAATATATGTATGTGTTTATATTTTTAATATGTGAAATCATTCCTTCAATATTTATTGAGCAGTTAATGTGTACCAAGCACTGTTCAATGGTGGTAGGTATACAGTGGTAGACAGAAGAAACAAGGGTCCTGCTCTCATGCATTCTAGTGGAAAAGACAAATAATAAACAAGAAGATAAATAATTTCAGGTAGTAAATGGCCAAATAGGAAGAGCTCCGGTCTGCAGCTCCCAGCAAGACCAATGCAGAAGGAGGGTGATATCTGCATTTCCAACTGAGGTACCCAGTTCATCTCATTGGGACTGGTTAGGCAGTGAGTCCAACCCATGAAGGGTGAGCAGAAGCAAGGTGGGGTGTCACTTCAACCAGGAAGTAGCAGCAGCTGGGGGGCCTCCCTCCCACAGCCAAGGAAAGCCACGAGGGACTGTGCTACCCAGCTGGGTTACTATGCTTTTCTCACAGTTTTTGCAATCTGCAGATCAGGAGATTCCCCTGCGTGCCTACAGCACCAGGGCCCTGAGTTTCAAGCACAAAACTGAGTGGCTATTTCCTGTGGAGCCAGAGTGAGACCAGAACCATTTGCTCCCCTGAAAAATGGGCAGAAGCCAGGGAGCCAAGTGGTCTTGCTCAGTAGGTCCCACTTCCACGGAGCCCAGCAAGCTAACAACCACTGGCTTGAAATTCTGCTGAAAGCACAGCAGTCTGAAGTCATCCTGGGACAACAGAGTTTGGTTGGGGGGAGAGGTGTCCACCATTACTGAGGCTTGAGTAGGTGGTTTTCCCCTGACAGTGCTAAGGCGACTGGGAGGTCTGGGCTGGGCGTGGCAAAGTGGCTGTGGCCAGATTGCTTCTCGAGATTCCTCCTCACTGGGCAGGACATCTCTGAAGGAAAGGTAACAGCCCCAGTCAGGGGATTACAGAAAAAACCCCCATCTCCCTAGGAGAGAGCACCTGTGGGCACAGCTTCAGCAGATTTAATCGTTTCTGCCTGCTGGCTCTGAAGAGAGCAGCTGATCCTGAGAAGAGCGATTCACTCAGCACAGTACACCAGCTCTGCTAAGGGACAGACTGTCTCCTCAAGTGGGTCCCTGACCCCTATGCCTCCTGACCAGGAGAAACCTCCCAACAGGGGTGGACAGACACCTCAAACAAAAGAGCTCCAGCTGGCATCAGTCTGGTGCCCTTCTGGGATGAAGCTTCCAGAAGAAAAAGCAGGCAGCAATCTCTGCTGTTCTGCAGCCTCCACTAGTGATACCCAGGTGAACAGGATCTGGAGTGGACCTCCAGCAAACTGCAGTTGACCTCCAGCAAACTGCAGTGGACCTCCAGCAAACTGCAGCAGACCTGCAGAAGAGGGGCCTGTCAGAAGAAAAACTAACAAACAGAAAGCAACAACATCAACATAAAAGACCCCCGCATAAAAACCCCATCCAAAGGTCATCAGCCTCAAAGATCACAGGTAGATAAACCCACGAAGATGAGGAAAAAATCAGTGCAAAAACACTGAAAATTCCAAAAACCAGAATGCCTCTTCTCCTCCAACTGATCACAACTCCTCAACAACAAGAGCACAAAACTGGACAAAGAATGAGGTTGAAGAATTGACAGAAGCAGGCTTCAGAAGGTGGGTAATAACAACTCCTCTGTGCTATAGGAGCATGTTCTAACCCAATGCAAGGAAGCTAAGAACCTTGATAAAAAGTTACAGAAACTGCTAACTAGAATATCCAGTTTAAAGAGAAACACAAATGACCTGATGGAGCTGAAAAACACAGCATGAGAACTTTGTGAAGCACACACAAATATCAACAGCCGAATTGATAGAGCAAAAGAAAGGATATTAGAGATTGAAGATCAGCTTACTGAAATAAAATGTGAAGACAACATTAGAGAAAAAAGAATGAAAAGGAACAAACAAAGCCTCCAAGAAATATGGGACTATGTGAAAATAACAAATCTATGATTGACTGGTGTACCTGAAAGTGATGGGGAGAATGGAACCAAGTTGGAAAACACACTTTAGGATATTATCCAGAAGTTCCCCAAAATAGCAAGGTAGGCCAACATTCACATTCAGGAAATACACAGAACACCACTAACATACTCCTTGAGAAGAGCAACCCCAAGTCACATAATCATCAGATTTTCCAAGACTGAAATGAAGGCAAAAATGTTAAGGACAGCCAGAGAGAAAGGTCAGGTTACCTACAAAGGGAAGCCCATCAGACTGACAGTGGATCTCTTGACAGAAACCCTGTAAACCAGAAGACAGTAGGGTCCAATACTCAACATTCTTAAAGAAAAGAATTTTTCAACCCAGAATTTCATACACAGCCAAACTAAGCTTCATAAGTGAAGGAGTAATAAAATTCTTTACAGACAAGCAAATGCTGAGAGATTTTATTGCCACCAGGCCTGCCTTAAAAGAGATACTGAAGGAAACACTAAATATGGAAAGGAACAAGGGGTACCAGCC
Organism: Ateles fusciceps; assembly: GCA_036589455.1. Lineage (NCBI taxonomy): Eukaryota > Metazoa > Chordata > Mammalia > Primates > Atelidae > Ateles > Ateles fusciceps. Next base: position 2,147,428 of record JAZHEH010003090.1, read on the forward strand.
ACTGCAAAAACACACCAAAATATAAAGACCAGTGAAACTATGAAGAAACTGCATCAACTAATGGGTAAAATAACCAGCTAGCATCATATGACAGGATCAAATTCACACATAACAATATTAACCTTACATTTCAATGGGCTAAATGCCCCAGTTAAAAGACACAGATGGGCAAATTGGATAAAGAGTCAAGACCCATCAGTGTGCTGTATTCAGGAAACCAATCTCACGTGCAAAGACACGCATAGGCTCAAAATAAAGGAATGGAGAACTATTTACCAAGCAAACGGAAAGCAAAAAAAACCAGCAGGAGTTGCAATTCTAGTCTGTGACAAAACAGACTTTAAACCAATAAAGATCAAAAAAGACAAAGAAGGGCATCACATAATGGTAAAGGGATCAACACAAGAAGAAGAGCTCCACTATCCTAAATATATATACACCAAATACAGGAGCAACCAGATTTGTAAAACAAGTTCTTACAGACCTACAAAGAGATAGACTCCCCACACAATAATAGTGGGAGACTTTAACACCTGAATATTCAATATTAGACAGATGAGTAAGACAGAAAATTAGCAAGGATATTCAAGACTTGGACTAAGAGGACCTAACAGATATCTACAGAACTCTATACCACAAATCAACAGAATATACATTCTTCTCAGCACCACATATCATGTATTCTAAAATAGCCCACATAATTGGAAGTAAAACACTCCTCAGCAAACACAAAATAATGGAAATCATAACAGTCTCTCAGACCACAGTCCAGTCAAATTAGAACTTGGGATTAAGAAACTCACTCAAAACCACACAACTACATAGGAATTGAACAACCTGCTCCTGAGTGACTACTGGGTAAATAACAAAATTAAGGCAAAAATAAAGAAGTTCTTTGATACCAATAAGAATAAAGAGACAACGTGCCAGAATCTCTGGGACACAATTAAAGCAGTGGTAAGTGGCAAATTTATAGCACTAAATGCCCACATTAGAAAGTGGGAAAGATCTAAAATCAACACCCTAACATCACAATTAAAAGAACTAGAGAAGCAAAAGCAAACAAATGCACAAGTTAGCAGAAGACAAAAAATAACTAAGATCAGAGCAGAACTGAAGGAGATAGAGAAATGAAAAAACCCTTCAAAAAATGAATGAATTTAGAAGCTGGTTTTGTGAAAAGATTAACAAAACAGATGAACCACTAGCTAGACTAACAAAGAAAAAGAGGGAGAATAATAAAATAGACACAATAAAAAAATGATAATGGGGATGTCACCACTGATCCCACAGAAATACAAACTATGATCAGAGAATACTATAAACATCTCTATGCAAATAAATTGGAAAATCTGTTGATAAATTCCTGGACACCTGCCTGAGATGAAACCAGGAAGAAGTTGAATCTCTGAATAGACCAACAACAAGGTCTAAAACTGAGGTAGTAATTAATAGGTTACCAACCAAAAAAGCTCAGGACCAGACAGATCCACAGCCAAATTCTACCAGAGGTACAAAGAGGAGCTGGTACCATTCTCTTCTGAAACTATTCCAAACAATAGAAAAAGAGGTACTACTCCCTAACTCATTTTATGAGGCCAGCATTATCCTGATACCAAAACCTGGTGGAGACGCAACAAAAAAAGAAACTTTCAGGCCAATATCCCTGATGAACATCGATGCAAAAATCCTCAGTAAAATACTGGCAAACCAAATCCAGCAGCACATCAAAAATTTTATCAACCACGATAAAGTCAGCTTCATCCCTAGGATACAAGGCTGGTTCAACATACACAAATCAATAAATGTAATTCAACACATAAACAGAACCAATGACAAAACCACATATTTATCTCAATAGATGCAGAAAAGACTTTTGATAAAATTCATCATCCCCTCATGCTAAAAACTCTCAATAAACTAGGTAGTGATGGAGCATTTCTCCAAATACTAAGAGCTATTTATGGCAACCCCATAGCCAGTATCATATTGAATGAGCAAAAGCTGGAAGCATTGCCTTTGAAACTGGCACAAGACAAGGATGCCCTCTCTCACCACTTCTATTCAACATAATATTGGAAGTTCTGCCTAGGGCAATCAGGCAAGAGAAAGAAAGAAAGAGTATTCAAATAGGAAGAGAGACAGTCAAACTGTCTCTGTTTGTAGACGACATGATTGTATATTTAGAAAACCCCATCATCTAAGCCCCAAATCTCCTTAAGCTGATAAGCAATTTCAGCAAAGTCTCAGGATACAAAATCAATGTGTGAAATCAAAGGATTCCTATACACCAACAACAGACAAGCAGAGAGCCAAAACATTAGTGAACTCCCATTCACAATTGCTACAAAGAGAATAAAATACCTAGGAATACAACTTACAAGGGACGTAAGGACCTCTTCAAGGAGAACTACAAACCACTGCTCAAAGAAGTAAGAAAGGACACAAACAAATGGAAAAACACTCCATGGTCATGCATAGGAAGAATCAATATTGTGAAAATGACCATACTGCCCATAGTAATTTGTAGATTCAATGCTATTCTTATCAAGCTACCATTGAGCTTCTTCACAGAATTAGAAAAAAACCACTATAAATTTCACACAGAACCAAAAAAGAGCCCACATAGCCAAGACAATTGTAAGCAAAAAGAACAAAGCTGGCGACAATCTTAAGCAAAAAGAAAAAGATGGAGGTATCACGTTACCTGACTGCAAACTATACTGCAAGACTATAGTAACCAAAACAGCATGGGACTGGTACTAAAACAGATATATAGATCAACGGAACACAATAGCAACCTCAGAAATAACACTACAAATTTACAGCCACTTGATCTTTGAGAAACCTGACAAAAACAAGCAATGGGGAAAGGATTCCCTGTTTAATAAATGGTGTTGGGCAAACTGGCTAGCCATGTACAGAAAACAGGAACTGAACCCCTTCTTTACGCCTTATATAAAAATTAACTCAAGATGGATTAAAGACTTAAATGTAAAACCTCAAACCATAAAAACCGTAGAAGAAAACCTAGGTAATACCATTCAGGACATAGGCATGGGCAAAGCCTTTATGACTAAAACACCAAAAGTAATGGCAACAAAAGCCAAAATTGACAAATGGGATCTAATCAAACTAAAGAACTTCTGCACAGCAAAATAAACTATTATCAGAGTGAACAGACAACCTACAAAATGGGAGAAAAATTTTGCAAGCTACCCATCTGACAAAGGTTGAATATTGATTCTGCAAGGAACTTAAACAAATTTACAAGAAAAAAACAACCCCATCAAAAAGTGGGTAAAGGATATAAACAGACACTTCTCAAAAGAAGACATTTATGTAGCCAACAAACATATGAAAAAAAGCTCATCATCACTGATCATTAGAGAAATGCAAATCAAAATCACAATATCAGTTAGAATGGCAATCATTAAAAAGTCAGGAAACAACAGGTGCTGGAGAGGATGTGGAGAAACAGGAACACTTTTACACTGTTGGTGGGAGTGTAAATTAGTTCAACCATTGTGGAAGACAATGTGGTGATTCCTCAAGGATCTAGAACCAGAAATTCCATTTGACCCAGCAATCCCATTACTATATATATATCCAAAAGATTATAAACCATTCTACTATAAAGACACATGCACACATATGTTTACTGCAGCACTGTTCACAATAGCAAAGACTTGGAGCCAACCCAAATGCCCATCATGTGACTGGATAAAGAAAATGTGTCACATATACACCACAGAATACTACGCAGCCATAAAAAAAGAATGAATTCATGTCATTTGCAGGGACATGGATGAAGCTGGAAGCCACCATTCTCAAACACAGGAACAGAAAACCAAATACCTCATGTTCTCACTCACAAGTGGAAGTTGAACAATGAGAACACATGGACACAGGAAGGGGAACATCACACACCAGGGCCTCCAGCGAGGGGGTGGGGATCAAGGGGAGAGAGAGCATTAGGGCAAATACCTAATGCATGCAGGGCTTAAAAACCAGATGATGGGTTGATAGATGCAGGAAACCACCAGGCACATGTATATCTATGTAACAAACCTGCATGTTCTGCACATGTATCCCAGAACTTAAAGGAAAATTTTTTTAAAAGAGAATTCAAATAGTAATAAAGTACTCTGAATAAAATAAAATTGGACAATAGAAAAAAGAAAGATGGAAGGGATTGGGAAGAGCAGGGCTAGATAATGTGGTAAGGAATGCCTTCCTGATAAGAGACTGGATGAAGGGGAAAAGTCCAGTCCTGGGCAGCTCAGGAGAAACGCATTCAAGGCAGAGGAAATATATAAAAGGTTCTCAGGTTGAAACTAGTTTACCATGTTTAAAGACGCAAATGTAAGGTCAGAGTGACTAAAGAATAGTAACAAAAGGAAGTTTGATGAGTGGTCTATATATACATAAATACAAAAACATAAACTCAATTATAAACAGAGACATACAGAGAAACCAGTTTAGTTCTAGATTTTCAGGATACTATTAAAAATATATATTAAAACTTCATAGTTAAAGCTTAGGCAGATAGGATTCTGGTGGGCTTTGGGGAATGCTCTTCTTCACAATATAATGACTTCGAGTAGCACCAGAACAGTGGTGTTGACCATGTAATCTCAGAGATTTCTTTTCTCTTTTTTACTCAAGAATAGATAAAACATTCATTTCACATCTTCTGAAATTATCTAAACAAATCAATTTGAAGGGAGGAGAATAACATTTTCTGGGCTAGCAATGAAAAATATTGGCTTTATTATTGTTTCTATAAATATATACATGAACTCCTTCCCAAATTTCAAATACGTAATAAACATTTACTATATTGTATTCATAGGATATTGTCAGCACACATGAATGGCATAATTAGGAAAAGTAAAATCAAATTTAATATCATACTATTGATTATCATTAGTCAAATTATGAGAGCACATCAATAAAAAATAAGTGCTTAAAAATAATTCCATTTTATAATGCCATTTAAATCTACATCATATTTAGTTGTAATCTTAAAAAAATAAATATCAGGATATCAGAAAATAAAAAAAATAATATGTCAAATATCACTACATACTAGCTTCATATATTAAGTACTTTATGTACTAAATACTAACTTTACAATCTTGTTGAGGTTTTATGTTTCTGTGTTCTAAAGCTATATATATATATATATATATATTTATATATATGCCTAAATAAATATCTTTAGATAGTTTTAAATTTCAAAAAATCCTTTTAGTGACTGTTAAAGACTAGTTTAAGAGATTCTGCTGTGAAAGAACATTGCATGTATCAAGGATTAGCAAACTTTTTCTGTAACAGGCCAGAGAGTAAATAAATATTTTAGGTTTTGTGAGCCATTCAATCTCTGTCACGACTATTCAACTTCATAATCACATAAAGCAAAGCAGTCATAGACAACATTTAATAAATAAGTATGGCTGTGATCTAATAAATTTTATTTACAAAAAGATGTGGCAGTCCAGAACTGGCCCACAAGCTATAGTTTGTGAACCCTGACAGATGTAATTAAACCTCTTTATCAGCACACTTTGGCTACAAGTAATAAAACATCCAACAAATAAATGAGAATAGTCATTTCTGTCTATTTCATTCACTAATGTATCTCAAAGCCTTAAATGGTGCCTGACATTTAGTAATCACTCAGTAGTTGTGAATAAATATTTTCTTACTTCACCTAATATGAAGGTGGAAAGCATATAGTCCCAGATTTGCTTCACCAGCTCAATAATGTCATTTAAGGACTTTGCAAATGTTTCTTCATGTTTCCATTCTTTTAATCTTCTTGTGTTGCTGATATCTATGCTCACAGTTTAAAAAATGGCTATAGCAGCTTCACACATCACTTTCCAAAATGACAAGGAGCAGGAAAAAGGGAAAGGTTTCTTCTCCCCCTCTCTCAAAGACAGAAAAAGCTTTTTCAGAAGCTCCACAACAGACTTTTCCTTTATATCTCACTGGCTAAAACTAGGTCACATGCCCACTTCCAAGCCAATTCCTGGCAAAAAGACATAAAACCTGGTTTAGGTTAATGATTTATTATCTCAGATTGTGAAGGAAGCTTATCCTCCCTGAGCACACTGCCACTGGAACAAGACCAGGGTTATGTGACTATGTATGAAGGAAAAAAACAGCTCTTGTACTGGCAACAGATGATGTCTTCTATACCCTCAATAGTAAAATAAAAAATGACAACAATAAAATTTACTTTGTATTTACTTAGTATCAGAAAATGCTGTACATGTATTCATTCAATTATCTTACTCAATTTCCTTCCTCTGGAAAGCTATGAGAGGAGAAAAAAACAGTATTGAGAAAGAAACAAGACAAAGCAAAACAAAACAAAAACCTCTATATTCTCAACATGAAATACGTTGTGAGGATTTAAAAATGGGAGAGAGAATGATATATTAATAATAAAATACGTATTTTTTTTTTACCTTTTTCTCAGTCTGACTTTTATAAAATGACTTCATTATTTCCTATTTGTAGTAAATTCTCAGATAATATACTCTGGTATACAAATGTAAGTACTAAAATGTTTCCAAGACTCAGTTATGTGAAATTGTACACTATTACATTATCCATGTCATTGCTAGCTTCTATTATTTAGAGCTGTCCGTGTATATATATTTTAAGGTATTTTCCTTAAAAATAATAAGTTCTTTTGATTTTACAGTTCTTAGCTGCAATATATAATTAAAAGTAGGATGTTTCCTAATGACATAATTAGTAGAGTTGCCTTTAAAACCTGGTAACACTTTCAAGTTACCAAAAGTGTCTTTAATAAGCTTAGAATCCATTTTTTCACACTTTCCTATTGTACTAGGAATTAACACATTCATGAGACATGGCAATATTACTATTAAATAGGCGAAGGTAGATTTTAAAGACTGGCTTCAAAAGATCTGGATATGAAAAGAATAATATAAAGTCCAATATAGGAAACAATTAAATGATTATCTCAACCATAAAATACCTTGTCTATTCTCAGTACCTTAAAATACAACCTTTATCTAAGTATATTGATGATTCAGAAATATTTATAATATTCTTTACTAGGAAGAGCATATTGCTGCTTAATAAGTATTTTGGAAAAGTATAGTAAATCATAAAAAATTTAGATTAAAAAATTTCCCATGGGAAAAAAATGAGAAAAACTAAAGGCCCAATTAAAAGATTTAGTTTATTTTCCACTTCAGTAAACACTGACAGCTTAAATATATGACGTTTTTGTAAATTAGAAGGAAAGAGAACTAATAGAAAATACAAGGAAGAGAGAAAATCATGAAATAGTCAAAGGCAAGACAATTCCATGGGTGTGCTATGTAATTTTAAGAAACAGCATGAATTAATTTAAATACAGCTACAGTAAAATAATAAAATTACTATACGATATAGAAGAATGCAAACAAAAGAATGTCAAACTTTAAAAGAGCCCATGTTTTGACTAAATTTTGAACTTGAAAAACTTTGGATGTTTAGTCTAGTTAAAAGTCAACAAAAAAAGATGTTTCGGAGTTCAGTCAAATTATGTGAATTTTACGGGTTAAAGTTAAGAAATTTGGATGGAAAAGCTTTAAACATTTTTTAGTAGCAAATATAGGAGAAGATCTCTATTGCGTTAGACTGAGAAAGGACTTCATAAAGGAGATACAAAGAACAATAACCACAGGAGAAAGTGAGAGATTCAAATACTTTAAATTAAAAAAAAAAAAAATTCTGTTCACCAAACACACCACAATCTGGGAATATACACTGGAAACACCTATTACGGAGTGTGTTGTATGAACCACTGGTACTCATTATTTATTTCCATCTCCTTCCATATTCTGGCCTCTGTCACAGAGGCAGAAAGTCTAAAACTACATTTCCCAGATGTCTTCCAGCTGAAGTTGTGGATAAGATTAAAGTTTTACCAGTGAGAAGCATTTAAGGGAGATATAGAAGGCAGAAGTGAACTGAGACCATTTTTCTGTTGATATGGTGGCTGGTAAGCAAAACTGGATAGACACAAATGACTCTTGTAGTCAACATCCTATGGCCCTTTTTCCAGTATCAAGTCTCTGGCTTTATGGAAATGATGCTGCCATGGTAGCAATAGAGATGGTGATAGCACCATAAATTTCTGACCTCAAGATTATAGTCTCTGAGGTGTAACTGTAAAACCAATGATTTAGTAGCACTTAAATGTAAGTGAATTAAGTCCTTTCTTATTTGAAATTTCTAGAATGATTATTGTTTACTGCATTGAGACTGACTGGTACATCGACAGACTTTCAGAATACAGATCACATAATGTACTTTGACAATTTAATAAAGAAAAGCTAAGTAGAAATGGGGAAAATATATGAACAAGCATTTTATGAGAAAAGAAAACCACATGGGTAAATAAACATAAAAACGGTCAACAATATTGGTATTCAGGAAAATGGAAATTATAACCACAATAAAAAATATTTAAGTCAAAATGATAAAAATTAAGAAGCTTGACAAGAGCTACAGATATTAAAAGATATGGATCAATATAAACTCATAAATATCTCTGGTAAGAATATAAATTAGTATAGCTACTTTGGAAATTAGGTTGATGTTATATAGCAAAATTGAAATTCATATAGCCTATAATCCAGCAACTTCCTTCCTTGAAACTCTTGCATTTGTGTATGTTACTGGATAAAAAATTAAGTCCCAGAACACTAGATTATACCATTTTTCTATAGTCTTTAAAAATGTAAAACTAAACAGTATATTGTTTGGAGATACACACACTTATAAAAAACTGTAAAAGCAAGGGAATGATAAACATGAAATTCAAGGTGCTTATTTCTGGCAGAGAGATAGGGAAGGATGGGAAATAGAAAAACATGGATAAATGCACCAGTATTGGTAACGTTTTAACAAGTGTTCATTTTATCAATATGTTTTTCTAACATACATACATATTATACACTACACTATTGATTGCTAATATTTGTAAGGTGCTTATTTTGTACCCTACTCCAAGCACTTAGTTTATCCCCTACAGTCAGCCCCATGAAACAGGTTCTATTACTACCTCTGATTTATAGAAGAGGAAACTAATGCAGAAAGAGAAGTAACTTGTCCAGGGTCACACAACTAATAAGTAATCGAGCTTGGAGTCAAATAGAAAATCAGGTCCCAGAGTCCACATTCTTTCTTTTTTTTTTTTCCCCCGCCCCCCACAGAGTTCATATTCTTAAACATTAATACTATAGCTATCAAATATCAAATAACAAAAATAAAAATTACCAAAGACAATGATAAAAGATAGAACCAATAGTTAATTGATTTACCTTTCATTTTCCTTGATGACATTTTCAAGTTGTAGTTTCATCTCACCCACCTGTTTCTGAAAGAATAAAATATGGTGTGACAATACATTTTCCAGACAATTAGATCTCCATTAAGTAGACCACTCATGTAAGCAATCAGATTCTGACACTAGTCTACAGATAAGAAAGACTTATTATTTATTTCCAACAAGGGATAATTAATATGGATAGTTAATACACAGAACACAATAAAACATTCATTTTAAATAGAATATAAATAGAAATATTTTATGTAACACAGTGAGAAATATTTATAAATGGAATTCCTATGATCTGTAGCTGTGAAAAACAAATGAAAGATATTCCTCAGTATGTCACTATAACAAATACCAGATGGTTCCTTTATCTTGAATATATATCTTAGCTAACTCACCTCAGTTTAGGTGAAGTCCACATAAGCTTATATATTTTTCTAGTATTTCAAAAGGTAAAATGCTAACAATAAAAAAGAAAATGGAGGTCTTTTTCAGGAGTCATTCATTCAGTCTCTGATTTACCACCTTCATTAACTACCTAAACTCTCTGTACCATACAAAGCTGCTAAGGTAAACAGACAGGCTCACTGAAAAATAGCAGGAAAGATGGAAAACAAAACAAAACAAAACCCTAACTAAAATACAAAGAAGAATAAAATGTACACTAGAAAGGGAATTAAATGAAGGTCTGATTAATGCTCTCTGAAGGAGTAAAAGATGTTAGGATTTGAAAAGAAAAGGAGCAGCAGTTTAAGTAGGTGAAAATATTAGTAAACACAAAATAGCAGAAAATAAGTAGTCAACTCTCAGTAAGTGTGAATGAGCAAGTGGAGAGCAGGAAAAAAAAAAACCGTGAATTTACATGTAAAAGGATGCGAAAATCTCACTTAAAACTGTAATCAATTTATGATTATGTATTAGTCTTGATTGTGCTTCCTACACTAATGGAGAGAAACTAATCCAAAGTACAGCTTTGCAAGGGACGGGTGGAACAGGCAGTTCTCCAAGCCTTCTTCTCTCCCCCTTCAACCAGAGAAGATCAAGGCAGCTTGGTCTAGGAGATCGGCAATAGCAAATTCTAACTATAAATTTGGTTTGAAAGGTGAACTTTTCCAAGGTCTCCATTATGCCTGAAACACAATTAAACCATCATGAATTAATTCACTACCACATAATTGAGCACTGACCATATATGGAGTGATATAGTGAGAGAGAAAATTGGAAAGAGAGGTACAAGGTTTTGAAAATGCCATGGCAAGAGGTTTGGATTTATTGTAGCAATTATCTTAATTTTATAATTTTTAAATGAATTGATCTTTTTTTTTTTTTTCCTGAGATGGGGTCTCACTCTGTCTCCTAAGCTGGAATGTGAGAGCACAATCACAGCTCACTGCAGTCAATAAATTGATCTTTAAAAGTTGCAAAACCTAAAGAGTATTTATTACTCCTAAATAATTATGTAAGATATATATTCACTAGCTAAGACTAAAGATGGATCGTAATATTCACACTAGAAATTTCTTACTGTAAAATATTTCAAAATATTTATATTTGGAAGGAAGTGAAATCCACATAGTATTTCTCACATCATCAAATTCTTCCCTACTATTTACATTTTCTGGCAGAAAATCTTCCATATAGAGAATTAGACTGCTACTTTTACTGCTTTGGAGATCTACTATTTTTTGACTAGGTCAAAAGTCGTAAGAACTAGTCCTTCTAATCAATCACATCTCTCTGAGCAATGATTCTTAGCTGTCAACATTTTCTTTTCTTTAAAAGAAGGAGCAATTATTTTTATCATCATAGACTCTTTGGCTTTCTAGCACAGTCTATTTTTCTCATAATTAATTCAGTGATCACCCTTTGGTGGTAAAGAATGCCAAATGGAAACACAAAGTTAAACATCTTAGTAAAATGGCTGATTAACGAATTACATGAATTAGATTATAAAAATTTAAAAGAATTTAATTTCAAGTAATTAGCTATTCTAAGTTATAACAACCAAAGTATATAATATGCTATAGGAATTTAGAGAGAGTAAATTCAGCAGAAACTTTACATTCACGAGTCCTAAAAATAAAAGCAAAATATCATTTATGCAAAGAGAGCTTTCTGTTGCTCTTCAATTGTCAACTAGAAAGATTTAAAGACATTACTGTGCTTGTCATAAATTTAAATGACTACAGGCTAAAAAATACACAGTAAAGACCAGGAAAAGACTATATGATAAAACAGACACTATAATTTTAATGGAATGCTTTTATTTGAAATTTGAATCTATTGGACAACTTTGTACATTTATGTATTTGAAAAATAACCTTGGAAATGAAAGCCTACATAATTCCAAATGCAGTAAAACAACCTAACTTTATTTTTATAAGTTGGAAGTATTATGTATTATGTGTTCTTTTAGTAAAACTACATATCAATGCATTAATTGATAAATAAGGGATTGTTAAGCTAGCTCTAATCATCTTATTCCCATAAGCCCCGGCATTTAATCATTCATAAAATATTTAAGGGCCTACTATGCGCTATACTTGAAACTATATAGTACGATCCTTCATGCCCATGCATAAAAGAAAAGGAAGGAAGGAAGGGAGAAAGTGCTTAGTGTCTGCCACACAGATAGCCCCATTCTGAGAAAATCAGTCTGGGGGGTTGCTTTAAGATATTGTATTTTATTTTAGATTGATTGATTGATTGATTGAGACAGAGTCTCACTCTCTTGCCCAGGCTATAGTGCAGTGGCACGATCTCGGCTTAATGCAGGTTCCACCTCCCGGGTTCAAGCAATTATCCTGCCTCAGCCTCCCAAGCAGCTGGGATTACAGTTGTGTGCCACCGTACCTGGCTAATTTTTGTATTTTTAGTAGAGACAGGGTTTCACTATGTTGACCAGGCTTGTCTTGAACTCCTGATCTCAAGCAATCTGTGTGCCTTGGCCCCCCAAAGTGCTGGGATTACAGACGTGAGCCACCATACCTGGCTGGGTTGCTTTAATATAGTCATTATACTCTCTTTCATTTGCATTAATGAAAGCCAACCCTGCTACCCTTGCCATAACCATATTCATCCAGGAATTGGTATCTAAACCAAATATAATCATGAGTATATTCAAGCGCTAATGAAGAGAGGTCACTGTATCCTGATAGGCTTAGCTTGAGACACGTAAGTTCGATTTAAGAAACACTTCTATTATATTGTTATCCCAATATCAGAAAGGTCAAAATTTTGGGGGAAAATGTTAAAGACATTTTCAGATCAAAGAAACACATTATAAATATTAGGTATACTCTAAACATGTAGCTGACTGAAACTCAAATTGTACCCTAAACAATTTTGTGCTATCATTCTAGTTCTCCATAAGCCTACTACACACCCTAGTTTAAGCAGCCCTGGGACCCAAAATGATAATCCATTCTGCAAGTAATGGGAAATGCAGATAGAATGAGGTTAAGAAGGAAGGTCTAAAAGGATGACAGGCAGTTTAATGTTAAAAAAAGAGAGAGTGATGTAAGCAAATAATGAGATTAAGAGATTCTTCTAAGCATCTAAGAAATATTTCAAGCAAGATAGCAAGAGCAAGAAAATACTGAAATAAAGACAAAACTGAAGAGAATCTTTACTTTTTTCTTTGAGACACGGTCCAGTTCTGTTGACTAGGCTGGAGTGCAGTGGCTTCACCACAGCTCACTGCAGCCTCAACTGCCCAGGCTCAAGCGATTCTCTCACTTCAGCCTTCTGAGTAGTTAGGACCACAGATGCACACCACTACACCCAACTAACTTTTTTTTTTTTAAGAGATAGTCTCACTACGTTACCTAGGCTGGTCTCAAGCTCCTAGGCTGAAATGATCTTCCTACCTTAGCTTCCCAAAGTGCTGGGATTATAGGCATGAGCTACTGTACCCAGCTAGAATAGAATCTTTAAACATATGCACATACATACATGCACACACACTTACAGAGGGCCATCAATTGGTTAGTTACAGCAAATATTGTCTTCCTCATCAATGTCTTTAAAAAGAGGGAGTCTATTTTACTTTTTATTTATTATTATTAAAAAAATTTTTTTTTGAGACAGAGTCTAGCTCTATCGCCCAGACTGGAGTGCAGTGGCATGATCTTGGCTCGCTGCAACTCCGCCTCCTGAGTTCAAGTGATTCTCTTGCCTCATCCTCCCAAGTAGCTGGGATTATAGGTGCACATCACCTGGCCCAGCTAATTTTTTGTATTTTTAGTAGACATGGGGTTTCACCATGCTGGCCAGGCTGGTCTCAAACTCCTGACCTTGTGATCCACCCACCTCGGCTACTTTTTATTTTCATAATAAAATATTTAAAAAGCCTCATAACTATGATTTCATACCTGATAATATTTCAGCTGCCCATTTAGTTCTTCTAGATGCTTATCATACTCAGTAATAAGAGGAGCTAAACAGCTAAAAAAAAAAAAAAAAAAGACAATAAAAAGTACAGCATATTCTGTTCCATCTAGTTTAATAAATATGTAACAAGTAAAATAAATTACATATAAAAATTTTATGTTTAGTTTACCTATGCAATCAATACTTTTCCTTTTTTTCAAAACCAGGAGTTTTAAATATTTGCACAATTACTACTTTGGGCTGAAAAATTCTTTGCTGTGGGGTGGCTACTGTGTGCATTGAAGGATGTTTAACAGCATCCTTGGCCTCTACCCATTAGATGGCAGCAGCAGCCTCACTTTCCACAGTAGTGACAAGCAAAAATGTTTCCAGACGTTTGCCAAATATCTCCTGAGGAAACAAGGGTAAAATCGTTCCTCACTGAGAACTAATTTTATAGCCCCTGTAATACTTGCTTTTTCTTGTAAATTCAAGAACAAAGCATTTAAACAATTAACAGACCATTAACAAACATTTCTGATACTAAAAGAATTGTTTTAATGATAATTAAATATAACTTTAAGAAAATGATATTTTTCTGGTAATACTTTACCTTTGGTCAAATGCTAGGTTTTCAAATCTGTCGCCTCCTTCTCCTTTGCACACAACTTTCTATAACAGAGAATGTGCATCTTAAAATGTTTTCTCACATCATTCTAGCCAAAATTGACAGTGATTTAACATTAAATGCAATTAAATTTTTACAGCCTTAGAAAATCTATTTATGTAATTCAAAATGAGAGAAAAAGAAAAAATAACAAGCTCAACTGATATTGAAATCGATTTGTTAAATTGAACACCCATGCATAATAAAAACAATTGGCAAATTAGAAATTTGACGAATTTTTCTTAATTTGATAAAAATATCTGCCAGAAATCTGTATCAATTACAATTTAAAGGTTGAAAAGCAAGATACAAGGCTATTATTATTTACAAACGATTTGGCCATTTACCTAAAAACTCAGTATAATCTACCAATTATTAGAACCAGTAAGAGAATACACTAAAAGTCACCATACAGAAGATGAACACTTAAAATCCAGTAGTTTTTTAAAATACCAGCAATAATGAGAAAATGTAATTAAAAAAATCCTATTCACTACTATGACAAACAATATCTGGGGAGTAAAACAAACAAAAAATGGTATAGAAACTTATTGAGAAAATTAGCTTTACTAAAGGATATTAAAGGAAATCTAAACAAACATGGTACTATAACATTCATATATGTGTGCAACGGTCAATATTTTGCGTATGTCAGTTCTCTAAAATTCACTGCAACTTCATTGCCTTCACAAATGAAGTTCCAATAGAATAATTTATAAAAGTTAATCTTAAATAAATCCTAAAGTTCCATGAATGGGTAAGTGTGCAAAATTAGCCAAAATAATCTTAACCAAAAAAAAAAAAAAAAAAAAAAAGAAAAGAAAAAAGAAAGAGGAAAGAACCTGGCTTATTACATAGCAAAACACCACAATGCTACAGCAATTTAAACAGTATGCTATAGATACAGTAACAAATACAATAGTATATCAAACCCAGAAATAGATTCAAGCATTTATAGGCATGTAGTATATAAAAGAAGAGGAAATATAATTGAATGGACAAAGTACTGCTGCTATCCAACAAATAGCACTGAATAACAAAACAAGATTCCAACACATACTAAATAGAAAAATAAATTATAGATAAAAATCCAAATATTGTTAAAATTTTAACAATGATTGCAAGAAAATGCATTATTGACTTTGAGTTAGACAATGCTTTCTTAACTTCACAATTGCAGACATTTTTGTCTGTTTTGTTCACAAATATCCCAAGCAGCACCTGTCATACTTTTTTGTTCAAATTACATTTGTTAGCTGGAAGACACCAGGAGACAAAACCAATAAATGGAAAGACTGACACATTTTATAACATCCAAATTTAAAACTACTATACAGCTAAAGACACCATAAGCAAAGTTAAAAGACCATAAGCAAAGTTAAAAGACAGTATAGCAAACCCAGAAACAGATTCAAGCATTTACAGGTAGGTGTATAGCATTTGTAACATGACCAGAAATTCAATATCTATGGAGTATGAAGAAACATTTAAACACAAGAGGTACCATGTTGTTCAGCAGAGCCTTTGCTATAAATCATAGCTAACAAAATGTCAACAGAATAAATAAAAAATGATACAATAGAATCCCATAAGTAGTGCAAAAATTAAATAAATTTATATGTATCAAAATAGCTATATCATAAGAAACAAAGAAGTTATTTCTAGGGGTGGAGAGAAGAAAATAAGACAGAGAAGAAAGGTGTTCAAAGAGATTACTAAAAGTAAATCTGTTTTAGTTCTTTGTAGATTCTGGTTATCAGCCCTTTGTCAGATGGGTAGACTGCAAAAATTTTTTCCCATTCTGTTGGTTGCCGACTCACTCTAATGACTGTTTTTTTTGCCATGCAGAAGCTGTGGAGTTTGATTAGGTCCCATTTGTCTATTTTGGCTTTTGCTGCCAATGCTTTTGGTGATTTGGTCACGAAGTCCTTGCCTATGCCTATGTCCTGAATGGTTTTGCCTAGATTTTCTTCTAGGGTTTTTATGGTGTTAGGTCTTATATTTAAGTCTTTAATCCATCTGGAGTTAATTTTAGTGTAAAGTGTCAGGAAGGGGTCCAGTTTCTGCTTTCTGCACATGGCTAGCCAGTTTTCCCAACACCATTTATTAAACAGGGAATCCTTTCTCCATGGCTTGTTTTTGTCAGGTTTGTCAAAGATCAGATGGTTGTAGATGTGCTGTGTTGTCTCCGAGGCCTCTGTTCTGTTCCACTGGTCAATATATCTGTTTTGGTACCAGTACCATGCTGTTTTCATTACTGTAGCCTTGTAGTATAGGTTGAAATCCAGTAGTGTGATGCCTCTCACTTTGTTCTTTTTGCTTAGAATTGACTTGGCTATGCGGGCTCTCTTTTTGGTTCCATATGAAGTTTAAGGTGGTTTTTCCAGTTCTGTGAAGAAGGTCATTGGTAGCTTGATGGGGGATAGTATTGACTCTGTAAATTACTTTGGGCAGTATGGCCATTTTCACGATATTGATTCTTCCTAACCATGAACATGGAATGTTTCTCCATCTGTTTGTGTCCTCTCTTATTTTGTTGAGCAGTGACTTGTAGTTCTCCTTGAAGAGGTCCTTTACGTTCCTTGTTAGTTGTATTCCTAGGTATTTTATTCTCTTTGTAGCCATTGTGAATGGCAGTTCATTCTTGATTCGGCTTTCTTAAGTCTGCTATTGGTGTATAGGAATGCTTGTGATTTTTGCACATTGATTTTGTATCCTGAGACTTTGCTGAAGTTGCTTATCAGTTTCAGGAGATTTTGGGCTGAGATGATGGGGTCTTCTAGATATACAATCATGTCATCTGCAAGTAGAGACAATTTGACTTCCTCCTTTCCTATCTGAATACCCTTTATTACTTTTTCTTGCCTGACTGCTCTGGCTAGAACTTCCAATACTATATTGAATAGGAGTGGTGAGAGAGGGCATCCTTGTCTAGTGCCAGATTTCAAAGGGAATGCTTCCAGTTTTTGCCCATTCAGTATGATATTGGTTGTTGGTTTGTCGTAAATAGCTTTTATTGTTTTGAGATACGTTCCATTAATATCTAGTTTATTGAGGGTTTTTAGCATAAAGGGCTGTTGAATTTTGTCAAAGGCCTTCTCTGCATCAATTGAAATAATCATGTGGTTTTTGTCTTTGGTTCTGTTTATGTGGTGAATTATATTTATAGACTTGCGTATGTTGAACCAGCCTTGCATCCCCCGGGATGAATCCTACTTGATCATGGTGGCTAGCTTTTTGATGTGCTGTTGCAATCAGTTTGCCAGTATTTTATTGAAGATTTTTGCATCTATGTTCATCATGGATATTGGCCTGAAGATTTCTTTTCTTGCTGAGTCTCTGCCAGATTTTGGGATCAGGATGATGTTGGTCTCATAAAATGATTTGGGAAGGATTCCTTCTTTTTGGATTGTTTAGAATAGTTTCAGAAGGAATGGTACCAGCTCCTCTTTGTATGTCTGGTAGAATTCGGCTGTGAACCCATCTGGACCTGGGCTTTTTTTAGGTGGTAGGCTCTTAATTGCTGCCTCAACTTCAGACCTTGTTATTAGTCTATTCAGGGTTTCAACTTCTTCCTGGTTTAGTCTTGGGAGGATGCAAGTGTCCAGGAATTTATCCATTTCTTCCAGGTTTACTAGTTTATTTGTATAGAGTTGTTTGTAATAATCTCTGACGATGGTTTGAATTTCTGTGGAATCTGTGGTGATATCCTCTTTATTGTTTTTTATTGCATCTATTTGATTATTCTCTCTTTTCTTTTTTATTAATCTGGCTAGTGGTCTGTCTATTTCGTTGATCTTCTCGAAAAATCAGCTCCTGGATTTATTGATTTTTTGAAGGGTTTGGTGTCTCTATCTCCTTCAGTTCTGCTCTGATCTTAGCTATTTCTTGTCTTCTGCTAGGTTTTGAGTTTTTTTGATCTTGCTCCTCTAGCTCTTTCAATTTTGACGATAGGGTGTGGAATTTAGATCTCTCCTTGCTTCTCATATGGGCATTTATTGCTATATATTTTCCTCTAGAGACTATTTTAAATGTGTCCCAGAGATTCTGGTATGTTGTGTCTTCGTTCTCATTGGTTTTGAAGAACATCTTTATTTCTGCCTTCATTTCATTGTTTACCCAGTCAACATTCAAGAGTCACTTTTTCAGTTTCCATGAAGCTGTGCGGTTCTGAGTTAGTTTCTGAATTCTGAGTTCTAACTTGATTGCACTGTGGTCTGAGAGACTGTTTGTTATGATTTCCGTTCTTCTGCATTTGCTGAGGAGTGATTTACTTCCAATTATGTGGTGAATTTTAGAGTAGGTGCGATGTGGTGCTGAAAAGAATGTATATTCTGTGGATTTGGGGTGGAGAGTTCTGTAAATGTCTATTAGGTTTGCTTGGTCCAGGTCTGAGTTCAAGTCCTGGATATCCTTGTTAATTTTCTGTCTCGTTGATCTGTCTAACATTGACAATGGGGTGTTAAAGTCTCCTACTATTATTGTGTGGGAGTCTAGTCTCTTTGTAAGTCATTAAGAACTTGCCTTATGTATCTGGGTGCTCCTGTATTGGGTGTGTATATATTTAGGATCGTTAGCTCTTCTTGTTGCATTGATCCTTTACCATTATGTAATGTCCTTCTTTGTCTCTTTTGATCTTTGCTGGTTTAAAGCCTATTTTATTAGAGATGAGAATTGCAACTCCTGCTTTTTTTTGCTCTCCATTTGCTTGGTAAATCTTCCTCCATCCCCTTATTTTGAGCCTTTGTGCATCCTTGCATGTGAGATGGGTTTGCTGGATATAGCACACCAATGGGTTTTGGCTTTTTATCCAATTTGCCAGTCTGTGTCTTTTGATTGGGGCATTTAGCCCATTTACATTTAGGGTTAAATTGTTATGTGTGAATTTAATCCTGCCATTTTGATGCTAGCTGGCTGTTTTTGCCCGTTAGTTGATGCAGTTTCTTCACTGTGCTGATGCTCTTTACTGTTTGGTATGTTTTTGGAGTGGCTGGTACTGGTTGTTCCTTTCTATGTTTAGTGCCTCTTTCAGGAGCTCTTGTAAAGCAGGCCTGGTGGTGATGAAATCTCTGAGTACTTGCTTGTTCGCAAAGGATTTTATTTTTCCTTCACTTATGAAGCTTAGTTTGGCTGGATATGAAATTTTGGGTTGAAAGTTCTTTTCTTTAAGGATGTTGAATATTGGCCCCCACTCTCTTCTGGCTTGTAGGGTTTCTGCTGAGAGAGATGTGCTGTGAGTCTGATGGGCTTCCCTTTGTGGGTAACCCGACCTTTCTCTCTGGCTGCCCTTAGCATTTTCTCCTTCATTTCAACCCTGGTGAATCTGACGATTATGTGCCTCGGGGTTGCTCTTCTTGAGGAATATCTTTGTGGTGTTCTCTGTATTTCCTGGACTTGAATAGTGGCCTGCCTTGCTAGGTTGGGGAAGTTTTCCTGGATAATATCCTGAAGAGTATTTTCCAGCTTGGATTCATTCTCTCTGTCACATTCAGGTACACCTATCAAACGTAGATTAGGTCTTTTCACATAGTCCCATATTTCTTGGAGACTTTGTTCATTCCTTTTTACCCTTTTTTCTCTAATCTTGCCTTCTCATTTTATTTCATTGAGTTGATCTTCGACCTCTGATACCCTTTCCTCTGCTTGGTCAATTCGGCTGTTGAAACTTGTGTATGCTTCGCGAAGTTCTCGTGTTGTGTTTTTCAGCTCCATCAATTCACTTATATTCCTCTCTAAGTTGTTTATTCTCGTTAGCTTTTCGTCAAATCTTTTTCAAGGTTCTTAGTTTATTTGCATTGGGTTAGAACATGTTCTTTTAGTTCACAGAAGTTTCTTATTACCCCTCCTTCTGAAGCCTGATTCCATCAATTCATCACACTCATTCTCCATCCAGCCTTGTCCCTTGCTGGTGAGGAGTTACGATCTCTTGTAAAAGAGGAGAGGTGTTCTGGTTTTGGATGTTTTCATCCTTTTTGCACTGGTTTCTTCCCATCTGTGTGGATTTATCCACCTGTCGTCTTTGCAGTTGTTGACTTTCAGATTGGGTCTCTGAGTGGACGCCCAGTTTGTTGATGATGAAGTTATTTCTTTCCGTTTCTTAGTTTTCCTTCTAACAGTCTGGCCCCTTTGCTGTAGGACTGCTGAGGTCCACTCCAGGCCCTGCTTGCCTGGGGATCACCTGCAGCAGCTGCAGAACAGTAAGGGTTGCTGCCAGTTTCTTCTTCTGCTATCTTTGTCCCAGAAGGACACCGCCAAATGTCAGTCTGAGCTCTCCTTTATGAGGTGACTCTTTGGATAAACGGGGGGTCAGGGAGCTGCTTGAGAAGACAGTCTGTCCTTTATAGGAGCTCAAGTGCTGAGCTGTGAGCTCCGTTGTTCATTCAGAGCTGCTGGGCAGGTACGTTTAAGTCTGCTGCAGCAGAACTCATAAACCCCTTTTTTTTCCAGGTGCTCTGTCCTGGGGAGTTAGGGCTTTATTTATGAGTTTCCGTTGTGCTGCTGCCTTTTTTTCAGGGCTTCCCTGCCCAGTGAGGAGGCAGCCTAGTCACTGTCTGCCTGCAGAGGCTTTGCTGAACTGCTCTGGGCTCCGCCCAGCTGCCTGTGAACTTCCCTGCAGTCCCGTTTATATGGGTGTAGTTAGAACTGCCTCCACAATGGCAGCCCACCTCTATAATGGCAAACTCTCTCTGTAATGGCGGGCTGCCTCGGCAATGGCCGGCTGCCTCGTCAATGGCAAACTACCTACACAGTAGTGGACTGCCTCAGTAATGGCGGATGCCCCTCCCCCCACAGAGCTGGACCATCCTGGGTTCAGCTGTGCTTGCTGTGAAACTCTCAATCCAGAGCGTTTCTGAGTGCTGTTTTTTGTGGGGGGTGGGACCAGCCGAGCCTCATCACCTGGCTCCCTGCCTCAGAGTCTTTTTTTTAGTTGAATGGTCGACTGTCTCCCAGGTGTTCTAGTCGCCTGTTGAAAAGGCGCCAGGATCTGTGTGATTTCCCGTGCAGCGACCCACTGCGCTGGCTGAAACAGCAGTGCTGAGATTCGTGGTGCTTTTTTGCCAGGGAATCTCCTGGCCTGGCTCCCTGTTTCAATCCCCCTTTTTAATCAGATGAATGGGCGACTCTGCCTTCCCAGAGCTACAATCACCAGCTAAAACGGCACCCGGACCCGTGTATTTTGTACCGAGAACCACTGCGCCTGGGTGCTGGCAAACAGCCGTGCCGGCCAAATGAGCCGTGCTGGCGACCCATGGGGCTCCTCTGCCTGAGAATCTCCTGGTCTGTGGGCAATAAAAATCCGTCTGGAAATGCAGTGTCCACTCACCCTCCGAACTTTCACTGGGAGCTGCAATCCTGAGGTGCTCCTAATCGGCCATCTTGCATCCTTCCCCGTATTAACCTCTAACTCAGCACCTTGCTTATTTCTTTCAGAGGATACTATAATTTTAACTACTTCATTCATTCATTCACATCTCTTACATTCTTTCATATATCTTCTACTGCAGAAGGATCCTTTGTCTATGTTATTCATAGTCCTGTCCCCAGAGCTTACCTAGCATAAGCATGAATTCAAACTTCATTGAATGAGTAAATTAATGTTTGTTGAATAACTGAATATATTTAGACTATGATGTCTTTCCCCTCCATAGCCTCTTTGGCACTATGCTTTTATATGTATTCCTTCCTTTCTTTTTATTCTGGCTTATGTATCTTCTTTCTTCCCCCAGCAGACTACTTCAGTATTTTTTGTTTTAATTTTGGGTACAAGGGGTAATAGGTAGAAAGAGAATTCCCAAGCCAGAAGAAGACAATATTTTTAGGAAAGCTTTCAGAGAAATAAACTTATTTTTAATATTTCATCCTGTCCCCCTCAGCAAGTACCAAGAGGCCAAAGCACTAACCTTAGCCCCCTTGGTAGACACATGTACTGGTGTGGCATAGATAAGAAAGAGGATTCAATTAGCCAGGATATGAAAAAAAAAGCAAGTATTCAAGAAAAAAAAATGTAATAAAGGACTGGGAAGAAAGGGAACCACTAGCCTTTTTGAATAAAATCGTTTTTGTATCTTGAATATTTGTCACCTAGTGCCTACTACTATACTTCAGAGAGCAATGCCACTTGAAATACTTTTTACTTATACAGAAAACACAAAATAACCAAAGACAACTGAATTTCACAACCCTGAAAAAAATCATTCAATAAACCAGCTATTTAAAATGTCTTTTAAAAGTTACATACAATTATAATGAAGGGAAGAGATGATTTAATTATAAAAATATAATGAGCCAAATATTTAATATATTAAATATATAAACTATTCAACACATTGGAAGATTTCAACTTTCACTTTATGTCCATAAAATTTATGTAAAGTATAGTTAGTTATCATAAAGGTAACACATTCCCCTAAGAACAATAAGCTTCAAAATGGTTATCTTAAGGCAATTCAGAAAACTTACTTTGATCCAAAGCAAGCCTAAATGATCATTATGTAATAATAGCACTAAATAATTTTCACCATTACACATAACAAAGTTTATATAGAAAATCATGTTTCAAGTTCCAGCTTAAAATACAAGAAATAAATATCAAACTCCTGTTGCTTTGTTTTTCCAGTACCACAAAAAGACTTCATAAAGTATGTTCATTTAACACAACTCCTGGCAATTTTATGACAACTTATGTAAGGACTTTAGGACTTTATATTGAAAAACAAAACTAAAAAGAATGAACTACCTGTATTTCCCAAGCTGACCATGACTTTTCACATCTCCATGACTTTCACTTTATTTGACACAGAGTTAAAATCATGTTGAAAGATAAGTGGTTAGGAGGGAGGGAAAAGAAAGAGGAACATAGTTGTTTCATTCACTCAACAAATATTTATCAAATGCCTACTGACCAGAACTGTTCTAGGCATCTGGGAAACATGGCTAAACAAAAAAAAGGAAACACCAAGTTATGAAGGATTTCTGCTGCCAGTAGCAACAACTAAGTTACAGTGATAAGATATATGAGCTAGTGCTCCTGGATCCCACATACCCATTGATAATGGTTTCCTCCTACTTCTTCCGTTACTACAAAACATACAGAGAACAAACTTAAAAAAAATTCTCCTGAACATTTTTTCAGAAACCAAAATAATATATCTGAGGTAAAGAATCCTCTAGGGATGCCCTACATATAGCCAAAGATATGGGCATTATTGCTAGAAAGCAGATTAATCTTTTTCTCATGCTGTCATATCACCTCCTCTCTTACTACTGCAAACCATGCAGTGAAAAGCAAGATCCCTGGGGATGGGAGTCTGGAAACAGCAACATGTTCTGAAGATATGGACGATGGCAGAAGAATCTTAGGCAGTAGCAGTATGTTACCACTAAAGGGATAGGAATCAAGATTTGGTTGCAAGACAACAAGAATAGTATACATAAGAGAAGAATGGGTAGCTTCAGAGAAGTAAAGCAGTTATAAATCTTCCAAAGAGAACACTCTTGTAAAGATGTGTCCCTACTAGGTCTGGTACTCTTGGGCTTTAATTAGTATAATCATAACGCATAATGCAGTTACATCTGAAAGGCTGGAGTCACCACTATGCTATCTGTTATCGTTAATCAAGTCAACCATAGCTTTCCACAGATATGCTGCATTACCTATGCCCAGAGTCATCTGGAGCTTTTATATATATATATATTTTTTTTTACTCTTTCGTTTAGGCCTATTCCACAAGACACTAAACAGAAGCAAAAATCTTAAGATTATGAGCAAAACTTAGAAGCTGTTGAAATATGAAAGATTTTCTGTCACTTGAATTATTACAGTTCTTAAGTATGCATAAAAATTATACATTATAATAAAAATAATATCATGGTTATAACAGTAAATAGCAAATGAATAGCTTCAAGACTCTGTGGACTCTGAATCCGGTCTTTGGAAATAAAAGCACAGAGCAGTCAGCTAAATATTGAACATACATTGAAAAGTATCCATAAAAATAAGTACTCAAGCCAACCAAACAAACTATTCCTTTTTAATACTGAAACCAAGTTCTTTACTTTTAATATCTTAAAAACAATTTTAGTTCTGTATTAGTCCATTCTTGCACTGCTATAAAGAAATACTTGAGACTGGGTAATTTATAAGGAAAAGAGGTTTAATTGGCTAATTGCTCCACAAGCTATATAGGAAGCCTGGCTGGGGAGGCCACAGGAAACTTTAAGAAAGCAGAAGGAGAAGGGAAAGCAGGCACATCTCACATGGCTGGAGCAGGAAAAAGAGAGAAAAAGGGTGGAGTGCACTTCATCCTTACAAACAAGCAGATTTCATGAACTCACTCACTATCACCAAGAACAACAAGGAGGAAATTTGCCCCCATGATAAAGTCACCTCCCACCAGACCTCTCCTCCAACACTGGTGATAACAGTTCAACATGAGATTTGGGTGGGGACACAAATCCAAACCATATCACTCTCCCTTGGCCCTTCCCAAATCTCATATCCTTTTCACACTGGAAAATATAATCATCCCTTCTCAACAGTCCCCAAAGTCTTAACTCTTTCTAGAACACAGCAAGAGTGACTTTACTCTAGTTCCCAGTAAGTTCCTCATCTCTATCTGAGACCTCCTCAGCCTAGACTTCACTGTCCATATCACTATCAGCATTTTGGTTATGACCATTCAACAAGTTTCTTGTATGTTCCAAACTTTCCTTTATCTTCCTGTCTTCTTCCGACCTCTCCAAACTGTTCCAACGTCTGCCCATTATGCAGTTCTAAAGTCGCTTTCACATTTTCAGGTATCTATATAGCAATTCACTGGTATGAATTTTCTGTTATCAGTCTAGCCTCACAAATATCTGAGACTGGGTAATTTATAAAGAAAAAAAGGTTTAGTTGGCTCATGTTATCTTTATAGCAATGCCCACTTACTGGTATTGAAAATTTGAACTGGTACAAATTTTCTGTATCAGTCCATTCTCACACTGCTGTAAAGGAATATCTGAGACTGGGCAATTTACAAAGAAAAAAGGCTTAGTTGGCTCATGGTTCTGCAGGCTGTATAGGAAGCATGGCTGGGGAGGCCTCAGGAAATGTTCAATCATGGCAGAAGACGAAGGGGAAGCAGGAATCTCTTACACGGCCAGAGCAGGAGGAAGAGAGAGAATGGGGAGGTGCTATATATTATAAACCACCAGCTTTCATGAAAACTGACTCATTATCATGAGAAGGGAAAGGGGAAGTTCGCCCCATGATCCAATCACCTTCCACTTGGCCCCTTCCTCCAACACTGGAGATTACAATTCAACATGAGATTTGGGCAGGGACATAGATCCAAAACATATTAAGTTCTAATCACAAAATTCATTTATGTAAAAGCAAAACACTTCTAATTGCTTCCATAGAAAGTCATCACGAATCTATGAGCCAGTCTTCCTTTTAATATTCTGTAATGCAAGGTCTGCCAATAATTATATGTTTCTGGCTAAGCAATTTTTAAAAGCAATATTTAAGTAAGAGGATATGACAACCAAGGAAAAAATATATTTTTTAAAAACCATACATTATTTACAATTTGCATTAGTTTATGCTTCTGTCATAATTTACGAGAATGCAGAGAATTAAAACACAGAACTAGATGTACATTGAGAAATAATTTTAGGATGTTTCAAAACTCGAATGAATTCTTATTTTAGAACTCAGACATTTTATATATCATATATAATATATAGGCTCCAACTCTGGTTGGGGGGAAAAGGGCAATTTTTATTGTCAAAAGATTTACTTTCATGAAGCAAAAACAAGCTTTCCCATTACAAGAATCAAAGTTGTAAGCCAAGTTTCAAAGTGCAGTAGACAACTTCACATGAGAATATTCTCAAGTAGAATTTATAATTTACATACCTGTGCAGACGAATATTTGGAAAAATTTCCCATTTGATACCACCTAAAATCTTCATTTAGTCTTTGATCTGAAACAAAGGGAAAACAGATTTCAATTCTTTAAAACTAGACATACATTAAGTATTTGATATATCCAATGCAAAACGTCTAGTCTCCACTGCTTCTCAAGATAAGACAAATCATCAATTTTGATACACCATTTTAAAACTTGAAAATAAGCCCTTTTATATATCTAAGCCAACTAATTACTGCTAAGTGAAAAAAAGAACATCTGCAAATAACTACCTTTTTCTGATTTCATAAACATGAATTCCCAGCCTCTGTTGGCTTGCTCTTCAGGTTAATGTAAGTAAAATCTCCACATCTTATTCCTGCTACTAAAATTGAGAAGCGTTGGGAAGATAAGCTATAGCCACATATTTTTAGATTTTTTAAAAGCAACTGAAACTCTTCCAGGACAAACCTCTACCTTGAGGAGAAATTGCAGGATAAAGAATCCAAATTAAACAAGAGTCGGTAAGAGACAATGGGGAAATAAGGCCCAGAATAAAGGCGAAAGGTCTCAGCAAAAACAAGGCCAGTCCAGGCCCAGTGGCCCATGCCTGTAATCCTAGCATTTTGGGAAGCCAAGGCGGGTGGATTGCTTGTGGTCAGGAGTTCAAGTCCAGTCTGGCCAACATGGCAAAACCCCATCTCTACTAAAAATACAAAAATTAGCCGAGTGTAGTGGCACATGCCTATAATTACAGCTACTTGGGAGGCTGAGCAGGAGAATCACTTGTACCCGGGAGGCAGAGGTTGTGATGAGCCAAGATTGCACCACTGCACCCCAGCCTGGGTGACAGAGTAAGACTCTGAAAAAAAAAAAAAAAAGAAAGAAATAACAAGACCATATTTTTATTTACATCAAGAAAAGTAACATACATAGGACATAGCATCCAACAAATTTGCAATTACACATTCTTTCCAATTCACATACAACATTTAATGTTGATTATTTGCTGGTAAAAGAAAGTCTCAATAGTTAAGGACCGAAGCCAAAGACAGTATGTTATCTGACAACAGCAGAATCAAGAACCAAAAAACAAGGGAAAATTTTTTATACATCTAGAAGTTTAGAAATCACTTTTGGCCAGGCATGGTGGCTCATGCCTGTAATTTCACTGCTTTGGGAGGCCAAAGCAGGAGAATCACTTGAGCCTAGGAGTTTGAGGCTGCAATGAGCTGTGATTGCATACTACCCTACAGCCTGGGCAACAAAGCAAGACTCTATCTCAAAAAAAAAAAAAAAAAAAAAAAAAAACCACCATGAATAACCCACAGATCTTAGGAGGAATTACAAAATAAATTTTAAAATATTTTGAAGTGAACAGTAGTGAACATGTGATACCTCAAAAATTTGCTTAAAGAGAAATCTGTAGCTTTAATTGCATATACTAGAGAAAAAGACTAAAGTTACAAACGCATTCCAAGAAGTTAGAAAAACAGCACCAAATTAAATCCAAAGAAAGCCAAGTGAAGGACATAAAGATAAGCCCAGAAAATAAAGAAATAAAAAATAAACTCAGATAAAATGATTAAAAATGATAATCTCAAAAGTTATTTTTAAAAAGCATCTGATGAAATTCAAGATATATTCATGATAAACCCTTAGCAAAGTAAGACTAGAAGGGAACATTGTTATTATAAAGAATGCTTATGTAAAATACACAACAAACATCTTACTTATGGGTGAAAATGTTGAAAACTTTCCTTTGAAAATTAGGAATCACATAAGGATAAATTCTTCTGACATTTACTCAACACTCTACTGGAGGTCTAAGTTAATGCAATAAAGCAAGTAAAAGATCTAAAAGGTATAAAGGTTGAAAAGGATGAAAAAACTGTCATTATTCACAGTTATGAGTGTATATGTGATTAATCAAAAAATATCACAGATATATTCTGAAAATCAATCAAGTTTAACAAAGTTGTTGGATACAAGGTCAATAGTAAAAATTAATATTTCTAGATATTGGCAACATAAAGTTAGAAAATAGTAAAAGATGCTATTTATAGTACCATAAAAAAATCAATGCCTAGGAATAAATACAACAGAAGATGTTTAAGATCCCTACACAGAAAACTATGAAACATTTCTCTGGAAAAAACTATTTTAAAATTTATATGAAACCAAAAAGAGACTGAATAGCCAAAGCAGTCCTAAGCAAAAAGAACATACCTGGAGGCATCATGCTGCCCAACTTGGAACTATACTACAGGGCTACAGTAACCAAAACAACATGGTTCTGGTAGCAAAAAACAGACACATAGGCCAATGGAACATAATAGAGAACCCAGAAAAAGGCCACACACCTACAACTACCTGATCTTTGACAAATCTGACAAAAACAAGCAATGGGGAAAGGATTCCCTACTTTAAATGGTGCTTGGATAACTGGCAAGTCATGCAAAAGACTGAAACTGGACCTCTTGCTTACACGATATATAAACATTAACTCAAGACAGATTAAAGACTTAAATGTAAAACCCCAAACTATAAAAACCTCGGAAGACAACCTAGGTAACACCATCTGGACATAGGAGTGGGCAAAGGTTTCATAACAAAGATGCCAAAAGCAACTGCAACAAAAGCAAAAACTGACAAAGGAAAACTAATTAAAATAAGTAGCTTTGGCACAGCAAAGGAAGCTATCTACAGAGTGAACAGACAAGCTTCAGAGTGCGAAAAAATTTTTGCAAACTATGCATCAGATAAAGGTCTAATATTCAGCATATATAAGGAACTTAAACAATTTTACAAAACCAAAAAATCCTGTTAAAAAGTGGGCAAAGCACATGAACAGACACCTTTTAAAAGAATACATATGTGTGGCCAAAAAGCATATGAAAAAAAGCTCAACATCACTGATCATTAGAGAAAGGAAAATCAAAACCATAATGAAATACTACCACACCAGTCAGAATGGCTATTATTAAAAAGTCAGAAAATAACATGCTGGTGAGGTTGTGGAGAAAAATGAACACTTATACACAGTTGGTTGGAGTGTAAAATAGTTCAACCATTGTGGAAGACAGTGTGGTGATTCCTCAAAAACCTAAAGACAGAAACACTATTTGACCCTTTAATTTCATTACAGAGTATACACCTAAAGGAATATCAATCATTCTACCACAAAGACATGTGAACATATGTGTCTATTGCAGCACTATTCACTATAGTAAAGACATGAAATCAACCTTAATGCCCATCAACAGTAGACTGGCTAAAGAAAATGTGGTACATGTATACCACGAAATACTATGCAGCCATAAAGAAGAATAAGATCACGTCCTTTGCAGGAACATGGACGGAGCTGGAGGCCATTATTCTTAGCAAACTAATACAGGAACAGAAAAACCACATATGGCATGTTCTCAATTATAAGTGGGAGCTAAATGATGAGAACACATGGAGGGGACCAATACACACTGGGGCCTACTGGAGGGTGAAGGGTGGGAGGAAGGAGAGGCTCAGGACAAGTAACTAATGGGTACAAGGCTTAATACATGGGTGACAAAATAATCTGTATAACAAATGCCCATGACACAAGTTTACCTATGTAACAAACCTGCACATGCACCCCTGAACTTAAAATTAAAGATAAATTTAACAAAAAAAGAAAAAAAACTTGAAATAAAACAACAAATTAATCACAATACAAACTTCTTTTCCCTGACAGAGTTTTCAAATAAGAAAAAAACTAGATCTGTGTTCTCAGTAATTAAGATAAGAAGTAAATCATGCATTAATAACAAGGGAAACACTTTCAATCTTCATAGATTGATTATAATCTGGAGAAATTTTACTGTAACTTAAATTCTATTATTTCCTTCATTCTACAAGTACTTACCTCACTTGTTTAATTTGCATACCCTGGATATATGAAGATGCTAGTGTATGCACGTATATATCTACACACACACATACACATTCATTGTTAGTTTCAATTTGCTAATATTTTATTTTGGAATTTAGTTCCAACATGCACAAGTGAAACAGGTCTATAATTTTCCTTTCTTCCAAGTATGTTTTTGTGTAGTAGTTAAGAAAAGAGACACTGAAACTAGACTGCCTGGGTTCAAATCCCCAGCTTCAGTCACCTACTAGCTCTGTTAACTTTGACGTTGTGAAGGCACTTATCCAGAGGGTTGAGCTATCTATAGGTGCTGAACAGTATTGGGTATGACAATTGTAAAGGCAAACTAACCAAAAAATCATGGCATGAGGTGTTACTGGGCATCAGCTACAGAAAAGCAGGGGCATAATCATATTAAGGTTACTGACAAGAGCAGAAGGACTAATGGGCAATGTCTAAGACAGCAGTAAAAACAAACTGGGAAGGAGTCAAGAAAATAAAGAAAATGAAGGGCTCAAAGGATAGACGTCTTGAGAAAGTCAAAGAACGGTTATAGTAGGAGTAAGGTACTTGAGTTTAAGACATCAAAAAGTAGGGCAACTTGAATAAGACTTCTGCTTACACTCAAAAAAAAATAACATGGACCACTTTTCTTCCTGACACACACACAAAAGCAAGCAAATAAATCATCAATGCCTTATAGTACACTAGACATCAGACAATGATAATGAGAGACATGAAACAAATGAGGTAAGTCCCATGATTGCCCCATTTTAATGCCTTAAGAGACTTTCCAGGGCCATGACACAGGGGGGAGGAAATGCAAGTAGAGACCACTGGACTCTTATTAAGAGGTGGAACCGAGAAGTAGCAGAGATTAAGTGAACTAGAATTGACAGAACAAAGAATAGGAGCGAAGACTGCACAGAGAAAGATCCCTAGGGATTGTGAGACCTGCAGAGATTTCTTCTTGAGTATAATACAGAGTACTGAATAGCTCTTTATTTAATAAAGAAATTGAGTTTGTATTTTAAAACCTTTCCACAAAGAAAACTTCAGGTCTAGTTGGCTTCACCTTTGAATTCTATCAAATATTTAAGGAAGAAATAAAATCATTTCATACAAACTCTTACAGAAAGTTGAAGAGGACAAAATATTTTCCAAGTAATTATATGAGGCTGGCATTACCTGATACTAAAACCAGACAAAAATACTGGGAAGTTGGGGGGAAGGCACTTTAAGAGGCTGAGGTGGGAGGATTACTTAAAGCCAGGAGTTCAAGACCAGCCTGGGTGACAAAGGGAGACCTAGCCTCTACAAAAAATAAAAATATTGCCAGGTGCAGTGGCACATGTCTGTAGTCCTAGCTACTCAGGAGGCTGAGGCAGGTGGAGGGCTTCAGCCTAGGAGTTCAAGGTTGTAGGGAGCTACAAGCCTGGGTGACAGTGAGACCCTTGTACAAAGAAAAAAAAGAAAAGCAAAAAAGTCTCATAGGCTGGGCATGATAGCTCATGCCTATAATCCTAGTGCTTTGGGAGAGTGAGGCAAGAGGATCACTTGAGCCTAGGAGTTCAAGACCAGCCTGGGAAACACAGGGAAACCCTATCACTACAAAAAGAAAAAAAAAAGTAGCCAGAAATGGTGGCACGTGCCTGTAGTCTCAGCTACTCAGGAGGCAGAAGCAGAAGGACAGCTTGAGCCCGGGAGGTTGAGGCTGCAGGGAGCCGTGACTGTGGCACTGCATTCCAGTCCGGGCAACAGAGAAAGATCCCATCCCAAAAAGAAAAAAAGCTTCTGAACACACTAAAATTTTAAACAAACATGTATAAAATAAAATTCAACAATACAGAAAAAGGATTATACATCATGACCAAGTAGAGTTTATCCCAGAAAGGCAAGGTGGTTTTAACATTTCAAATTAATCAATATAATTCATTCTATTAACAAACGAAAAATGAAAAAAAATCTGATGATTTCAATGGATGCAGAACAGCATTTAAAAAATCCAGCATCCATTATGACAAAAATTCTTAGCAAACTAGGAATAGAAAGGAACATTCTCAACATAAGAACATCTATGAAAAACCTACAACTAGTATCATACCTAATTCTGAAAGACAAAAACCTTTTCATAAGATGAGGAACAAGACATGGATGTCTATTCCCACCACTTCTGTACAGTACTGTGCTAGAGATTCTAGCCACTGCAATAAGGCAAGAAAAAGAAATGAAAGGCAGATGGTAGCAGCTCCCGCAGCAGCAACAGTGACTACAAGGGATGGCAGCGGCTCGAAACAGGACCTGCAACATCCCAGAGGTTTTTCCAGAGCTTCTTGGATGCTCTAATCAATGAGGACCCCCCAGGCTGCGTTACAGGAGCTAAGGCTTTGGAACAGAAACCACATGATGCACAATATTATTATCAAAGAGCTTATTGCCATATTCTTCTTGGGAATTGCTGTGTTGCCACTGATGACGCAAAGTAGTCTCTCAAACTCAATCCAAATAATTCCACTGCTATGTTGAGAAAAGGAATATGAGAATACCATGAAAAAAAAAAAAAAACTATGCTGCTGCTTAGAGGTGTTAATAGGACAAAAATTAGATAGTACAGATACTAATTTCAGTGTCTGGATTAAAAGGTGTCGAGAAGCTCAGAATGGTTCAGAATCTAAGGTGTAGACTCATCAGTCAAAACTCAGGGATGACTGGTATCAAACAGAATCTCAAGTAGTCATTACACTTATGATCAAAAATGTTCAGAAGAATGACGTAAATGTGGAAGTTTCAGAAAAAGAGTTGTCATCTTTGGTTAAACTTCTTTCTGGGTAGGATTACAATTTGAAATTCGAACTTCATCCTATAATACCAGAGTGAGCACATTTTAAAGTACTTTCAACAAAGACTGAAATTAAACTGAAAAAGCCAGAGGCTGTGAGATGGGAAAAGCTAGAGGGGCAAGGAGATGTGCCTACACCAAAACAATTCATAGCAGATGTAAAAAAACCTATATCCATTATCATCCCCTTATACAAGAAATTAGGATAAACTGGTTGGTGAGATCAAAGAAGAAGAAAAGAATGAAAAGTTGGAGGAAGATGAAGCTTAAAACAGATTATTTCAGCAGATCTATTCAGATGGTTCTGATGAAGTGAAACATGCCATGAACAAATCCTTTATGGAGTCTGGTGGTACAGTTTTGAGTACCAACTAGTCTGATGTAGGTAAAAGGAAAGTTGAAATCAATCCTCCTGACGATATGGAATGGAAAAGGTACTAAACAAATTTGTTCTCACTGTACTGTGTACATTCTCCTAAAAAAATGAAAGGCATCCAAATTGAAAAGAAAGAAATAAAACATTTTATTATCAGATGACAAGATTATCTATATAAAACAACTGATAACTCCACAAAACTACTAGAGCTAATGAATGAGTTTGGCAAGGCTGCAGAGCAGAATATTAAAAAATATTATTTCTACATACTAACAATAAAAAAAATCAGAATCTGAAAGTAAAAGAATAATACCATGGCTCTCCAAGATGGCCAAATAGACAAAACTCTGGCGCACAACACCCAGCAAGAGAGATGCAGAAATCCAGAGATCTCCTAGCTCCAACCGAGGTACCAGGGGCATTTCAATGGGTCTGGTCCTATGGTGAGCAAAGCCCAGGCAAGGCAGAGCGAGGTGGGGAGGCGTGCTGCATCTGACTGGCGAGTTGGAGACTCCCCCTCTGGCACTCCAGTCCAATTACAGTCCTTCCCCAAAAGCCTCAGCAAAACACAGAACAAGGGATCTTTGCCAGTCAAGCGCTGGGAATTACAAGTGCGGAGTTGAATAATAATCCAGGACAGTGTCCCAGATTGGTGCAAAGACCTAAACAGACGCATAAGCCCAAAAGTTGGCTGGGAGAGCCTGTGGACCAAGCTATCACCCCTTCCCCCTGCCTGGAGAGAGAGGGAGCTCTAAGTGGGAGGACTGACGGAGCAGCTCGGTGGACCCCTACCCCATGACCTGAGAGAGAAGAAGCTGAAAGGGGGAGACAGCCAGGTGCGGCTGGACGAGTCCCTACCCTCCCACACAAACTCCAGAGGGCTGAAGCTCTGACTCTAGCAGGTTGCGCAGTGCCACAGTCTGAGCTGAACCCTGAATGATCAAGCCCAGTGGAGGAAGAGCACAACTTACCATTAGAGGGGGTGGGACGGGGCTACATGTTTTAACAAAAAACACAGCAAGCCTACGTAGCAACGGGACAGTGTTCTTGACCAATCAGCACCGCCTACAGGTCAGCAGAAGAGGGGGAGCCTAATCTCCCAGTATAAACAAAAAAGACACAGGAACCTTCCCTAGTAACCTGAAGGAGTCCCTAGAAACCCAATAGCACCTCAACAGGCAGACAAGCGACCTCATCAAGCAGCTCCCTGACACCACAGCCAGGTAAATCCACAAAGATGGGAAAAAAACAGCACAAAAAAGATGAAACCATCAAAGGCCAGAACACCTCTTCTCCTTCAAGGGATCACAACTCCTCAACAACACAGGATCACAACTTGACCAAGAAAGAGTGCAATGAATTGACAGAAACAGACTTCAGAAGGTGCACAATAACAAACTTTTCAGAGCTAAAGGAACACATTCTAACTCAATGCAGAGAAACCAAAAACCTTGAAAAAAGGTTAGATGAAATGCTAACTAGAAAAACCAGCTTAGAGAAGAACATAAATGACTGGATGGAGTTGAAAAACACAGCATGAGAACTACATAAAGCAAACACAAGTTTTACTAGCTGAATCGATTAAGCAGAAGAAAGGATATCAGCAATCAAAGATCAACTCAATGAAATAAAAAGAGAAGGCAAGACAAGAGAAAAAAGAGTGGAAAGAAGTGAACAAAGCCTCCAAGAAATATGGGATTATGTGAAAAGACCTAATCTACGCTTGATCGGTGTACCTGAATGTGATGGGGAGAATGAATCCAAGCTGGAGAACATGTTCCAGGATATTATCCAGGAGAACTTCCCAAGCCTAGCAAGGCAGTCCTACATTCAAATTCAAGAAACACGGAGAACTCCACAAAGATATTTCTCAAGAACAGCAACCCCAAGGCACGTAATCATCAGATTCACCAGGGTTGAAATGAAGGAAAAAATGCTAAGGGCAGCCAGAAAGAAAGGTCGGGTTACCCACAGAGGGAAGCCAATCAGACTCACAGATCTCTCAGAAGAAACTCTACAAGCCAGAAGAGAGTGGGGGCCAATATTCAACATCCTTAAAGAAAAGAACTTTCAACCCAGAATTTCATATCCAGCCAAACTAAGCTTCATAAGTGAAGGAGAAATAAAATCCTTTACGGACAAGCAATTGCTGAGAGATACTGTCACCACCAGACCTGCCCTACAAGAGCTCCTGAAAGAAACAC
Organism: Ateles fusciceps; assembly: GCA_036589455.1. NCBI lineage: Eukaryota > Metazoa > Chordata > Mammalia > Primates > Atelidae > Ateles > Ateles fusciceps. The sequence goes on from JAZHEH010003090.1 coordinate 2,183,056, forward strand.
TAAGCACTGCAAGGAGCAAGTACCAGCCACTGCAAAAGCAAAACAGTTGGCAAAGACCAAAAATGCAATGAAGAAAATGAGTCAACTTAACGGGAAAGAAAAACAGCCAGTAACAAAATGGCAGGATCAAATTCACACATAACAATATTAACACTGAATGTAAACGGCCTAAACACCCCAATCAAAAGACACAGACTGGCAAACTGGATAAAAGTCAAGACTCATCGGTGTGCTGTATTCAGGAAACCCATCTCACATATAAAAACACACACAGACTCAAAATAAAGGGATGGAAGAAGATTTACCAAGCAAATGGAGAACAAAAAAAAGCAGGGGTTGCAATCCTAATCTCTGATAAAATGGACTTCAAACCAACAAAGATCAAAAGAGACAAAGAGGGACACTACATAATGGTAAAAGGATCAATCCAACAAGAAGAGCTAACTATCCTAAATATATATGCACCCAACACAGGAGCACCCAGATACATAAAGCAAGTTCTTAATGATCTAAAATGAGATTTAGACTCCCACACAGTAATAGTGGGAGACTTCAAAACTCCACTGTCAATATTAGACATATCAACAAGACAGAAAATTAACAAGGACATCCAGGACTTGAATGCAGAGCTGGACCAAGCAGACCTAATAGACATATACAGAATGCTCCACACCAAATCCACAGAATATACATTTTTCTCAGCACCACATTGCAGTTAAAAAATTGACTGCATCATTGGAAGCAAATCACTCCTCAGCAAATGCAAAAGAATGGAAATCATAACAAACAGTCGATCAGACCACAACACAATCAGACTAGAACTCAGGATTAAGAAACACACTCAAACCGCACAAACACCTAGAAACTGAACAACTTGCTTGTGAGTGTCAACTGGATGAACAATTAAATGAAGGTAGAAATAAAGATATTCTTCAAAACCAATCAGAATGAACACACAACTTACCAGAATCTCTGGGACATCTTTAAAGCAGTGTTGAGAGGGAAATTTATAGCAATAAATGCCCACGTGAGAAACAAGGAAAGATCTAAAATTGACACCCTATCATCAAAATTGAAAGAGCTAGAGGAGGAAGATCAAGAAAACTCAAAAGCTAGCAGAAGTCAAGAAATAACTAAGAACAGAGCAGAACTGAAGGAGACAGAGACACAAAAAACCCTTCAAAAAAATCAATAAATCCAGGAGCTGGCTTTTTGAAAAGATCAACAAAATAGACCGCTAGCCATACTAATAAAAAAAAAAGAGAGAGGAATCAAATAGATGCAATAAAAAATGATAAAGGGGACATCACCACTGATCCCACAGAAATACAAACTACCATTAGAGATTACTACAAACAGCTCTATGCACATAAACCAGTAAACCAGGAAGGAATGGATAAATTCCTGGACATTTGTACTCTACCAAGCCTAAACCAGGAGAAGTTGAAACCCTGAATAGACCAATAACAAGGGCTGAAGTTGAGGCAGGAATGAATAGCCCACCAACCAAAAAAAGTCCAGGTCCAGACAGGTTCACAGCTGTATTCTACTAGACATATAAAGAGGAGCTGGTTCCATTCCTTCTAAAACTGTATCAAACAATACAAAAGGAGGAAATCCTCCCTAACTCATTTATGAGACCAACATCATCCTGATACCAAAACCAGGCAGAGACTCAACTAAAAAAGAAAACTTCAGGCCAATATCCATGATGAACATCGACGCAAAAATCTTCAGTAAAATATTGGCAAACCGATTGCAATAGCACATCTAAAAGCTTATCCATCACGATCAAGTAAGCTTCATTCCAGGGATGCAAGGCTGGTTCAACATATGCAAATCCATAAATGTAATCCATCACATAAACGGAACCAAAGACAAAAACCACAAGATTATCTCTATAGATGCAGAGAAGGCCTTCGACAAAATTCAACAGCGCTTCATGCTAAAATCTCTCAATAAACTAGGTATCGACGGAAAGTATCATAAAATGATAAAAGCCATTAATGAAAAACCTACAGCCAATATCATACTGAATGGGCAAAAGCTGGAAGAATTCCCTTTGAAATCAGGCACTAGGCAAGAATGCCCTCTCTCACCACTCCTATTCAATATAGTACTGGAAGTTCTAGCCAGAGCAATCAGGCAAGAAAAAGAAACAAAGGGTATTCAAATAGGAAAGAAGGAAGTCAAACTGTCTCTCTTTGCAGATGACATGATTGTATATGTAGAAGATCCCATCGTCTCAGCCCAAAATCTTCTCAAACTGATAAGCAACTTCAGCAAAGTCTCAGGATACAAAATCAATGTGCAGAAATCACAAGCATTCCTATATACAAATAACAGAGCCAAATCAAGAGCAAACTCCCATTCACAATTGCTACAAAGAGAATAAAATACCTAGGAATACAACTAACAAAGTATGTAAAGAACCTCTTCAAGGAGAACTACAAACCACTGCTCAATGAAATAAGAGAGGACACAAACAGATGTAAAAACATTCCATGCTCATGGTTAGGAAGAATTAATATCGTGAAAATGGCCATACTGCCCAAAGTAATCTATAGATTCAACACTATCCCCATCAAGCTACCAATGACCTTCTTCACAGAACTGGAAAAAAAAACTTTAAACTTCATATGGAATCACAAGAGAGCCTGCATAGCCAAGACAATCCTAAGCAAAAGAACAGAGCTGGAGACATCACACTGCCAGACTTCAAACTATACTACAAGGCTATAGTAATCAAAACAGCATGTTATTGGTACCAAAACAGAGACACAGACCAATGGAACAGGACAGAGGCCCCAGAAGCAACACCACACATCTACAACCATCTGATCTTGGACAAACTGACAAAAAGCAATGGGGAAAGGACTCCATGTTTAATAAATGGTGTTGGGAAAACTGGCTAGCCATGTGCAGAAAGCAGAAACTGGACCCCTTCCTGTCACCTTGCACTAAAATTAACTCCAGATGGATTAAAGATTTAAACATAAAACCTAACACCATGAAAACCTTAGAAGAAAACGTAGGCAAAACCATCCAGGACATAGGCATAGGCAAGGACTTCATGGCTAAAACACCAAAAGCAATGGCAACAAAAGCCAAGATAGACAAATGGGATCTAATTAAAATTCAGAGCTCTGTACAGCAAAAGAAACCATCATTAGAATGAACTGGGCAACCAACAGAACGGGAAAAAATTTTTGCAATCTACCCATCTGACAAAGGGCTAATATCCAGAAGCTACAAAGAACTAAAACAGGTATACAAGAAAAAAAAATCAAACCCATTCAAAAGTGGGCAAAGGATATGAACAGACACTTTTCAACAGAAGACATATATGAGGCTGACAAACATATGAAAAAATGCTCATCATCACTGGTCATTAGAGAAATGCAAATCAAAACCACATTGAGATACCATCACACGTTAGTCAGAATGGCGATCATTAAAAAATCTGGAGACAACAGATGTTGGAGAGGATGTGGAGAAATAGGAACACTCCTACACAGTTGGTGGGAGTGTAAATTAGTTCAACCATTGTGGAAGACAGTGTGGCGATTTCTCAAGGATTTAGAAATAGAAATTTCACTTGACCCAGCAATCCCATTACTGGGTATATACCCAAAGAACTATAAATCATTCTATTATAAAGACACAGCCACTCATATGTTCATTGCAGCCCTGTGTACAATAGCAAAGACGTGGAACCAACTAAACCTTCCCATCACTGATAGACTGGACAAAGAAAATATCTTACATATACACCATGGAATACTACGCAGCCATAAAAAACGATGAGTTTGTGTCCTTTGTAGGGACTTGGATGAATCTGGAAGCCATCATTCTCAGCAAACTGACACAAGAACAGAAAGCCAAACACCGCATGTTCTCACTCATAGGTGGGTGTTGAACAATGAGAACATGTGGACTCAGAAAGAGGAGCATCATACACTGGGGGCAGTTGGCAGGGTAGAGGAGGGAGAGTGGGGGGTTGGGGATAGTGGGGAGGGATAACATGGGGAGAAATGCTGGATATAGTATATACCTAAAGTAAAATAAAAATTAAAAAAATACCATTTACAGTAGTATCAAAAACTTCAATATATAGGCATAAGTCTGACAAAAGATGTGCAAAACCTAAACATTAAAAACTACAAAGTATAGCTGAGAAAATTTAAAGAAGAGATATATCAATGATGTAAATAAGAATCAATTTTATTTTAAAACTTACTATAAATCTGAAATAATTAAGGCAGTGGAGTATTCGTGTCCAGAAGAACAAATAAATCAGTGGAAAAGAATAGAGTTCATAAATAGATGTATACATATATAAACAACTGCAAGGGAACAAAGGTAATTCAATGGAAAAAGGGTAGTTTTTCCAATTGGAGATCCAATGCAAAAAAGTGACCTGGATCCTTACCTCATATCTTGTATAAAATTTAACTCTATGAACCATAGATCTAAATGTAAAACCTAAAACTATAAAACTCCTAGAAGAAAACACAGAAGAAATCTTTACAGTCTTGGGTTAGGCATGATTTCTTATATGACACCAATAGCACAATTCATAAAAGAACAAATTTATGAATTAAACTTCATCAAAATTAAAAATGTTTGCTCAGTGAAAAACACTGTTAAGAGAATGAAAAGAAAAAAATGAGCCCATCACCACTCTGCCAGTGAGTCTCACTAACACCTCACACGAGAATGAATTCTTTCTTCCTTAGAGGTTCCTAAAATCTTTCCCAGAGGTGGAAGAACAGTGCACAGCAAATATGTTTACAAGCTTACTCTACTAGTAGCCTGGTTAACTGTGGAGCTGCCTGTCGCTATATGTAAAGCTGAAACAGTAATTATCAGAGACAATGTCATGTGGGGTTGCCAGTTGAGAATTACCAAAACAAATGGTCTTGAGCTAGGCTCCCAAATCCAAATGGAACAAAGACAATCAAGATCAATAGAAATCAATGTAGGAAAAGTCAGAGGCAGGTAGAAAGAAGACAAGTCATCTATCTTTATTTGGGCTGGTACTTAGATGGGTCAGTTAATGGAATAATCCATCACCTTCAACTGGCATGCAAAATCCTCTTAAAGAAAAAAGGAGAGGGACACAGACACTCAACTCTCATTCTTATTTCTTTAGGTAAACTCTACCATTCCAGCCTCCAATTTCCTGAATAAAACTAGTTATTTCAAGCCTTTGAACCATTCCTTTTTCTGCTTCTTCTGCTTAAGATTTCCTTCTTGCACTCCTCTTGTCTTCTGTGGAACTATTAAATACCACTCCTTTTCCAAAAAATGTTACTATGCTTCACTGTCATATTTGTCTCCCTCTGGTATTTGGATCTCAATTTTATCTAAGAATTCTGGCTGGATCATTCGTATAAAATTCATAGTTTCTGACTGCCTCAAGTACTCTCCTCACTCTAGCCAAACTCCTCATCAACCAATTCCTGTCCTATACCACTCTGATGGTGGCCAGTTAGCTGTTCTTATGGGGTGGGGATATTCCCCACTGCAAACCTAAGAAATCATGCTAATGTTGTTGTGTCACTACAGTGTCATTAATTATTTTAGATAACATATAACATGCACTTAATATGTGCCAGACACTATGCTAAATGCTTTATTTTCATCACCTCATTTAAGTCTCACAACTTCAAGGGGATTCTTATGTTCTTCCATTCATTTTACAAATGAGAAAACTGAGATGCAAAAAAGCTAGGAAACTTACTCAAGGTCACAGACCTGGAAAGAGGTAGGCTGTGAGCCCAGAGAGACTACATTCATAGGCTGAGTTCTTAACCACTGGTCTCTAACGCTATCAAAAGGGAACTTAACACCTTTTTCCTAACTTCTCTGTTGCTCAAGCAAAAACTAAGCTGCCCTCTACCTCTTTCTCTCAAATTCCCTGATCGCCAATCTTCCTGTGCCCAACTTAGTTTACTTCTTACTTGAATGACGACAGTAGTCACCTAACTGCACTCTGCCATAAGGCATATTTCTCATAAAAATCAGACTGGACCTTCTAAATTACAATTTGATCATGTCACTCTCAATTGAATTCCTATAACCTATGCAGTGGTCCAAACTCCTTAGCACAGAGAAGACAGGGCCCTTCACCATCCAGTCCCTTTCCACTCCTTCGACTGCACTTGCCATTTCCCCATATCAATATTCCATTCAAACCAACCTTATTGCAAGTCTTTAACAAAGCATATTCTTAATCCCCTCAGTGGCACAAATATTGTTCTATTTGGGATGCCTAGAGTTTTATATTGTAAATTCATATTGGTACTGCACATTCCAGCCCAAGAGCAACTTCTTTGATCATAATTTAATAATAATCGTGTAATAGTTTGTATTTGTTTATCACAATGTATCAGCTACTATTCTAAATCCTTTACATATTTTAATATCCATTTAATCATTCCAACAACCCTATGAGACTGTGGCAAAAGAGCTAGCAGTCGCTGCCACTGCAGTGTATTTTGGAATTAATACATTTCCCTCCCCAAATTAAACCCTTGGAGGTACAAACTGTCCTGTTCATCTTTGCAGCAGCTGTTCTTGTATAATGTCTGGTACATAACAGAAACAGGAGTTCAATAAACATCTTTTTAACAAATGGCCAGAGAGCTGTGCCCCTAGGTTTTAAATGCACACTTGGAAACTCTTGCTGGCCATTAGCCTTCTAGTCTTCAGACCACGAGAGAAGCATAACAAACATATTTAGTGTCTAGCAGAGTTCTGCGTAAGCTACTAGTACTACTACACGGTTCTGCTTAAATATACACACATCCTCACGTATACCATCAAGCTTTATTTTTCCGGCAACTAACTTCTTTAAATCTTTACAAATTTAAATGTAGCCAACCAGCATTCAAAAAAGATTTGTCGGTCAACGACGACATTAAACATTAAATATGAATATGAAGTTTAAAAAAAAAAAGGAGCTTACTTTGCTCTCTCAGAGAGTCGATTTCTGTGGCCATTTCGATACAATTTTAGTTTGGAGCTTTCACCACCTCTACCTTCCTCTGAAAGGCACAGAGCTCGCCGTGCGGGAAAACAAAACTAAGCCAACGCTCGGCTGGTTGTCAAGCGCTCCAGCGGTGCAATCTGCATCCTACTCATGCGGCATCTACAGCCCCGCCACGCTTCCTGACCCCGCGTACCCGACGAGTCCCTGGCCCGGGCGAGAGACGGAAGACTGCTAGGGACGCGCCAGTGAATTCTGTTCCACATTCAACCCAATCCCACCCTGGTGGGAGGAGGACGCGGTCGATACAGGCGTCCCGCGGGTCACTCGGGTCCTGTCGGGCCACCTATGAGAGGGCCGAGGGAGCTGGAGGGCAGCCTGCGAGCGGCGTTCTACGCGGAGCGGAGGGGGCTGGAGGGGACGACGCCAAGACGGCTGGGAAGCCCCAGGCCAGCAGCGGAAGTCCACTCGGCCCGCCCTGCGACTTTGAAACCGGTGCCCCCGGACCCCCTCCTTGGAGACGGTGACGCCTCTTGCGTCATCACGCGAGCGTACGCCATCGCGCTTCCTAGAGTCCTAGCACGCTATTGGCTGGCTGTCAAACAATGGGAGGAGCCGTGAGAACCTGGATGACAGCGGGCTGAGCCACCGGCTTGGCGCGGCGGGCAAACTAGTGAGACAGTGTCTCTAGGTAGTGGGGCCCAACGTCTATTTCTTTTTCTTTTATTTTCTTTTTTCTTTTACGAAAACTCCCAAAATGTAAACGTGCGTAAGGCGTGAAATACCTCACCATCTTTGGGTTACTAATATACTAAGCCCTTCTGGACTAAGTAAAGGATGCAAGTTCCTGCGGCAGGGGGCAGAAGCCACACTGGCGTCTTCAGAATCTCCCAACAAGGCTGTACCTCTGGAGGATTTCTGGGTTTGGATTTGGTAGTCTCAAGAAGGTAAATACCATCCTGCCCTTTGCGGGTCTTTAGACAAAGGAGACAACTGTTGTTTAAATATTTAACTATGTAGTAGTAAAGCATGTAGTTAGAAGTACTCAAAAGATCTTGCAAATTAGCAGCTATTTCCTCAAAGATAAGTTTGTTTCCTCAAATATACGGAAAGAGAAAAGTACATTTTTTTGCAAAAACGAACAAACAAAAAGAAAACTTACATTTGTGGATAGATTACAATTTTCATTTTTCAAAATTGATTTTGTCTTGATTTAAAACGTATGTTTTTTTTTTTAAAAATTTAACATTGGAGGAAATCTCACCACTAACAACAAAAATGTTAACTTGAAGCTAGCCACTAGTTTTGTGTTTTTTAATAAATTGTATTTTTATGGATTGAAATAAAGTTTCACTAAACAGGTATGTCATAAGATGCAGCTTGATTTGGCTTTCTGTTTAACAGCTTAAGAGGTTTTGTTGTCCTGTACTCATAATGTCATATAAACAAAGTAACCTCAGCGATATGTATTAACAAATTTTACAAACGTATCCAAATATGTCTGGTTAGGCATCTGAAGGCCTTACTCGGTACTCACTGTTAATAGAATGAGATGGTCACTTCCTCTAAAGACTAGCTGTTAAATATGGATGCATATCTTAATAATCATTGAAAAGCTCTAATTTAGCGTAGAGTTGATGATAATTGAACTTGTTCTGATTTTTAGTAGCTATAACATTTACAAAAAAACTTTTTAGGGAAAATTGAGTGTGCAAGCTCCAACTTGTTTTTGATGTTCCGTATATGACTCTTTCTTCATAAACATCTCACCGACTCCCCAAGGACTTGTTTGTGACTTTTCCCACATTTGAACCTTGTATATTGTCATATTGTATTTTTACTTGGCATCAAATAAATAATTATAGACTTAACTCTACACGTACACCCAAACTGGATGGAAGCAAATACCTTCTGGATATAATTGATGAGTGGTATTTACATGAAGTGAATATCTGAAGTGAAAATTTTTATGTCTGCACTTGAATTTTTTAGCTTACATGATCATAATCATGATCATGATAGTTTTTCGTGTTTGTGGTTACAAGATTTTCGTGGTTGAATTTTAATGGAGTATTTTTAAAATAAGTTTCATCATTAGGAAACAAAATTGTGATGATTTCACTAATCCTTAAAGGATCCCCCTCTTGTGTTTCTCCTTTTCACATCTCCTAAGTTCTCTATACATTTCCCCCAAGGTAGGTGCCACCTTACTACTTACTTCATGCTCCTTCCTTCCTGCAGTCTCTATCATGTTTTATAGTTTGTCTCCAGGCTCCATAATAATACCTGGAACACAAAGAGTTGTTTAAATATCTGACGGAAGGAATGAAAGAATTCAGTGGATGTGCATGGAGACTATCTATTAGTATAAATTGAATACAAGGAATAACAAGCAGAAATATACATAGTATGTGTTTAACTGTTGTCAAGCCACTATTTCATGTGTTTATATGACTTTTCTGCAATAAAGAAAACCCCTAAAATTGTATAGATCTGAAATTAGTGACATTTCACTAATATTAATTTAGTTGATTGACATTGATCACCCAGTACTATGTGCAAAGAACCATGAAGAATACAAAGTTAGAAGTTTAAGCAAGGGTCAGAACAGATCGCACAGTTGGCAAGTGCCTGAGTTGAGATTTGAACCCAGGCAATATGGTTCTAATGTTACAGTTGTTAACCACTATGAACATGCCTCCCAGGAGTATAATGTAATATAATTTGTAGTTTTGTTTATATAGCCAGTTAGCTTTAGTTATATTAAATTAATTATTTCTGTACATGTTCTATTGTAATCTTAATGATTTACAGTTGATTTTCAAATTATTGGACAGTATTTATATTTCTGGATTACCCTTCCTTCTTCTAGGAAACCACTCAAACTTTAATGTAACGATTAGAAGTCATCAGATGTTCATCTGTGGCCCTTCAACATCTTTCTTTCCTAGAAAAATGAAGTCACTTTGCTTCAGTGTTCCAAGCCCCTCCCCCCAGAATGTGTAGGCAGCTGGGTGGAGCCTAAAGCCGAGCCCTCTCCAGTGACCCGGCTAAAAAGGAGGAAGCCAGTGTTTGAGAAAAGCTTCGTGGTTTGTTTTTTTGTTATTCCTTCTCTCTGACATTCCTTTCGCTGTTGACAGGTCTTGTCTTTCGCTTGATATGTGGAAAATACTGAAAAGTGTTTTTCTTTTCGGCTGTCTCCTGCTGAGTGAGCGGACCCCCCACTCTCAGGCTCACTTCCTCATTTCTCCGTTTTTCTAATAAATGGGCGGGGCCTCGGGGCGTTATGGAAACTGAAAAGAAATCATTATTATAGAAAAACGAAAAGAATTTTTCTTGAGCAGAGGAATTTGGAAAATTTCCTTGCAGACCATTAAGTTGAGAAAACACATTTACCATAACTTATTTGTTTTGAACTTTGTGAATAGTTTTTCTCTTTTCCTGGGTTCTTAACGCTCCAGTGTTCAGTCTCATTTTTCTTCCTTCATTTCCTTTTGGAGGTCTTTCAAGGTAGAGATAAAGCAATCAGAATAATTGAAAATTTATTTTTTTAACTTGTTTTAAGAGCAATTTGAAGAATAGAGGTTAAAAGTGGAAACATACAGATTAACAATAAACAGTGTATTAAAATCTAAACAGCCAAACTTAAAATTGCATTTCAGGACAGTAATCATCTTGAAAATATTCATTATGACTTTTGGAAACGTTCAGCATATGTAATATAAAGGGGAGAAGAGGCAGCCACCATACTCTTTTTAAGAGACCCAGCCTTAAATTGGACTTTAAAAATATTTTTAAACTATTCCGTTACCTTAAAATAGTAATGCATGTCTGTCCTAGTATAAAATGCAAATAGGTTTTTTAAAAGTGATGAAGTTGAAAGGAAGCTTTCCTCCTTTCCATATCTACAGGCAGATAACTCCCTTCAGGGAAGCAACCATTGTTGCCACTCGTTTCCTGGGTGTTTCCTGAGATAGTGTGTGCATCACAAGCATATATGCAAATGAGCTTCCTTTTTTATTAAATAAATGCACCTTGCATTTTTTCCCCTTCACAACGATATTTTAGAATAGATGTTAATTTAGAGCTGTCGCATTCATTTTAGCAGTTCTACCGTGTTACGTTGTATGGTAGAGCATAATTTTTTTTAACCAGTCCTCTACTGATGGGTATTTAAGTTGCTTCCAACATTTTGTTATTCTGAACAATGCTACAACAAATATCCTCAATGCTTATGTCATTTTGAATACGTGCAGGTATAGTAACTCCTAGAACTAGAATTATTTTTGTCAAAGGGTATTTGCATTTTTGTTTTGATAGATATTGATATATTGCTCTTCACAGAGGCTATGTCAATTATACCTCAAGAGCAATATATGATTTTTTCTCAATGCCCTCATTGATGCAGCATGTTATCAGACTTTGTGGTCCTTGCCAGTCTAAGTGAAAAATAGTAAATAAATTTTTTTGTGGTTTTAGTTTGCATTTCTGTCATTATAAGTAAACATTTTGCGTTTTCTCTCTGTGAACTGGCTGTTCATAATTTTTGCTCACTTTTCTGTTGGAGTGTTGGTCTTTATTGATTTCTAGGAGCTCTTTATGCATTAAAGAAATTAGTTATTTGCGTCAAGTATGAATTGAATATACTTTTTCCCAGACTGTCTTTTAATTTTATTAATGATAGGCTTTTAGGGTAAAGAGAACTTGGGAAGGAGGTTTTTGCTTTTGTTATATTATTTTAAAAATTCCACTTTTATTTTAGATACAGGGGATACATGTGAAGCTTTGTTACTTGGGTATATTGCATAATGCTGAGATTTGGGGTATGAATGATCTTATCACCTGGGTAGTGAGCATAATATCCAGTAGTTAGTTTTACAACCCTTGCCCCTTCTTTCCTCTTCCTCCTCTAGTAGTCCTCAGTGGCTCTTGTTGCTATCTTTATGTCCATGAGTACCTAATGTTTGGCTTCCACTTATAAGTGAGAATATGTGGTATTTAGTCTTCTGTACTTGCATTAATTTTCTTAGAATAATAGCCCCCAGCTGCATCCGTGTTGGTTTTGTTGTTTTTATATAGTGAAATGTTTGGGTTTTGGTTTGTATTATAAAAGGTTTTCTCTCCTAATGCAGGGAAAGCCCAGAATTGGGCTCAGCCCAGGAGGTTTCTTGGCTTCACGCAGGAAAGAATTGATGAGCAAAAGCAAGTTTATCAGAGCAACGAAGTACAGGAAAATGGCTGCTCCATAGACAGAGTAATAGCAGCAGCTCCCATGAATTGCTGGCTAGCTATATACATGGCAATTCCTTGATTATATGCTAAATAAGGGGTGGTTTATTCATGTATTTTCCAGAAAAGTAGGAGATGTTCCCAGAACTGAAGTTTCCTCCCTTTTTTAAACCATGTAAGGTAAATTCTAGGAGTTGTCATGGCATTTGTAAACTGTCATGCCACTGTTGGAAGTTTCTTTTTGCATGCTACTGCATTTCAATTAATGTGTAATGAGCAGTGAGGGCAACTAGAGATCACTTTTGTTGCCATCTTGGTTTTAGCTGGTTGTGGCTGGTTTCTTTGCTGCATACTGTTTTGATCAGATTCTGTTTTAATCAGCAGGGCCTTGGTACTTGGAAAACAAGTCCAGCTCATCTCCTATCATACTACTATAAGATTTTATTTAATTCTTTTTTTTCTTGTTTTTATATGATTTTGATTTTTATGTTTAAATCTTTGATTCATCTAAAACTTACCTTGGTATAAGGATTCCACTGAATTAAATTGGACTGCAAAGTGAACCAACTGATATTGGAAATGGGGACCATCCCAACTCCTGTAGACTTATTGTATATTATTTCTCCAGCACCTGATATGGTACATGAAACAAGATGAGTGTTTGATAAACTAAATTGAAAGGAAATTTCTAGGTTTATCATCTTCATTATTGGCCATTGTATTGATCTGATATGTAGTGTTAAAGAGATGATGATACCATGAACACAGTAGGTTTGTCCTGCACAAAATCTAGAGTGTTAGATGCAGGGACTAGAATAATTATTCACACAACAAATAAATAGTAAGCATCACTTACAGGCATTCTAGCTGGGTTCAGGGAGTCAATAAACAAATATGTTATGCCATGTAAGTGCCATGTAAGAATAGAAATAGAGCAGTGTGCAGGTTAATAGAGAATGACTAGGAGGGGAGCACTGGCCCAAGAGGTGAAGGACTTTGACAATTAAGTTATCTCTGCTTAATGAGCACATGTTCAAATACAAAGGAATGGAAAGCCTGTGGGGTTAAATCTCAGAAGATTACTGAAGGAGAATCATCTGTCTCTACTTCGTGTTGTTTTTAAACTAGATTGTTAACTATTGGGCAGGACAGACTATACTTTTTAGGTTAATTTTTATAAATATTATGCATAGATTGACATGAATGTTCTTTAACCAATATAAAGTTTTTTAAAAAAGTAAACAAATTTGTCATTGCAATAAGAAACTAAAGTTGTTTTATGCATTAAAGTCAAAATTATATTCTGTCTTTGGACTGATCAGCCATGCATTGCTCTCTACTTGTGGAAGTCCAGTTGCTGTTGCTGACAGTAATTTTCAAATAATGCTCAAAGAAACCTTAGGGGGGAAAGCAGAAGGAACCAGTAGAATGGTTTGAGGTACTCACTTCCTAATTCTTAACAATGGTAACTTTGCTTTTATCTTTTACTTCTTCTTAACTTCCAGATAAGATTACATTTTGAAGTAATTTGAAACTATGCAGCTTGTCCAACCCAAGGCCCATGGGCTACATGCAGCCCAGGACGGCTTAGAATGCAGCCCAATACAAATTTGTAAACATTATGAATTTTCTTGTGATTTTTTTTCTTTTCATTTCTTTTTTTTTTTTTTGCTCATCAGCTATCGTTAGCATTAGTGAATTTTATGGTGGCCCAAGACAGACAATTCTTCTCCCAATGTGGCCCAGGGAAGCCAAAAGGTTGGACACAACTGCTATAAAGTATACCTCACTCTCACCTTGAGACCCACTATGTGTGCATGGAAGTGATAGGCCACTTTTAGGAGCATATCACTGGATATCACTGGATATGGTTTTATTCCATTTAGACATAGAGGCGATTGACTCAATGTGCTGGGAATTAAGAAGTCCCTAGTGGAAACCCACTGATTAAGATAGACATATGCAGAATTTTTGTGGATTTGGTGGTATGAAGAATAAGTGAGTCTTCTAGAACTTCCTAGTAGCAAAGATACATTGCCAGAAATGTCAAGAATTATCAAGCTCTAAATTAGGAGAACAGCATTTTCTCTCAGCCTATTGGTGTCAGAGTTAGAGTCATTCAACATTTCTAATGTCCTGATTTATTATTATTTCTTCCTATATGCTGCATGAGGGTACTTATTACTACCAAAATTTAGGGTAGAGGGTTATACACTTTTTTTTTTTGTAGAATGTGCCTTGATGTTTCAACTAAAGAAAATAAATGTATTATTGAGGTATTTTATTTCATACAATTCCACTTAAATCAGAATCAATTTATATAATCTTATCACTCCTTGAGCTTATATCAATAATGAAGAGTATGAGTTGCTCAACGTTTCTTTTGAAATGCTATTAGCCTTCTACAAATGAATTATAATACCAGAACTGTTTAATTTTAGAGATTATTTAGTAAGATTTGTTAGCATGTAGTGAAAATTAGTAAAAGCTATATGCTTTAGGAAAAGGTTTTCAGAGATCTTGGATTTCTTATATTATGCAGACCTTGTATATTTGGATCTCCCACTGCTTAGCTCATTGTAGTTTTTCAATACATATTCACTGAATTAAATTTATTCCAATTTAGTAACTTAATTACTTATAGTAAAAAATAACATGAAGCAAAGGAATACATTCAAAGATTTCAGATAAAAAAAGTTACAGTTTGGAAAAGTCATCAGGTAATGAGTGAGATTATCTTTTGGATAAACCATAGGATCCAGCATAATTTGGGGCGGGTCCACCACTCCTAAAATAAAATTTTCATCTCCTTGCAGATTCCTGAAATGTCTTCATCTGGGAAAACAGTGCTGACGCTGGTTCAATTTGTAGATATGCTAGTCATGTGACCTTGGACAAATCTGTTCCATTTGTAATGAAGGCAATAACAGTTTCTCTGCAAGTTTGTAGTGAAATTAAATGAGACAATATTTATAAAATGCCCAATCCATAGTATTCAAAAATGTCATGTTATTGATGCATTGAAATATTAGGTTCTTCTATTGAATACTTAGAAAACTAATTTAAAATGCAAAAACTACTTTTTTGTAGGTACTTAGTCTATTTCAAAGTTTAAATGATGGCAGATTCTGTTCCCATTTTTCAGTTGGAGAGAGGTAATTATCAAACAAGCAGTGATTTAACAGTTAAACTATTAAAAATTGAAAGTGCATATTGCTGGGACAAAGGAAGGCAAAATTCAACTCTAATAACTTTTAAATGATTGGAACTCCCCAGCCCTAACCTACATGAAGAAAAGAATTTCAGCCAGAAGAACAGATGTTAACAGCACTGCTGCTTCTTATTTATGGAGATTTTTTTTAACCAAGTTGAATTTTATTATAAAGATCTTAATTCCCAGAGAACCAGTAACTTGAGGCACCTGCACACTTTGCAATAAATAAGAGACAAAGGATGACATAGAAACCCATGGTGCTTGTAGTTGCAGTTAAGGATATTAATAATTTTTGCAGTAGACTTAATTACAATTAAAAAATGATTTTGATGCACTGTTTACAACAGCACTAGAGCCAAATCTAGACTTCAATTTTAAAGCTTCTAGGAACTAGTTACCTATTTTAGACTAGAACTCAAGAGTCCGTGCTTTGGCACAATGCAGGATAGCCTTTTGACTCCTACGACTGTGTTCTTGCCACTTTGCTGCCTTTCCCGTCTGCTGTTTGGCATTGAAATTTTCGTTTCATTTCCAACTGAAGAAAACATTCGTATATTGTTAAGGAGTTTGTTTTAATATGTTTTTTCTTTTAGAGTCTTCAGATGGATTTTAAAATTGAACACACTTGGGATGGTTTTCCAGTGAAGCATGAGCCAGTATTTATCAGGCTGAATCCAGGTGACACAGGAGTGATGATGGACATTAGTGCTCCATTTTTCAATGATCCTCCAGCCCCACTTGGAGAGCCAGAAAAACCTTTCAATGAACTGTGGGATTATGAAGGTAAGTGGAAGTACTGTATTTTATTGCAAACATAAATCTTTTTATAATAACCTCTCACAGAACTGTTATTTTATCTTGCTGTTGGGAAGTAAGTGCTTCTGAGCAACTGACGTGTACAGTTTCTGATACTTCCTACCAATCTCTCATTCTGACTTTTTCTCCATTACCTATGTGACTTTAACTATATAACAGTAAAAAAAAATGACAATTACAAATCCAGATTTTTTTATTGCTGCCATATTTTCTTCCTTTATTTCTGTTACCTGTGCTAGAAGGGTTCAGCATTCCTGAACCCTTTTTGTCTCTTTAAATTACCACTCTAACCTCATAAACCTTCTTTATGGAAGATTTGGAGTGTTTTACTTATTGAAGAAACACTATCAACCTCAACACAAAATGTAGTTTTTACTTTATACTGGCAATTCATCTCACATATCAAATTAAGACATAACATAAAATTATACTATTTCAGGTTTGCTCTATGATCTCCTTCTACTGTATCCTAATTAAGCTATCAGAATCATCTTTCTGAAATACTCTTCATGATGCCATTTCCCAGATCATAAATCATTACTATCCCTAGGATAAAGTTCAAACCCTTCCTTTAAGCTTTCGGCATACTTTTGAATTGGGCCACCATATTCAAGCTCTTGACCTGTGTACCTTCTCATTCTATTTCCCCTTCCTGTAACACATAGTTCAAGAGCTAATTCGTGTCCCATTTCTTCAAAGAAGATTTTGATGAATCTTCTAATCAATACATCTACTTTATCTATGTCATTTGTAAGCATACATTTTGTCAGTGTTAATTTGTCGTATGTTAAAGGTATTTGTCTTTTATTGATACAAAACTGGTGTGTACCATCTTCCTAATGGAATACGCACTAATACGACTTACCTGCTAGAGGTACTACAGACATGAAACTCAACAGATTCTCACTTCAACTTAACTTCCTTTCTCATAAACCATTTCTTTACCTAATTGCCCAATGTCAATAAATGGTACTAACAATACATTAAATCACCAAATCTAAACATGGTTAGATCTTTCTAAGACATCCTTCTTTGACACTTTCAATTATTTGGATTTATTTATTAAGTCCCATCAGTTTTGCCTCCCAAATATTCCTCTAACTCAGTATCTCCTCTTCATCCCAACTATCCTTGCCAATGATTAGGCTTTCATCATCTTTTACCTGGTTTAGGGCAGAGCCTTCTAAATAGTCTTTTTGCCCTTAAGCCCATTGTTCACTTAGAAGCCAGAATGATATATCTAAAATGAAAATTTAAACTCATCCTTCAGCTACCTAAAAACCTTCTCAGGATCCTTGTCCTCTCAAGGTAAGTTTTCCTCTTCTTAATATGATCTCTGTGTAAGATTTTCCATGACCTGGCCCCTTATTCTCTCTGTAGCACCACCAGCTCCTCCTGCATTGGAATGTTTGCCTGGTGAGACTGAACTGTTCATAGATCTTTAAATAAGCTACATTATTTCCTAATTGTGTACCCTTGATTTTACTGTTGTCTTGCTCTAGAATGCTGTTTCTGTTTCTATCATTCTTCACCTAGTTCCAACTCATCTTTCAAGATGGAGCTTAAATAGCAGCTTCTCCAGGAATCCTTCACTAAACCACTTTTTTGAGCTAAACATCTGTTTTCTTTTTTCCTGTAGCAATGCATGCATCCTCCATTTTGGAACTTTTATTAAAAATTTCCATTTTAGCTTCTGATTAGATTGTGAGATAATAAAGGTGTTTCCAGAATCTGATATAGTGTTTAATACAGATAAGCTGCAAAAGTATTTGTAAGGTGGTGATGGAAAGTAGAAAGCAGAAGATATATACGTGCATCTGTGTGTGTGTGTGAGAGAGAGAGAGAAATATATACACACATATATGTACAGTGAGAGAGAGAATGTGTATGTATATATGTATGTATCTAATATGTATATATCTCCAAAGATATATACACATATATATATCATATATATACACAAAGATATATATATACACACAAAGATAGATACACACACACACACAAAGATAATATATATATATATATATATATATATATATACCTTTGGAGAGAGAGAGAGAGAGATCTATTTTAAGAAATTAGCTCACGCAATTGTGGTGGCTAGCAAGTCCACTCTTCCCTGGGTCTTCTGTCTGCTGGCTAGAGAGTCCCCTTCTTCCCTGGGTCTTCAGCCTACTGAAGAACTGCTTCAAGCCTGCTGAAGACCCAGGGAAGAGTTGATGTTGCAGTTCCAGTCTGAAGGCTATCTGCTGGCAGAATTCCTCTCTTGGGGGAGGTCAGTCCTTTTTTCTGTGAAGGCTTTAAACTGATTGGATAAGGCCCAGCCACATTATAGAGGGAAATCTCCTCTACTAAAAGTCTACTGATTTAAATGTTAATCTCATCTTAAAAAATGGCTTCACAGAAACAACTAGAATAATGTGTTACAAAATATCTGGATACCATGGCCTAGTTAAGTTGACAGATACTACTAACTATCACAGTAGACATTCTAATTTGTCTAGATAAGAGATTTAGAAAGGGGCAATAAGATTCTCTGAATTGCTGACAGAACTATATCTATATCTTAACTATTTTATTATAAAAATAACACATGGAAAATTAGAAACAACCTAAATGTCTATCCATAAAAGATTAAGTGAGTAAGTTATAACATTCTATAAAATAATACTATTCAGTCATTAAAATAGTATGTAGAAGCACAGAAAAAGTCTGGCAGGATTTAGACCAAAGGGGAGGACAAAGACGTTGACTTTTTATTTCATTCATATATATATATATTTCTTTAATTATTTACAAGAAAGATGTATTATGTTCAAAATTAAACGACTTTAAAATAGCAATATTCAGAAATTTCCAGGAAATTATAAAAAAGTAAAGAAAGATCACCTACCTAAATTCCTGCAATCACAGATAAGCAGTCATTAACATTTTTGTGCACATTTTGCAGACAACTAGACATAGGCATACATGCAATTTTAATGTCACGTACATTTTGGTTGCTATTCTGCAGCCGACCTATTGAATATCATGCATATCTTCCTATATCAACAAATATTTAATGGTATCTTTGATTTTACTAGCTGCATTGTTTTCCATTGCATAGAATGTATGAATTCCATAATTTATTTAACAGTTCTCCTGTACAGTAGGAGATTTAGAGAATAAGAGATAATTTTATGTAGGAGATAATCATTTAGATCATTTCTAATTTTTGAACAGTACTCTAATGAATACATTATGCTTAATTCTTTTCCCAGTTGTCAGATTATTTTCGTAGGATAAATACCCAGAAGAAGATAAGTGGCTCAAAGTCTATGTGATAATGTTAATTTCTTTACAACCTGACCAGCACTAGTTTTTTTGTTTGTTCTTCCTTTTTTTTTTTTTTTTTTTTGAGACAATCTCATTCTGTTGCCAGGCTAGAGTGCAGTGGTGCCATCTTGGTTCACTGCAACCTCTGCCTCCCAGCTTCAAGTGGTTCTCCTGCCTCAGCCTCCTGAGTAGCTGGGACTACAGGCGCACGCCACAACACCCAGCTAATTTTTGTATTTTTAGTAGAGACAGGGTTTCACCATGTTGGCCAGGATGGTCTCGATCTCTTGACCCCGTGATCCGCCTGCCTTGGCCTCCCAAAGTGCTGGGATTACTGGCATGAACCACTGCTCCCAGCCACCAGCACTAGTTTTAATTAATTTTTTCAATATATGGCAATCTGATATGTGAGAAAATTGTTGATGATTTATTTCCTATATATTTCTTCTTCCAGGCAATGTCTATTTTCTTTGCACTTTTTCCTATGGGAACAGTATTATAATTAAAAATAGTTAATTCATTTTATATTCTAAAGGAATAAACAAATTATTTATTGTTGGAAAGCAATATTAAATTTCTCAATATGTTATATCTCTGTTTTCAAAAGTTGTGGAAGCATTTTTCTTGAATGGTATAACTGAGCAGTATTTAGAAGTTGAACTTTGTCCGTAAGTATAAAATGTTTCTTCTTAATTATTACTACATAATTGGAACATATTTTCTAGTTATGAATGATACGGTTATAGTAAAAGCTCATTAATTCCAGTTAACTAGTAAGAATGGTACTCTGAATTTGTTTGAATTATATACTTTTATATATTTCTTAGTTTCAAATACAGAACATATATTTAGAATATATGTTTAGAATATACTCATATTCTAAATGTTTGAAAATCCCATGTCAGTATTTTCAGTTCAGTAATGTAGATTTTTCTAATAAATTTGAAGATTTGTTTTTCAAAATGAAGTCATTATAAAACAAAAACTTTATAAAACAAAAACTTTTCCTCATTATTTACTTCATAAATTTGCATTATTATATATAGCTGTTCACAAAATAAAAGGAGAGGTATGAATATAATTAATTGAGCTAGCTTATAAAAATGTTTCTTTTAAGGGATTTTTAAGTGACTAGATGAAACTTTAATTTTATATATCACATAATTATGTTTGCATGTATTCCATTCTTTATTCATCATGCATTTATTAAGTATATGCTGTATTACTTTTGCATTCAACGCCAGGGATAAAAACTAAATCATGTGGATTTTTTTAGACTTATTAAAAATATTAACTTGGACTCTCTTTGTTTAGGTTTAACTGTCTCTTGGATACTGTTTACGTGGTTGGCAAACTATTTCCTTTTTCCTATAGATGTACACCTATTATCTAAATTTTAGCACATTTTAAATTATTAAAGTATTTAATAATGAAATCTTTATACTGTAGTTATTCATTTGAAATGCGATTTAAATGCTTCTCAGTGTCTAACATTCAGAAGCCATTGCTCCTTTTGTAGGCTGGACAGAGTGCTCCAAACAATTGATTTAAATGAGATTTGTAGATATTCTTTTATTTTCCTTTATTTTGATATTTAGTTAAATCTAATGTAGAAAAGTCTAGCTGTTTGCATTATGTTTTTTAAGAATAATCATAAACCTTTGTCACATTTCAACTAATATGCTAAAATTTGTTACTGACAAATATGATTAATTCTCATAAACTGTCATAAGAAGTAAGAAAACTTCAACTATTGTGTGCTTATTTTTACATTACAAGTGAGAAAATTAAGGCAAACATTCATAACTTGTCTAGAGAACAGTAAAGAAGTTAGATCTCCTAAAGTTTGGCCCTTAGTTTTAATTTTATTAAATGATAATACCAGTTTATCTTTATAAAGTGATGACTTAACACAGATGAATAGAATAATTATATTCTCTTTTGTTAAGAAATTAAACGATAATAATTGTGTATAAAAGTAATAGATTTTAAAGGTTAATGAAATTATCAGAGTAGTTTGGTTTCATATGTATCAGGATAGTTAATAATTAAGAATCAAGGTTTTGCTTCAGGCAATCATTTTCTGTAACAGTTAATTAATCTCTAGAAAGCAACAGGAAGAATATTGTTTTAATTTGCAAGCATTTTTACTCTTAGGATGTACTCCTAAGGGTGCATAATAACAACAAAAATAATCGAAGATTTTTAAATGGAGAAGCATACTTGGCTTCTGTTAGAATAGTTTACTGAAGGAAATCCTCCCTGAAAAGCTCTCAAAAGAGTGTCTGTGTAGAAATGTTTAAGATACAGGTTTTCTTAGAGTTAATGAATTTACTTCATGTAAATACATGAAATTCTTTGATTCTTAATGATCTGGCTACTCCCAATTGTATGCTATTACTGGAATTTCCCTTTGGGAATATACTCTGTTCCTTTTTGAAAACATGATGCTGAACTAGTGGTAGAAAGCAGCAAAACACAAGAGGCAGACAGGTTGAGGACAGCTTATGAAAAAAGTAGACACTGACTGAAATCTTTAGCCTGTTGACTAGTTGTAGACAGTCTATGTTTTGCATTTTTTAAATTTTCCTAACGAGCTACCAGATAGTTTTCTTACAGAAATAACCTTTACTAAAGTTGTTGAATTCAGACTTGGAAATCGGTGCTTGCTTTAGTTTTTGAAACTCATTTTATAACAAACTCCAAATAACATGGTATCTCTCTGACTTTTTTTCATATTTTGTGTCATCTAACCAAATGAAGTATTTAATATAATTTTTTATTTAAAGAATATAAAAAGCAATCTAAACGTGAAACTTTATGCATTTGGTGGCAGTTGTCTGGAGAATGGTAAACTCAAAGATGTCATTTCTAAGCAACTGAACACACTGGCTCTCCTTATAATTATGCAGTATTAATACTGCATCTTTTAATTATTTGGAAATTTAGTTGCAAGCACACACATTCCATGTATAGAGGATAGTGAAGAAAATAACATTTATGTTTTTCAAACACTCATGAGGAATCTTAATTTTGACAGCCATGGCCAGCATTTAGTGCTTTTACTTTCTGGAAGAAGAAATGTGTGGAAAGTAAGTAAATTAAAATAATGAGACAAAATCATTAGTACACAGTAATACATATATTTCTATGTTTAAAGTATAAGCCCAATTTTATCTTTTGTGTTCCACATGTTGTTTCTGTAGCAAGAACTTCCTTTATCATTCAGAGTGTCCAGAGGAGAGACAAAATGGGAAGGCAAAGCTTATCTTCCTTGGAGTTATTTTCCACCAAATGTAACAAAATTCAATTCATTTGCCATTCATGGATCAAAAGATAAACGAAGTTATGAAGCTCTTTACCCTGTACCTCAGCATGAACTACAACAAGGACAAAAACCTGACTTGTAAGTAGAAAATAAATGAATATATGTTCCAAATATACGAGTTTTTTGGAAATTCGTTCTTAGTGGAGCAGAAGTAACACTTCTGATCAAAGAAGATGACATATGTGCACAAGCACCTACTAGAGCCCAGTGTTTCCTGATTGTCCTCAGGAAATACTTAGTAAACTTTGGACTGACATAATCTCTCACTACTGTCAGTAGAGCACTTATTTTTCCATAGTGGTATGAGAAAAGTGTTGTTTCCCTGTGAGAAAACTAAACGTTGAAACAGCTGATACAGAAGTATGGTTACAAATTCATTTAGAACTTCTTTCAGAGCTAAAGGGCCAGAAGCATCAGTGTTTCCTGGTGTGAACAAAGGATCCCCCTGTTGCAAGGAAATCTGATCTTCTGTTATCTCTCTAGTTCTCCTCTTCTGGTAACCTCATAAGGATAAAAATGTCAACTCTGTTTCTAGGCAACATTGCTTATGATAAAAATGACCCTTAAGTGTTAAATTACATCTGGACTGAGAATAATTTTGAATGAAGTATAAATACATGATGGAGACAGCGTGGCTTTGGGATTCCCTTTTAACAGTCATGTTCCCTGTGGGAACCCTGGAAGCTATGCCTATGGTGTTATTCCAAGAGATATTGCTCTCATGGGGCAGCAGGCATTTGAGCCAAGGTATCCGCTATGCTTTTTCAATTTGCATCTTGTTTCCTTGCACCTGTAGCTCTCACGTAGGCAGACTAGAGCCTTATGAATGCTTCATGGACTTCTGCAAGGACTGCTCCTTTAGGGAGGAAAGCCAGATGCTGTTCTGGGGCAAACTGTGATTCCTGCTCTGTATCTCTCTATGTATACTCACCATAGCCAAGGTAGTCTGGTGAGTCTGAGCATTTGGAAGAACCTAACAGAGACATCCTAGTGAGCATTGCACTATGGTAGATGAACATTCCTGCCTTTTTACCTTTGGAATGTGCTGCATTATCCTTCCTCTCCCTGTTTGCCTTCTCCTTCCTGTCATGCTCTTACTTCACACTTCGTCTTCATCCCTTCTAGCATATTTCTTTATTTTGCTTGACATTCTTTCCCTTTTTCCCTTTGCCTTTCTCCCCCAGTCCTGACATAGCTTCTACCTAGTCTCCCTTTTCCTTCCTTTTTCTTATCCTTCACTATTTTTTCCTTAGTCTCTTACTCTGGGATTGAAAATTATGACTCAAAAACTGATTTATCCTCACCAGGTGGGCAGAATAAGACAAAAATGTAGTTGCAACTGACTCAACGTCCTCATATCAAGACGTCATGTCTCTGGCTGTTCATCAGCTAATACCTTCCTATATTCAGGCTCCTCATTCGTACATTATTGGAAGCTTATCTTAGGTGGAAGTATGATTATACACTGGCCAGGGACAGAGCCAAGGCAGAGTGACTTCCTACAGAGTAAGGCTCCACTATAGCACGTTACCTAAGCCTTTCCTCATTAAGCCACAAGAGAAAGCTTCTTGATATAGTTAAAGGGTTTTCCTGGAAAGAAAAGAACTGGGATTAACACTCTTTTACATTAACCTCTCTTGCTTTGGCAGAGAAGGGAATTAAGTCTATCTTCTTATCTATGGAACTGAAGCTTTTTAAAACAATTGCTTATATGACTGATATAAATTATAGCAAAGTTTGAATATAAAAACATATGCAGGAGCGTAATATGATTTGTTTAAAATGGAATGGAATGAATCATGTTTTGAGAGTTGATTTCTCCCTTCAGCTGTGAGGGAGCCATTTGCAAAATTGAAAGAAAAGTGCTTTGAGACGCCGGTGAATGTTTTCAGAGCTGAGTGTTTGATAGCTAGAGTGAGAAAACTGTACATATAAAATACATCTTACCTTTAGTATTGCTTAAAATAGAATGTTGTCCTATCACAGATGTGACAAAATAAATAGCCCTTTGGGACATCTATTTCACAAATGCATAATTCATTTCAATTCCCACCTTCTTTTTCTTTGCTTTTAGCCATCGCCTAGAGTACTTCAAGCCTTTCAATTTTAACACACTGCTTGGAGAAGAATGGAAACAACCAGAATCAGAACTATGGCTAATAGAGAAATGTGATATATAGGAGTGTAATAGATAACCATACCAGTCATTTTTTCTCTGTACCTTTTAAGATAAACAAAAAAATAAGTATCAATCTTTTTTAAGACATCATGCATACATTTTAACAAGAAATATTTTCATAGAAGTCACAGAAAATATAGTATCTGTTGCAAATTGTATATGATTAACACGAAAATAGATGACTCTTTATAGATGATTTCATCTCTAAAGTCACAATGTTTCTCAGAGTCCCTTAGTCCAGGATGTTCCATTCCCAGCACACAGTACAGTTATTCTTGAGAACTACAAGTGAGAAAGGGGGGGACAATTGAGTTTGTCCAGGGCCACCTAGAGAACTGTTCTGCACTACCCTGTGATTCGGCCATTTTATTCCTAGATATATACCCCAGAAAAATGAATGCTCATAGCAGCTTTATTTACAATAGCACAAAACTGTAAACAGTCAAATTTCTATCCATAGGAAAATGGGTAAACTGCAGTATAGTCAGCGGAATACTGGTCATTAAAAGAGGACTACTGATACGTGTAACAACCTGTATGAATCTCAAAAACATTCAGTTGAGCAAAATAAGCCAGACATAACATACTGTCCAATTACTTTTATATTAAAGCCACTTCCAGGCAAAATGAGCATTTGATGATAGACACCAGAACAGTGGCTGCTCTGGGTAAGGGCAGGGAATTCAAACTACATGGAAAAGGGGCCTGAGGAAATTTCCTGGGGTGATTGAAATGTTTTGTGTTTTGATCTGGATGATGGTTATGTAGCTGCATACATTTGTCAACATTCCTCATGCTGTATGTTTAGATTTGTGATTTTACTATATGTAAATTAATTCCTTAATAAAGTACTCATAAAATAAGCTGTAAATTAAATGGAATTAACTTCAAGTTTACACTGTGTTTGTATTGTTCCACTGACAATCACTAGTGCTGGTTAAATATGGCCTATTGACTTACTCATTTCTTACATGTGTTCTCTATCTGAAAAGAGAACTAGTATCAGATAAATGCTGACTTTTACAAAAGGTATTATAAGTATCTTCCTGACTTCACATCATGGTGGCGGTGTTAGGCATCTTAGATAAATTGAGAAATTATTTTTAAAACTGACAATAGCAACTAATTAATTTGATGTAGAAATGATCTGCCTGTTTTGGATAGGAAAGACATATTTTAAATAACCTAGGATTTATTTACAAATTACCTGAATAATTTTATAAATGCATATAAAACTATCAAAATAAAAATGAGTACCTTGATTTTAGAAGTGAATCAAACACTATCAATCATAGTTTCCGATGTAAATCATAACTATAATATGGATAAAAGTGAAGTACAAATATAGATACAATCACAACAATATAAAATACTGAATTTGAATGTTGTAGCTTGTGAGCTTTCTCAAACCTAACATATATCTTTTTATAATTTGTTTAGATGTTTTTAAACATCTCTTAACTTTCTTTCATCTAGATGTCTTCTTTTGAGAAATGTCTTCTTTTGAGAAGTGTCTGTTCATATCCTTCACCCACTTTTGATGGGGTCGTTTGTTTTATTTCTTATAAATTTGTTTAAGTTCCTTGTAGATTCTGGATATTAGCCCTTTGTCAGATGGATAGATTGCAAAAATTTTCTCCCATTCTGTAGGTTGTCTGTTCACTCTGATGATAGTTTCTTTTGCTGAGCAGAAACTCTTTAGTTTTATTAGATCCCGTTTGTCAATTTTGGCTTTCATTGCCATTGCTTTTGATGTTTTAGTCATGAAGTCTTTGCACATGCCTATGTCCTAAATGTTATTGCCTAGGTTTTCTTCTAGGGTTTTCATGGTTTTAGGTTTTATGTTTAAGTCTTTAATCCATCTCGAGTCAATTTTTGTATAAGGTGTAAGGAAGGGGTCCAGTTTCAGTTTTCTGTATATGGC
The DNA here is from genome assembly GCA_036589455.1 of Ateles fusciceps. Lineage (NCBI taxonomy): Eukaryota > Metazoa > Chordata > Mammalia > Primates > Atelidae > Ateles > Ateles fusciceps. Next base: position 2,210,058 of record JAZHEH010003090.1, read on the forward strand.
TAGCCAATTTTTCCAGCACCATTTATTAAATAGAAAATTCTTTCTCCATTGCTTGTTTTTGTCAGGTTTGTCAAAAATCAAATGGTTGTAGATGTGTGGTGTTATTTCTGATGCCTCAGTTCTGTTCCATTGGTCTATATATCTGTTTTTGGAACCAGTATTACGCTGTTTTGGTTACTGTAGCCTTGTATAGTTTGAAGTCAGGTATAGTTTAATGCCTCCAGCTTTGCTCTTTTTGCTTAGGATCGTCTTGGCTATACAGGCTCTTTTTTGGATCCATATGAAATTTAAAGTAGTATTGTCTAGTTCTGTGAAGAAAGTCAGGATGATGCTGGCCTCATAAAATGAGTTAGGGAGGAGTCCCTTTTCTTCTATTGTTTGGAATAGTTTCAGAAGGAATGGTACCAGCTCCTCTTTGTACCTCTGGTAGAATTAGGCTGTGAATCCATCTGGTCTTGGGCTTTTTTTTGGTTGGGAGGCTATTAATTACTCATCAATTTCAGAACTTGTTATTGGTCTATTCAGAAATCTGACTTTTTCCTCGTTTAGTCTTGGGAGAGTGTATATGTCCATTTCTTCTAGATTTTCTAGAATTTTCTAGTTTCTAGATTTTCTAGTTTCTTTCTGTAGAGGTGTTTATAGTATTCTGTGATGGCAGTTTGTATTTCTTTGGGATCAGTAGTGATATCCCCTTTGTCGTTTTTATTGTATCTATTTAATTCTTCTCTTTTTTTCTTTGTTAGTTTGGCTAGTGGTCTATCTATTTTGTTATTTTTTTCAAAAAACCAGCTCCCAGATTCATTGATTTTTTTGAAGGGTTTTTCATTTGTCTATCTCCTTCAGTTCTGCTCTGATCTTAGTTATTTCTTGTCTTCTGCTAGCTTTTGAGTTTGTTTGCTCTTGCTTCTCTAGTTCTTATAATTGTGATGTCAACTTTGATCTTTCCTGCTTTCTGATGTAGGCATTTAGTGCTATAAACTTCCCCTCTGCACACTGCTTTAGCTGTGTCCCAGAGATTCTGATATGTTGTCTTTTTGTTCTCATTGGTTTCAAAGAACTTCTTTATTTGTGCCTTAATTTCATTATTTACCCAGTAGTCATTTAGGAGCAAGTAGTTCAGTTCTGAGTGAGTTTGTTAATCCTGAGTTCTAATTTGAATGCATTGTGTTCTGAGAGACTGTTTGTTATGATTTCCATTCCTTTCCATTTGCAGAGGAGTGTTTTACTTCCAATTATGCAGTCAATTTTAGTATAAGTGCTATATAGTGCTGAAAAGAATGTACATTCTGTTTATTTGGGATAGAGAGTTCTGTACATATCTATTAGGTGCACTTGGTGCAGAGCTGAGTTCAAGTCCTGGGTATCCTTGTTAATTTTCTGTCTCATCGATCTATCTAATATTGACAGTGGGGTGTTAAAGTCTCCCACTATTATTGTGTGGGAGTCTAAGTCTCTTTGTAGGTCTCTAAGAACTTGCATTATGAATCTGGGTGCTCTTGTATTGGGTGCATATATATTTAGGATAGTTAGCTCTTCTCATTGCATTGATCCCTTTACCATTGTTTAATATCCTTTTTTGTCTTTTTTAGTCTTTGTTGGCTTAAAGTCTGTTTTATCAGAGACTAGGATTGCCAGTCTGTGACTTTTAATTGGGGAATTTAGCCCATTAACATTTAAGGTTAATTTTGTTATGTGTGAATTTGATCCTGTCATCATGATGCTAGCTGTTTTTTTACCACTTTAGTTGATGCAATTTCTTCATAGTGTCATTGATCTTTATATTTTGGTGTGCTTTTGCAGTAACAGGTTTTCCTTTCCATATTTAGTGCTTCCTTCAGGAGCTCTTGCAAGGCAGGCTGGTGGTGACAAAATCCCTCAGCATTTGCTTGTCTGTAAAGGATTTTATTACTCCTCACTTATGAAACTTAGTTGGGCTGGATATGAAATTCTGGGTTGAAAATTCTTTTCTTTAAGAATGTTGAAAATTGGCCCCCACTCTCTTGTGGCTTTTAGGGTTTCTGCAGAGAGATCCACTGTTAGTCTAGTGGGTTTCTTTTTGTAGGTAACCCTTAACATTTTTTTAGCTGCCCTTAACATTTTTTTCTTCATTTCAACCTTGGTGAATCTGATGATTATGTGCCTTGGAGTTGCTCTTCTTGAGGAGTGTCTTGGTGGTGTTCTCTGTACTTCCTGAATTTGAATTTTGGTCTGCCTTACTAGGTTGTGGAAGTTATGGATAATATCTGAAGCGTGTTTTCAAACTTGGTTCCATTCTCCCCGTCACTTTCAGGGACCCCAATCAATCATAGGTTTGGAATTTTCACATAGTCCTATATGTTTTGGAGGCTTTGTTTGTTCCTTTTCAATCTTTTTTCTCTAATATTGTATTCACACTTTGTTTCAGTAAGTTGATCTTGAATCTCTGATATCCTTTCTTCCGCTTTATCGATTTGGTATTGACACTTGTGTATGATTCATGAAGTTCTTGTGCTGCGTTTTTAGCTCCATCAGGTCATATATGTTCTTTTCGTTTCTTTTTTTAGAGATAGAGTTTCGCTTTTGTCATCCAGGCTGGAGCACAGTGGCACGATCTTGGCTCACTGCAACCTCCGCCTCCAGGATTCAAGCGATTCTCCTGCTTCAGCCTCCCAAGTAGCTGGGATTACAGATGCCCACCACCACACCTGATTAATTTTTTGTATTTTTAGTAGAGATGGGGTTTTGCCATGTTGGGTTGGCAGGCTGGTCTCGAACTCCTGACCTCAGGTGATCCACCTGCCTTGACTCCCCAAAGTGTTGGGATTACAGATGTGAGCCACTGGTCCCAGCCTATGTTATATTCTAAACTGAATATTCTAGTTAGCAGTTCCTGTAACCTTTTGTCAAGTTTCTTAGCTTCCTTGCATTGAGTTAGAACACACTCCTCTAGCTCAGAGGAGTTTGTTAGTACCCACCTTCTGAAGCCTACTTCTGTCAATTTGTCAAACTCATTCTCTGTCCAGTTTTGTGCCCTTGGTAGAGAGGAGTTGTGATCATTAGGAGGAGAAGAGGCATTCTGGTTTTTGGGATTTTCAGCCTTTTTGGTCTGTTTTTTCCTCATCTTCATGGATTTAACTATCTTTGATCTTTGAGGTTGATGACCTTTGGATGAGGTTTCTGTGTGAGGGTTCTTTTGGTTGATGTTGATGTTATTGCTGTTTGTTAATTTTTCTTCTAACAGTCAGGACCCTCTGCTGCAGGTCTGCTGTAGTTTGCTGGAGGTCCACTCCAGACCCTATTTGCCTGAGTATCAGCATCGGCTGCAGAACAGCAAAGATTGCTGCCTGCTCCTTCCTCTGGAAGCTTCGTTCCAGAGGGACACCAGCCTGATGCCAGCTGGGGCTCTCCTGTATGAGGTGTCTGTCGACTCATGTTGGGAGGTGTCTCTCAGTCAGGAGGCATGGGGGTCAGGGACCTACTTGAGGAACCAGTCTGTCCCTTAGCAAAGCTTGAGTGCTGTGGTGGTAGAATCCTCCTTGTCAGGATCCACCACTCTCTTCACAGCTGGTACTCTGCTGTTTTCTAGGTTATCTTCAGTCAAACACAGGTTTCTTTCATGTATGCAAAATGTCTATGGCTGTTCCAGTTCTCACAATTATAAACCATAAAATCCAGCACAAGAGAAAATACTCAATGGTAGAAAACTGCAGTTTTCTGCAGTCTATATTTTGATAATTGTATTCTCATGCTTTCATATATTCATCTGTCTCCTGTATTTACTGTGAATAAGTTCTAGAAGTTTATCACATTCAGGTTCAATTTGAGGTAAGAATATTTAAAAAGATGTGTATTCTTCAGATGTATAATGTCTAGCTGCCTCTTATTTTGTAATGTTAGAAGTCATTGATAAGCATTACCCAGATCTATGTATTCATTAGAGCTTGTAAAATGTCAGCACTACAAATTTTTCACTACTTCCAATATTCTTAGCAGAAATATTTTTGTTAATAAATATTTTCACAATTCAACTTACATATGAGGCACTCCTAGACAGACAGCTTTAGAGATCCTCACTGCCTTCCATCCCTATGCTGCTTTTAAGCCAATTTTCTGGCCCTTTGGCTACTGTATGTATGTGTGTGTGTTGGTGCTGTTTTCCCTTGTAGGTTCTCAGATACTCTCTGGGATGTTTGGGTTTTCAGGGACACCTGCTCCCTGGCTGGGCACCATGGCCTTGGCTCACAGCCTGGCCTTTGGGGTTCAGGCAGTGGGCATATACCCTGTAGTAACTTGGTGGGGGGACCCATCACACTAAAAATTGGTTTTTCAGCATCCTCTAAAGATGACTGATGGGATTTAAAAAATATAGTTATGAACTCATAGATTTAAAAATACTTGATGTGTATCAAACTATCACAGTTTTCTTATTGATGCTCCAAGTGTTCCATCACTGGCCAGTAGCAGTCTCTAAATTTGTTCCTAAGTCTTTCCATATGAACCTAGTAGTACTTAATAGCTCATTTGCTTTCATTTCTGCATTGGGCACTCTTTTGGCCTAGAGTAATAAATGAAGTTTTAAAGTGAGGTTTATGGTTGACCTCATATAGCAAGGGGGGATTAAGTTATAAAGCATTTCCATTGTATATTCAGAATGTTAAAGGGTTTGCAAAGAGCAATGTGGGGAAGGGAGATCCTTGGAGGGCTCTATCATTGTCTTTATTGGCAACTTGTTTTTGTATGCACTGCACCCCTGTGAATTCCCCATCTGAGCGCACTTGTTCCTTTTTGTAAGTGAGCTTTGATGTACTTCCGCTGTCCTATTCAATGCCTCTGACATCATCTAAGGCATGATTGATATTTAGCCTCAGAATTATATGATGCCCTTCTGTGGTGGGGGCAGTTTTGACCAACTCACAGTAACAAGCTAGCAATTGTCTTTCAAATGGGCTGCAATGAGCAGCTCCCTCAGTTAGTTTTCGTTCAAAATCTAAGAGGTCTGTGCTGAATAGCCCTATTTAATTTCTTCTGCAGGTTTGAAATCTGCATATGTTCTAGAGGCAAATATTCGTGTATAATATGATCAGTTGGATCATGAAATCTTAGTGGGGCTCCCTATGCTACAATTGTTACCAGAAAGGGGTCCCAATCCAGACCCCAAGAGAAGGTTCTTGAATCTCACGCAAGAAAGAAATTGAGTGAAAGAAACAATTTAAAGGGAAAGCAAGTTTATTTAGAAAGTAAAGGAATTATGTATGGCTACTCCACAGGCAGAACAGCAGCTTGGACTGGTTGACTGACAGTAGTTACAGTTACTTCTTGATTATATGCTAAACAAGGAGTGGATTATTCATAAGTGTTCCAGGAAAGAGGTGGGCAAATCCCAGAACTGAGGGTTCCTCCCCCTTTTAGACCATATAGGTCTAAATATGGTCAGATGTTCCCATGGCATTTGTAAACTGTCATGGCACTGGTGGGAGCGTCTTTAAGCATGCTAATGCGTTATAATGATGGTATAATGAGCAGTGAGTACGACCAGAGGTCACTTTCATCACCATCTTGGTTTTGGCCAGCTTCTTCACTGCAACCTGTTTTATCAGCAAGGTCTTTGTGACCTATATCTTGCGCTGACCTCCTATCTCCTATCTCATCCATGACTGAAAATGCCTAACCTCCTGGGAACATAGCCCAGTAGGTGTTAGTTTCATTTTACCTAGTCCCTATTCAAGATGGAGTTCCTCTGGTTTAAACGCTTATGACACCATCATCTGTAAATGTTCTTTCTCAGGGCTCCACTTAAAATAATATTTATTTTTGATGAATTTGTGATAAAAGCTAACAGTAGTCTTTTAGGAGTAGTAAATTTTTGCCAAAACTCATATAGCCCTGTTATTTCTGAGCTTTCTGCTTGTTAGGAGGGTCTCTGAGAGACAATAATGTACTTCTCACAGTTTGAGAAATATCTCGTTACTCCAGGGATTTTTCACTGGGCTGAACTTGACTTTTAGCTGGATTTATCAACAACCCTATATTTATCATAAAGGTGATTTTGGTCCTTAACTCCTCTTGACCTTCTTCCTCTAAGGAGGCAATTAACATGATAGCATCAATGTAGTGTACTAACTTACTCTTAATGATTATTAAATCCAGTAGACTGACTCATTAGATTATGGTAATATACCAAGAAATTTACATATTGTAGTAGCAATACAATAACTTTACACTGATTTTCATTTCATGAAAATTCAAACTGCCTGGCAAGACTCTGAACATAGAATTGAGAAGAAGGCATTATTAATCAGGTACATGATGTGATGGCATAACAGACCCTGATGGCCTCTTAAGTATATAGTCTTCATTATCTTAGGTATAACTGAAACAATCAAAGGAACAATAGTAGTTGGTTCTTGATAGTCTACTTTTTTATTTTCAGGAACTGTCTGCCTTATGTAATAGCCAGCAGAATGGTTAAAAAGAGGGTTACTGAGAATCAAAACTGCCACTTCAACCATTTTCTTAATTAAATATGTGATCCATTGTTGCCTTCCTGGAATTCTGTATTGGTTAATGTTTACTCCTAAGAAGGATTCGGGCAATTCCAAAGGTTCACATTTAGCATAGCCAATTAGAACTGGTTGAAGGGTAGACTTAGGCAAAAACCCCTATAATAAGGGCAAAGGAAGCATGATCCATGTTTTCATCTACAAGTTATAACACCAAAGAGACTATTCATTACTCTATAAATATCTTCATTTTATAATCAGGTAATTACATTGCTTATGTGATATTTTTCAAGGACCCACACCCATTAAATCCACACCCAGGTTTTTTTTATCATAAATATTCATAAACCAACCAAATACATCCTGCTAAAAGTATTCCATAGATAAGGACTCTCCTGCTGGCAAATATTATTAGTTTGTTTGTTGGGAAGTTTGTCACAATTTGGTGTAGAAGATTTGACTGGGTCACTTGTCACATTTGCGCACAATAGAAGAAAATAGCTGTGTTACTACTTATTTACTTCGCAAATACTTATATTTTTACCAGTATGTCCTTGGAATATATCTCTAGGAATAGTATTATCTGGGTCAAAAACAAATGCATATACAATTTGGCTAGAAAGTACAAAATTACCCACCATAGGAAAATTTGCATCTCTACCGTGGAAGATGACAGTTCTTGTTATACCATAGCTTCTCTAAGGGAGGATGTTATCAAAGCTTTTGAGATTTTGCTCTTCTGATGGGTGAAAAATGGTAACTCAGATAATTTGCATTTACCTTGTGATAAGCAAGTCAGATGTCATCTTGCTCCCCCTGTCACAAGAGTTTGACCATGTTGGTCATTCCCTCCTAGAAATGTTTCTCTCAATTGGGATATCACTTTCTCAGTTCTTCTTCTTCTAATTCTTCTTGGATATTTCCTTCTGTTTTCAAATTTTAAAAAATGGAATTCCTCAAGGTTCAATCCTTAGACTGCTTCTTTCTGTCTATTCATTTACTTGGTCACTTCGGTCCATTTAGTTGTGAGTTTAAATGCAGTATATGAGCTAATGATTCCCTAATGTATATCTTAACCGCCAATATGTACCTAAACTTCTTGATATTGCCAATAAATTATCTAATGAATCTCATATTTACATGACAAAAACGGAACTTTTTATGAGCCCCTATACTTGGTCCTTCTCAAGTCTTTCTTATTTTAATAATTGTCAAGTCTTCCTGTAGCTCAGCTGAAAATTTCTTTCTCATTTGAGCAAAATCCAATCCATTGTTAAATCCCATTAACTCCACTTTTGAAATATATCCAGAATCTCACTACTTCTAAATACCTTCATAACTACCACCCTAGCCCAAACCACTCTCACATTCCCTGAATAATTGCAACCCTGGATAATTGCAATAGTCTTTGAACTGGTCTCCCAGCTTCTCCCCTTAACCTGATCCCCAAACATCCCAGATCTATCCACTCTCCAGAGAACATAATCTACTTTCTAAAATCAATTTTATTAAGGTAAAATTTACATTAAATAAAATGTACTCATTTTAATGTATATAATTTGAGCACTCTAAAATATTGCTTATGCCTGTCTGTTGTCAATCCCTGCTCCCAACACCAACCCCAGGCAACACTAATCCATTATTTGTCCCTACGGTTGCCCTTTCTAGAAATTTTATGTAATTATAATCATATACTATGATTCTAGTCTTTGTGTCTGGAATCTGTGTCTGACATGATGTTTTTGAAGTTTACCCACATTGTTGCTTCTGTCAGTAGTTTGTTCCTTTGTATTGCTCAGTAGTAATCTGTTCTGTGAATACTGATTGATTGATTGATTGATTGATTTACGTGGTGATGAACTTTTGGGTTGCTTCCAGTTTCTGGCTATTTTGTACAAAGCTGCTATGAACATTTCTATACATGTTGAATGTGTGTGTGTGTGTGTGTGTGTGTGTGTGTGCACGCATAAGCTTAGTTTTTATTTCTGTTTGGTAAATAAGAGCAAAATTACTGGACCACATAGTAACTATATGCTTAGCTTTAAAGAAAATGACTAATTATTTGCAAAGTCATTTTTACCATTTTATAGTACTACTAACATATGTGAGCTGTAGTTGTTCCATGTTCTCTCCAGAAAGATTGGCCATGAGAGTCCTGGAGACATGAGAACCACGTCCTTCCTCTGTTTTCTCAGATGGAGTCATCCCATGATCCTTTCTTCTTTGTTTCACCCTCTCCTCTATAACATTGTCCCCGTCTCTTCCATAGAAAAAGACAGGGACCCTTTGCCTTAGCACCCTCAATTCCGAAATCAATTTTGAGTATAGTAGATGATCTGTCGGTTTCCTCTCCCTAGTCGGCTTTCCCTCTAAAATGGGAGCAGACTAAGGTTCTTTACAAGCTTCAATGTAAAAGTAAAACTTAAAACAATTGAAAAACTTAAATGAGAAAATGCAGTGAAATAACTTTGTGATATTGGGCAGGGGAAAAGATTCTCTAATCAAGACCCCAAAGTTCTGACCAGAATGAAAAATATTATTAGATTTTGCCACAGTGGAATAGCAGCTCCATGTTCAGGGGAAGGTGTGATAGACACTGAAAAGAAAGAGGTTAGACTGAGAGAACTCACACAACTGGAAGCAGTAAGCAATCAATACAAAGACTTCCTACAAATCAGCTATAAAGTCCAACAGGAAAATTAGCAAACAAAATGAACAGGCACTATACAGTCAGGGAAACTGAAGAGACAAATAAACATATGAAAAATGTTCTAACTCACAAAAATCATTCCATCCTATAAATAAAACATATTTCTGTTAGGGAATAAAGTGTAACATCAAATAATGTTAAATGTTGGTGAGAATCTGGGGCACTAGAACTTGCATCCATGGCTGGTGAAATTGTGACCCGGCCCAACTCCTCTGGCCAGCAAATTGTCAAACCTGTTTAGGATGTATATTTTTCCCTGACCTAGAAATCCCACTACTGAGTGCAGCACCCCAGGTGTCACCATGGGGCCACAGAATACTTGAGCCAAGATCTTCATCGCACTGTGCTTTGTTTTGTAGGGGAAGGCTTGGGCCAATTTAGGGTTCTTCAATAGTGGGATTAATGAATGAAATTGAGTCTCTAGAGAGTACAGAAGAAACAATAATAGCCAACATCCACACAGTGCTTATGATGTGTTCTAATGCATACATGTATTATTAACAACAGCCATTTGTTATGAATTTTCCCATGTTATAAGTGTAGACACAAGAGGTACAGAGGTGTAGAGAAATTAGGAGAACAGCCAAGGCCCAGTGGCTCGAAGCAGGGAAGCCAGGTTGGCACTCTGCTTCCAAGAGTCTGTGTTCCAACCACTGAAGGAATTTCAAGGGGATGAAGTGAGATGGGAAGCAATCCCAAAACAGCAATTTCCGTTATGTTCATATAATGGCAAGGGATGAGGAGCCCTATCGGATATCCAGCATGATGAGACATCCAGAGTAATGTTCTGGGTGGAGGATTCTTGCTAAAAGTGAATTTTACAAGGGAATAGAGATGGACTTAGGAAAAGCTTTAAGAGCCTGACTAAAGTTTGGTCAAATGAAGAATCATTATCACATCTCTATCTCTCTGTCTATCTATCTACCCATCTCTATCTTTGTTGATGTATCATCTCTTTATCATCTATCTGTCTAATCAAAGCTACAGGAATTTCATTGATTCCATATTAAGTAACTTTATGGGAAACATGGAAGAAATAACATTTCTTTATTCTTTTTCATTTCTCCCTAATCTCTCTAAATCTAGCTAATCAAAACCTCAAACCTTAAAGACATTTATGTCAACTCCCTGATATAAAATAATGCATAAAATAAAATGTCCATGTCTTTTGTTGCTACCCTAATGTTGCATCTTTTATATATTTCTGAGTATATTTGTACCATTCTCAAATACAGTTCTGCACTGCATAATGACATTGTGGTCATCAACGGACCACACATAAGACAGTGGTCCCATAAGATAATAATGGAGCTATCACCTCGCGTCATCATAACTGTTGTGATCTCACAGTGCAATGCATTACTTACATGTTTGTGGTGATATAGGTGTGAACATACAATTATGTACAGTGCATAATGCTTGATGAAAATAATAGATGATGATGTTAATGTTTTATGTATTCGCTATCCTATACTTTTCATTGTTATTTTAGAGTATATGCTTACTACTTTTTTTTTTTAAATTTAACTGTGAAACAGTCTCAGGCAGGTCCTTCAGGAGGTTTCCGGAAGGCATTATTATCACAGGAGATGACAACTCCATGTGTGTTACTGCCCCTGAAGACCTTCCAGTGGTACAAGCTGTGGAGGTGGAGGACAGTGATACTGATAATCTTGACCCTGCATAGACTTAGACAAATGTGTGTGTTTGTGTCTTGGTTTTATAAATAAAAGATTTAAAAGTAAAATAAATAAAGAATAGAAAAAAGCCTATAGAATAAGGTTATAAAGAAAGAAAATTTTTTTTACAGCTGTATAATTTGTGTCTTTTTTTGTTTATTTGTTTGAGACAGGATCTCACTCTGTCACCCAGGCTGGAGTGCAGTGGCATAATCACGACTCACTGCAGCCTTGCCCTCCTGGGCGCCAGGGATCTTCCCCAGCTCAGGAGGACACCAGTCCTCCAGGTAGACATCAGGCCCCAGGTGGACACCGAAGTCAAGGTGTACACCAGGCCCTAAGTTGACAACCAGGTCCCAGATGGACACAAAGGCCCTAAGTAGACAGCAGAGTCATGCTGAACACCAAACTCATGTAGACAGCATCTACCATGCCTTAGGTAGATATGTAAGCTCCAGGTGGACATTAGACCCAAGGTGGACACCCAGTCCGCAGGTGATCATCAGGACCCAAGTGAAAACTCAGGTGCACATCAGGCCTTAAGTGGACACCCAAGTCCCAGGTTGATAACCAGGTCCCAGGTGATTACCAGGCCCCAGGTGGGCACCAGGCCTTAGGTGAACAACAAGACCCAGTAGGCCATCAAGACCCAGCTGCATACCAGTCCCCAGGTGGACACAAGGCCCCAAGTGGGACATAAGCCCAAGGCAGACATCAGACCCCAGGTGGACATGCAGGCTCCAGGTAGAAACCAGGCCTGAGGAGGACACCTGGCTCCTGGTGAACATCAGGTGCAGCTGTACAAGCAGGCTCTGGGTGGATATAACTGTGTATAGGTAAGGAGTTGACCTGCAGGGGGTAGTAAGCAGTCAGCAGCTCAGTGGGATCCTGAGTAGGTCTTACGGAAGGAAGGGACTGAGGGGACGGAAACTTAAAGAAGCGACCTCACTTCCTTGATGACAGATCTGAAAAGAACTTAGAGCTCTGGTAACCAGGTGCCCCTATCCTAGGGTCAGCCCTGTAGCCAGTTCGCTTAGTGGGAGATGCTCAGGAGAGCAAGATGTTCTCAGGCTGCATCCCCCACATCTTGAGGCTCCTGCTTCAGGAATGGCGAGAAAGACCCTTTCCGATGCCAGCAAAGGCTCATCCCTCACCCCACACCATCTGGCCATTTGGAGGTGCCCCAGATACCACAGGGCAGGCCAGGGCAGGTTCTACCAGGCCAGGCCTCACTAGGAATCCCATCAGGGTCACATCTACACATTGTCCTTGTCCTCATCCAGCTGGAGCCTCTGGAGCCCACTGAGGCACAGGCACATGATGAGGTGGCTTGCAGTCTGGAAGACTTTCTTGGGGTGGTGTTTTCAGGCTGAAATTCCTTTAAATTCAGTGAGGTTGTTTTTGTGTTCGGAAATTCCAGTGGAAAGTGACTGATTTGGTGACCTTTCTCCTTTTCAGTTCCTGCTCCATATGCAGCAACACAGGAACTTCCAGCACTGTTGAGCCAGGGCCAGCACCAGAGGAAGAGCCCCCTCAGGAACAAAGCTGGAGCTAGAGGATGCTCCAGAGCCCTCTCGCCCCTGCCCTGGTACAGCCAAGGACAAGCCCAGTGAGGAGCTGCCTGACATCCTGGCACCTGCTGTAGTGACTGGCCTCAGCTCCAGAGCTGAAAGCGCGGCTGAAGCTAGAGGTGGCAGACAGGGGGTGGCCAGCATGGCTCCAGTCAGCAGCTACTATCCTGCCCCCCGTCCTGGGCACAGTGGGAACCGTGGAGGCAGAAACCCAGGCATGCAGCCTGGGTTCCTCTGCCTCGCTGGAGAGAGGCTTCTTGCATTGAGCAGAGCCGCTCCTGTGCTGCTGCAGGACCTGCTTGAGCTGCTGCTTCTGGGGTGTATATCTGCCTGAAAAAGGTGCTAGAGAGCAGGAAAAGGAGCCTACAAGGAGGGGTTCCAGCAGCTCCTCCTGCTCCCAGAGGTGACCTCTTCCTCCAGGCATGGAGGTCTGCCCTCAACTGGGCATCTGGGCTGTTTACCCCTGATATGCTGCCCAGGATGGGCTCTTCTTGACAGTTGGGCAGGGGATGAAGGGGCCACGGAGCATCTCCAAAGGGTACAGGAACGAAGCTTCCAAATTCAGCACTTGTGCCCCGGGGTCTCCATGGCACCACGTGCCCTCGGATTTATTCATAGTGTTAGAATTACAAGTTTATACAATGACATTTAAGTAAAGTTTGACTTTTTGAAACTTCAGCCCTTCTTTAACTCCCTAATGTCAGATGGTGTTTATGAGGCTATCCTGAAACTCTCTAATAGTTGTGTCTTTTTGTTGTGGTTGTTTGTGTGATCAAATTACCGTCAAATCTACTATTATTGGAAACCTTTCAGGTATGGCTTTTAGAAGACCTTGACCTACTTTTGCCTGTTTTGACTCTCTGGTTTCTTGTGGAAAGAGGGATCATGTAGGTTCATTTCTCTGGCAGATCAATCACCTTTTGCCATCAGAGATTTGGCATCAGAGATTCCAAAAATTATGTGTATAAGTTGATATGTTGGTACTTTAGCTAATCTGGGGGTCAAACAGAATGTCATAGCCTAGGTAGCATAGAAACAAATTTATTTCTCACAGTTCTGGAGATGGTAAAATCCAAGGTCAAGTGGTCAGCAGATTCCGTGTTTAGTGAGGGCTGGCTTCCTAGTTAATAGTCCTGTTTCTACTGCGTCCTCACGCGACAGAAGAGATGAGGGAGCTCTCTGTGGTCCTTGGATAGGGGCACTAATCCCATTCATGAGGTCTCTACCTTCATAAGCTAATCACCTCCCAAGGCCCCACCTCCAAATGCCATCACATTGGGAATTAGATTTCAACACATGAATTTGAGGACAATAACATTTGGTTTATAGCATCAGGTCATTCTGATCCATATGCACTCACAGGAAATCTATAATCATCTATAGTTATTTACTGGTCCCCTCTGGGTTTAGGAAATTTTTTTTCCTTCTAGAAAAATGACTCTTTTTTTTTTTGAGATGGAGTCTCATCCTGTTGCCAGGCTGGAGTGCAGTCATGTGATCTCGGCTCACTGCAACTCCTGCTTCCCAGGTTCAAGTAATTCTCCTGCCTCAGCCTCCTGAATAGCTGGAACTACAGGCGCTCACCACCAAGCCCAGCTAATTTTTATATTTTTAGTAAAGATGGGGTTTCACCATGTTGGCCAGGCTGGTCTTGATCTTTTGACCTCGTGATCTGCCTGCCTCGGCCTCCCAAAGTGCTGAGATTACAGGCATGAGCCACTGCACCCGGCCAGAAAAATGATCTTTTGTGTGATCCACGGTTTATTCATAGAAAAGCACTGTGAGTTCACACACTTGCCAAAAAGGGCAATTGTGATACAGAAATGAGAGTGGCTTCTCTCTCTCTTTTCTTAACCAACCCACTGGGCTGAGACGTTGTAGGGGCCCTTGGCTGGATGGAGCCACAAATGGTAAATACAACTTCTTGGTCAGTTTGGAGTGAAAAAGGCGACAGTTTGTCAAAGAAGAAAAAGTAAAGCAGATGGAGAAGTTCTTAGTTCTCATTCTAACTATACTACCCCTTTCCTATCACACGCCAACCCCAACTCAGGAACGAAGACATGAAACAGTAAACACCAAGACCAGTTGGTATCCAACTGACTCTTCTGAATGCCCTTGTTACCTCCTGTATCAATTCCAGGCTGAGCATAGAGGTCAGGAAGGTAGCAGAAACATGATGATACACTGTGGAGGTCAGCCAGGGTTAAGACAGGGCTGCCCACTAGGGCTAGAAATTAGTCAGGAAGGGAGAGGCTAAGTGCTGAGCAGCTCTAGCCTCTAAGTCAGTGAGCAATGAGACTGTGGCAAAAGCAGGCAGAGGAAGAAAGCAAGTACGGGGCGAGAAGAGAACTGTGGAGCTAAAGCCGCCAATCTGATGGCAGAGGGAGCTGGTGCTTAGAAGCTTGTTTGGTGAGAGAATGACTAGAGGAGGCACTGGGATGGGGAACAAACATTTAGGTGGTGAGAGAGATTTAAGAGGAACGGGGGAAGAGAAATCTGGCAAGCGGAAAGGACACATTCATGCAGATCCTCAAACATGAATACAAAGACATCGCTACATGTGGAAATACGCTCAGTTACACTTATAAAGACATGGATGCATGGATTGCAAGCATACACACAGACACAAACAGATTTTCACACATGTCCTCATGTGTACCCAGATACAAATGCACACTAAACATGCACAAACTTGAGTGCATTTACACATAGATATGCATCCTCACATGTATGCAAATGTGCATATCCTCACGCAGAAATGCACAGGCCAGTGTGCATATATTCACACAGCCATAGTGCTGACATAGTTACACACAAATATGTATGTGCACATACGAACAGGCATGCACAGATACGTCTTTGCACATAGACACATGTACTTAGTCATACAGATACACACACATAATTATACATAATTATGGATGAAACCACACACTCTCTAACACAAAGGTGACCAGAGCAGATGAGTATTATGAGCTCAGCGCCTTCTCAGACTTGCGTCTTCTCCCTGCACTTGTTTCTCAGGCACTCAACGGGCTCCTGAAGAGGCAGGAGCAGGAGCTTCAGTGTCCTCATAGCTTTGTGAGGCAAAAGTTTAAGTCCAGTCCTGGCCTCTGCCCCTCACTTGCCACTGGGCTATAAATGCCCTCTCTGTAGTTGGGGGATTCTGCGTAGACTAGACTTGGGATTTTTTTCTAACTGGCTGTTTTTCTCTGTGGCACCCCCTACTCTTGCACTGCTGACAGCATACACTCTGCAAGGGAAACCTGAGAAATGGTTGTGAGTCTTCTCAGAAAATAAGTGTCTCTTCCCACCCACAGCTACTTCAAGTGCCCATCAATCCAGAACCAGAATTATAAATAGTTACAACTTTACAATAATTGGCAACACATATACTATAGTATTTACAGTACCACAGACCCATCTGTTTCTCTGGTTAAGCAATTCCTGAGACATAACAGTGTTCTGTGTTTGCCAAGGGAGACAGGGCCAATGCCCAGGACATGCAGGGTGCCGGGGCATGAGGTGTATGTTGTGGGGTTTCTGGTTGATCTGCAGGGCCCAGCTCCTCCATGAACAGTGGGCTGTATGAGAAGCTTGCCAAGGTAGGCATATCGACTAGAGGTGGACTCTCCCCATCCTTAGCCCTGTGGTCCTAGGCCTCAGCCACAGGTGCTGGAATCCTCTCAGGGTGGACAGATGTTTCAGTGTCCTTGGCCTGACCTGATCCTACCTGGGGATCCAGGCTGCCCCTGGCAGTGAGCCGTCTGCTTTCTCAGGCAAAGCACTCTCGCACCAGCAGCATCAGCTTTTTCTTGTCTTTGTAGATGTGTTTGATGTCGATGAACTGGGCAAATTGCAGGTGGTCATCCTGGGGCAGCAGGAAGGTTTGCTGAGCCTTGCTTAGAAATTCAGTGAACTCTCTGTAGTGGCTAGAGCTGATGCGTGTTAGGCGTGAGTGTGTAGTGTTGATATAAATATTGATGGTGGCATCAGCATCATTGGCAAGTAGTGTAATGGACCTTTGTCAGTGGACATGAGCTTTTCAGAGCTGCGGTGGCCTGAGGTGCCAGCCAGGCCAGGTGCAGTCACTGCTGTGTTGCACACAGGATGTCTGGAAGCACTGTGGCACAGTGCACACTCTTCATCACCAGGGGGATGAGAGCTGCCAGCTCATTCTTGCCCAGAGAGTGACTGAGGGCACAAGCCCAGAGGACATCACTGATACTGCTTGAAGGCCAGATGAAGATGGCTCACCGTCAGTGAGGCCAGCTTGAAGGCATAGAGTCGGTAGCCACGGAGCCCCACGTAGCAGGCGATGGTGAACAGCTGTGAATGGGTCATGCCACCAGCATCAGCATCAGTGGCCATCTGGTAGGCTGCCTCAAAGGCAATGTGGTTGTCCTCACAGAGTGTAAGGGCTGACAGGGCATAGCTCTGTGGATGCTTCATAGTACACTACAGAGCCAGTGTGTGAGCACAGTTAGCCAATTCCTCCTGCTGTGGATAGTCAAGACTGAGGCACAGGATAGTGGTGTGGGATACGGCTGTGGCAGCTACAATACCAGTAGCCTCAGTAGGAGTGAAGAGTGTGTATCAGCTCTGCAAGATGTCAGGGAGAGCCTGAGCTCAGCCGTGGCCATTTGGGTCCCGATTCGGTTCTGCCCAATTACAATTTGGGGTTTGAACTTGGCCTGCAGAGATGAGTTCTCCCTCCTCCTCAGCAACCTTGAGATGATTTGAGGCAAACCAGGGAAAGGGGAGCATCCTAGATGGCCAGCCCCTGTTTGGGGTCTCTTGCTGTCCCTTACTTCCTCCGTCAGAGGGTTGAAGGTTTCTGCAGGTGCTCTTAGCCTCTCACAAGGATGAGGCAATAGAGCCTGTGGCCGAGGCCAGGGTTGCGGATCTGCCAGGGGTTCTAGCTGAAGTGAGGCCTCTCAGGGTAGAGTCTTGTGCTGGGGCTTTGGGCTTAAGAAAGGGTCCTAAGCCTCTAAATTGTCTGGGGTTTCTCACAAGCATGGACAGGGATGGGGACCAAACCACCCAGTCCACTACCTCCCAAAGCAGCACTTGAGTATTGGCAGATGAAAATTCACTCTCTTAGCCCTGTCTCTGATAAGAGGGTGAAAGTTCTGCCGACATCAGGATAAGGTTCAAAAGCAGTGAGAGCAGGGATTGGGCTGGCTGAACAGAGGTCATCTGCTCCCACCAGCAGCCCCATCCTTTCTTAGGCCATCAGGAATAGGAATATGAGAGCTCTAAAAATGTATTGTCCTGTCCCAAGAGTAGGGTCTAGAAATTCCTTTCCCGGCAGGTAGACAGAGGTGGGAGACTCACCTGCTTCTGTAGCACAGGTCACCAATCACTGTACCATCTCCAGGTGTCTCCAGTTCAGGGTTGATAAGGTCATCTGTATCACCTGTAAATAACCCAAGTTCCAGGGCGACGTTGAGCAGGGTGCTGTCAGTACTGCTGTCAGTGGGAATAGCAATCTTGAATACATTTGGGCCAGTCTGAAGATGAGGGAGGAAGAATGAATGTGCTTTTATTCTGTATTGCTTCCAGAATTGTTCAGAGTCTCAAAGTGTCTCCTTTAGCAGCAGTCAGCATGGTGGAGGTCAGTTCACAGTGCTGTGATTCCAAGTGAACCAGTGAGGATAATGACTGGGCACCACAGACACCGTATGGTGAGGGTGGGATGTGTTGCCTGAAGAAGCTGAGTTTTCTTTCTTTTTTTTTGAGATGGAGTTTCGCTCTTGTTGCCCAGGCTGAAGTGCAATGGTGCGATCTTGGCTCACTGCAACCTTTGCCTCCTTGGTTGAAGCGATTCTCCTGCCTCAGCTTCTGGAGGAGCTGGGATTACAGGCACCTGCCGCCATACCTGGCTAATTGTTTTTGTGTTTTTAGTAGAGATGGGGTTTCTTCATGTTGGCCAGGCTGGTCTCGAACTCCTGGCCTCAGGTGATCCACCCTCCTCAGCCTCCCAAAGTGTTGGGATTACAGGCATGAGCCACCACGCCTGGCCAGAAGCTGAGTTTTCTAAAACTGGTAACCTCATGGCACGTAAGGTTAATTTGTAGGACAGGGCTGGATCATGAGGCAACAGAGCTGAGAACAAATACTTGGCAAAGGTATGCATGGGAACACTCTTTCAGTGGATGACTTCTCCCAACTGCTGAAAGGGCCCTTTCCAGCAGTAAGACACACTGTAGTGTTTGCATTAGCTTATTGTCAAGCTGCAGCTCTTAGAGTTGGCTTAGGAGCTGCTCCTCATTATGGCACACCTTGTCCTATGTGTAGAGGCCTTTCAGGCATTACCCTCTGTTGACCCAGGTCCATCAGTGCGACTTCCAGGGCCAGTGACAGTAGGAATTCCTGCTGGTTTGGGGGAGCCTGCAGCCACAGGTACATGTTGGTACACAGGGGGTCTGCCCTTATTCATATCAGACATCTCCAGGTAGCTGTCATCATTCAGGCAGCAGGCCTCAGTCAAAATGAGAAACAGGCAGCCAATGGGATGGGGGTGGCCCACCCAGCCCTCCAGGTTTGTGATGATTGTGGTTCCTCTCTGCAACAATTCTTTCTTCTGATGCTTGTAGATTTCCAGTTGCCGCAGCCTCAGAGTATTAATAATGGTCACTGTGAGTCTGATGGCCTCTTTTGGATAACCGTGGGAATGTAGGGCATCAACCCAAGCACAGGCTGTAGGCACGTGCTCAAGCCACAGTGGCTGGCCTTGGGAATTAAAGAGTAGTCTTTTACTTTCCCACTGGCAGGCAGGAGCTATATAAATATCACTGCTGATTATTTGCTGTTGGTGGCTGTCCTGTCAATGTAATTCATGACCCTTAATGGCTCTTGTGAATATCATTGGTCTTGGTCTGGATAAAGAGTCTGGACTGTGAATGGCACTCTGGGGAAGTGCACTGGTGATGATGGGCTGCTCATGTCCATAGTTTCCATCCTCCAGGGGACAGACATCCAGGTCGCTCCACTTCTGCAACTGCTGCAGCCAGCAGGATTTCTCCTTCAGTTTGCAGTGTGAATTTAAAATTATGCACACCCATAAAGCCCCTAGCTCATTCCAGAGTTGCCCGACCGTGTCTGTCAGGCTTGTTCCTTACTGCCTGCAGAGTTTGAATCATAGCTCTGCCATAAACTGCTCAGTTATTAGTATCAGTATCCTTGCTCCATTGGAATCTCTCATCCGCAGCATTTCTCGAACCTTGGCAAACACTGAGTTGAGTTGCTTTCTAGAGCCATAGTAACTCCCCGGGGAGAGAAAAGACTTCACTTGTTCTTTTACCTGGTCTTCACTCAAATGCCAACAGTTCTTGTTGTCAATGCTGGCCTCAGCTGTGGGGTCAGGAGCGCCATTCGCTTGGTTGATTTCTGAATTGGAGGATAGAAGCTCATCTGCCAGTTTCTGTGCAGTAGGGAAGAACTTCAGTGCGGTGGTGTGCCGTGATTAAATATTCAATAAACTCTTGTAGCTGGTCCCTATTCATCTGGAAAAGGGTTTCAGAGATAAGAAGACACAAATTTTTCTCTTCTTAAGAATTAGGAAATAAACAAGAAGCATATTTTCTTTTAATAAAAAAACTGACTTTAAAATAATTATGATACTCATGAACTTGTATTTCTCCTTATAGTCTTTACATATTTAAATACTTTGACAGCTTTTTATTTTTATCACCATTACACATGGTTAATGGATTCACTTGAATGGAAGAAGGGGAAAAAGTTGCTGTCCTGGAGAACATTCTTTACACTTCTGCATAACCCACATTTAACTTCTAAAACATTAATTACATTTGCAGTGAGGCAAACAGAAAGTGTTAGAAGGGCAGTCAAACCTCATGTATTAGGGATCAGCTGGTGGCCTTTGAGAGTGCAGAGAATGCACAATTATGCTGTCCATTGCATATTATTTTTCATTAGTGTCTTTGAAGCAGCCCTAACAATGCAGAGCAGCTGATTCTACCTCCTTTAAACTTTCCTTCTCTCCTCCCTCCAATTGACCCATGCTTCAGGTCACAACATTTTTCACTTCCTATTATTGCAAAAATATTTTCACTGGCAATTCCAATGGTGAAGTCCAGTTGCAGTGGTTCTCAATTGTACTCCTTAAAACTTATAACAGCATGGTTGCCCTGTGCCTAAAGCAGAGGAAATAATGGAATTCTGAATAGTTATCCAACAGTTTGTTCTAGATCCATAATCATGTATACTAAAACGAATCCATCTCAGTTTAATGTGGGATGATACATAGCTTTACATGTGTAGCTGAGGTCTTTGTGAAAGCATGCGAATACGTGGATGACTTTAAGTAACTTCAACAGCTATCCCAGCTGAGCGCTACCAATTTGCCAAAATTATTTTAAAATGTTTATCATATAATTTAAACCTTGAATGTTGAACTCTTACCATTGGTATTTCCTGAAATGACATTTACAACCATTTGATCATGGTGTTTTTCTAGGACATTGTTTCTTACTGCTTTTTGCCACTAGATGGAAGAAGCAGGTTAACAAAATCATATTTCTGGTGCTTCATTCAGCTCTACCAAGAAACACCACATAACTGTGTTTAAAATACTGACAACCTCAGCATGCTTTTATTTACCTGTTTTTACTGCGTTATTCCTTTCCCCTGAATACTGGCTCTAAGAACTGTATTTTTGTAGAGATTAATTTTTTTTATTATTTTTATTACTGGAAATTTAAAAAGTAACCAAGAAAGAAAACAATTGCCAGCTGGAAGAGGAAAGGTAAGAATTATATAAAAATATCCGTAACAGGTATGCCACAAAGTAACTCTTAGCATGCATCATTGCCAAAGAAGCACACATTATTGCCATTGTTGAAGACACTAGACTAGGTGCTGTGAAACACACAAGAAATGACTTGGGTATAGCTCCTATTTATAAGCTTTTTACATTCTAGAAGAGAGCTAAGCAAGAGGTAAGCCAAATGAATGTATACGTACTTCTAGAATAAGGTAGAAATGGATAAATATCAGAATCACAGATATAATATTTGGGATGTACGTGGTGGGTGGGGGAGGGAGGTTTGGAATATCACTTTTATCTGAGAACATCAGGGATCACTTCATGAAGAAACTGGATCCTTGAAGTCGGAGGGGCAGAGAATAGCATTCCAGTGATAGATGCAGAATGAACAAAGGCACAGAGGCAGGAAACGGAAATCTGAAAAATGTTTAAAGATGAAAAGATAGTACATTTTTAAAATAATTTAAAAGCTTGCACAGAGAGAACATTGTAAGTGGTACTTTTTAAGCAGATGATAGATACAGGAAGTATATTCATAACCTAAAGCACCATCTAAGAGAAGCGCCTTAGATGCTGGGAAAGTGAAGTTTCAGCTTGGAAATGTAAGGTTACCCAAGTTGAAAAAACCTGGAAATGGAAATTCTAGCTTCCATTTGATGCCAGTGTTTTATCAGATGTAGGCTTACTGTACACATGGGTCTATCAATTGCTAGGAAAATTCCATAACTGAAATGTAAGTTCTGACTTACAAAGGCAGCTTTCTGTGGCATCTATTTGCCTTCGCTAATCTTAAGGATGCCTGAAAGAAGACAAAGGTGGTAAACATTGTCATTTGACTCCAAGAAACCAGTATTTAACCTGTAAGACTGCATGTTGTACCACCTACCTCCTTACCTAGCAGTGTATTCGTATGGATGCTCAAAGAATTCTATTCCAGCCACTGAAGGCAATGATCTTGAGCCCTGGTATTACGAGTGGCTATAAAATTATCCAGCTTTTAAATTCAACCACAGAATATGATTTTATGACCTTCTGTGGAACTGTAGCTACAGGTTAACTAAAGGTTATGAAGTAATATTTCCTTTTTATAGTTCTGAATTCACTGCCTTGTAATTTCAGAGATCACCTTGTTCTATAGTGGGACAAGCTTTACAGTATTATAATTTCGTATAACCCAATGAGGACCTTGTAACTTTTTCTTTTCTGAATTCAGATTTTTATATTATTCCCATGATATTGTTTATATCTAGTTCATCATTTTAATTGCTGAAATTCCATGTAGGAGACTATGTAATTTTTTTGGCTTTAGCGTAAAGACTTTATATAATTTTAAGTCTCATTTTCCTACTTTGTTCTATATCTTGCTTATAAGTAGGGTGTAGTTAAGACTTAAATATTATTTTACATCTTAATGAGTAAAAATGCTGTTCATTAAATCCTACTTAAATTTGACATATATATGATACTATATAGGATTGTTACATTACCTAAAAATTATATATATACTTTTATATATAGCATTTCAAATTAATAAATTTTGATCATAAAGCTCACTTTTTATTATACAAAGTAACTTCATATCAAAAGTTCTCGCTATATGCTTATTTTTCTGAATTCGAAGTAATAATCCTAGTGATTTTAATATACCTACATCATCCATGTTTGGACCTCATTAGATAAAGTTAATCATTTTATTTTGCTGATCCTTCACATCCTTTATAAAATATAAGCTGACTGTCCTATAAAGAGAAGATGACAGTTTGATTTTATGATATCTTCTGCTTGTCTACAATCAAAATCTTTAAAAAATCATAACTCAGTAGTAGTATTAGATATAAAAATATATAATTTCAGGTGGATTTGTCAGAAAGAAAAAAAAATGGCCAGAAAAACCTACATGAATTATTGTTTTTCTTTTAGGGCCCTGTATGTATAGGCAAGGTAGTGAGTACAGTCAATTATTTGAAAAAAGGTGGGCAAATGTAAGATCCCATAATTGAAGAAATGATACAGTAAAGAGTTTTTAGCCTACTTATCCAAACTGTGTATTTACATTGATTCTATTGACCCAATATAATCAGACAACTCTTGTAATCCTTTGCCCTTATAGATGAAAGGAAACATCTTGAAATAAAGTTCTCTAGTTCTGATACAACTCAGCCCTAACTTTAATGTTGCTTGGTTTCCTATTATAATGATTTGAAAATCATTAGTAATTTTCCTGCGGAGAGTTTTAAAAATGAAATCTGTCAAAAAAAGGTTATACAGCTAAACAAAACCTATCCATTAAAAGAGTGTTATCTGTTCTTTTATTGACTTTTAGAAGCGTATTTCTTCCAGTTAAGAGAAATTTAATTTTGCCTTTCAGGAACCATAGCATTTTTGGTCAAATAAAACCTCTTTGTTACTATAGGTTGTATGTCAGTCCTCTGTGGAAACCTAATTTAAAAAAAACCCAAAAACAAAAATCAACTAATCAGGTCAAATTCTTTTTTATGTAGAGCTGGCATCAAGTGGGAATTTCATAAATATAACAGAAAGCAGACTAAGCAGTTGAGAATTTGGTAAGCATCAAGCTATGTTAGAATACACCAGCAGTTGAGCATAGAGTGCCTAAAAATGTTCTCTCTGTGTGTGTGTCTGTGTGTGTGTGTGTATATATGTGTATATATATATATATATATATGTATATATATGTGTGTGTGTATATGTATTTGCATTGAGCTTTACTTTACACATAAAGTTGGTTTTATAAAATAGGAATCTTGCTTAAGAAGTTTCATACCAGAGAACATTTGAATACGAGAATTTTAAAAATGTGTTATTTGTTCACACATACTCATATTATTGTGTTCAATACATTTTCTGGTTAACATTTGATATTTCTAAACTACGTAACAAAACAAGTGAAATTTCAAAAATTAATTTGACATATTGAACTTCTACTGAAGGCGACAGTTTTACCGAAATTTGCAAGTTACCCGAAGAATGCCTTTGACCATGTTGGAATATTAGAAAGAACATAATCTATTTATAAAAAGAGGGAAAAGTCAATATAATACATTTTAGAAATCATTCTAATTCTATTTCTAAGCAAAAGTAGCTCAGAGCTAGGGAGAATTTGAGAATGAAAAGGAGCAAAAGAGCAATCATACCACTGGCTATATGGAGTTTTAAACTTTTTTGCACATAAATTTCTTCTGCTTTTATGATGGAATAGTTTTCTAAATGGCTGTTTAGACCTATGCTTTATCACAATTTATTCTTGGCTTTAAATGTTGTTTTCTTTTCTTTAGTCAGGGTCACTTTGGTTAATTTTCTTTACATAACGGGGAATGAATAATTAAAAAGACATGAATGTATTCTGCACTAGGAGATTTAAGAAGTACTATGTTGTAGTGAGAGAATAAAGAATTCTATCGAATTGAGTTTAATTGCATTCTTTAAGATCCTTTTGTCTTATAAACTGATTGCATAAGAACTGTTTGAAATAAAATTCTATAACATTGAAAATAAAACCTTACCAGTGTAGTTAGGAGAAATTGGGATAGAAATAAATAACATATAAATAAATAAAATCAATTTTGAATAAAACTTCAGATTTCTCAGAGTATTTTGGTTTTCTATACATCTTCCAGAGTAATTTTCCAAACATCGCATGTTCTCACTCATAAATGGGTGTTGAACAATGTGAACACATGGACAGAAGGAGGGGAACATCACACACTGGGGTCTGTTGTGGGGTGGGGGGCTAGGGGAGGGATAGCAGGGGTTGGGGAAGATTGGGGACGGGATAACATTAGGAGAAATACCTAAGGTAGGTGATGGGTGGATGGATGCAGCAAACCACCATGGCATATGTATACCTGTGTAACAATCCTGCATGATCTGTACATGTACTCCAGAACTTAAAGTATAATAAATTAAAAAAAAACTGCTTACATCCTTCAGTGGTCCACATGGTTTCAGCATAAACTTGAATGTCAGCCCAGTGATCTGCACCCCTTCTGCCAACACTGCTTCTTTCACCACGTCCCATCCACCATGTGCCTTATGCTCCATTTATCTCCTGTCTCCCTTCAGCTTTCTCATGGTTCTGGGCTTTTGTTCATGCTATTTTTTCCACTTGTAACATACTTGTTTCCTTTCCTGTTGTGTTACTGCTCATCCTGTGATGTCTTTGCTGGCACTCCCGCTCTTGGAGTTCCCACCATCAGAACTATAGGTCCTATGCTCTGTGTGCCCATACTTCTATTAAAGCACTTTTCATACTGTCTTCTCACATGTTGCTCACAGTTTTGTGTTTTTCCACTAGGTTGTGAGCCATCTAAGGGCAAGGAACAGGTCTCTTTTTTGTAATTCCAACATCTAGAACAAAGAAGTCATGCTTACATAATAAATGTGTATTAATTGATTAGTACTTGCTAAGCATTTAATGTATACCTAGGTCAGAACAACATTCTAATACGTTTTGGAGGGGTACATAGAAGTCAGCAGCTAGCATAGAATGTGGGCAGTAAATGCTAACTGCTGTGATTACTTTCAACTTTCAAAAAAATTGAAATTAAAGTAGGCAAAATAAATATCTATAAGATAGTTACAATAAACATATGTATTTTCCTTTCTTGTGCAGCTCAAGTTCCAAGACACTTTTCTGACTACTCTAACTCATCATGTTTATCTCCGTGTTTTTACGACTTTTCTGTGTATTCCGATCAATCAGGTTCTCAATGCTTTTTTGAACTGTTCATTAGTTTTGAACTGTTCATTAGTAGATGTGCATTTTGGGCTTTTTCACCCTAATAAGAAAGATTATAATTTTTTTAAGGGCAGGGATTACATCTTCAGTTCTTTGAATTTCCTTTTTAGAACTAGCAAGAAGCTGCTTGTAGTCTATTCTCAAAAATTGTTTGTAGAATAAATAAAAACATGTTTATGTTGGTAAACCTTGCATATACTGCATAAGTAGTGTACCTGTATTAAGTCACAACAAGCAATTCTTCAAAAAAATTTTTGTAGTATACTATGGGTAAAACATTTTAATGCAATTAATAGAATTAAAAAATGTAATGATGTATTTATTGCCTTGGGGGATATTGGTAAAATATGTTATTGGAGTTTAATTATATCAAGGCCAGGGGAACAAGAAACACATTGCTTTACTTATATCATGGCGTTTGATCTTGTCTCATTTTGGTAGTTGGAATATAAAATTACCATAACATGGAACAGTATACCAGTGATACACAGGCCTGTAACTCTCACATTTAAACCTGGGGCTTGAGGCTGAGTAATGGAAGTGAATTCTCCAATTTTCATTTATCTTCCAGCACCATGAGGGGCACCAGGGCAACCTTTTAATGGACTCTAGGAGTATGAAGGTGAGAGATTTTGTATATTGAATGCCAACAGTGAGAAAAATGAAGAACATACATTATGATATGTGGCCATGTTTTCTTACAGCATCTATTATTTCTCTTGGAGTTTCCAAATACCTTAGGCTATTCAATATGAGTATCTGAAAATTTAATGACTCAGAAAGCTGGGTCAGAAATTGTGTGAACCAGAATTAAGATTTTTGGAATGAACAGTCTATATTTGATAAGCACTTAAATAAATTATCCATGAAACAATATTAATTAGTAATTAACATGAAAATATTAGTCCAAATAGTCAAAATAGATAATTGTTTTATTTCGGGTATTGAGTGGTGTTTGCAAAACATTAAATTTAAATTGACGGTGTTCTCTGAAGTTGCTGAAACTGTAAGTTAAAATTGCACCCCTTTAAAATGTTACAGAAATATTGTGATGCTTAGCTCTAAAAAATTATCTATAACTTTTGAAGAAAGATTTTAAATGTAGGTATTTTGTGTTTTCAAAATTTGTAGACTTCACTGACTAGGGAAAATTAGGTGACGTTTTCAGAGAATCATAATATATTGGAACTCTGCCTGTGAAGGATCCAGGCAGTTAGCTCCCTTAAATATACCTGTCTCTACAGTATGGAGTAAAATATTTGCAAACTGCATAGGACAAAAGACCAATGTATAGGAATCTATACGTAATTTAATAAGAAGAGAAGCAGACAAGGGATATGAATAGGCATTTCTCAAAAGAAGACATAAAAACAGCCAACGAACATACAAAAATATTGTTCATCATACCTAATTATCAGAGAGATGTAAATAAAAACCACAATGTGATACCATCTCACACCAGTTAAAATTGCTATTATTGAAAAGTCAAAAAGTGACAGATGTCAAAGTTGTGGAGAAAGGTGAACCCTTGTATATTGTTTGTGGGAATGTAAATTAATTCAGCCCCTGTGGAAAGCAATTTGGAGATGTCTCAAAGAACTAAAAATAGAATTATACCATTTAAATTAGGAACTCCACTGCTGGGTATATACCCAAAGGAAAATAAATTATTCTACTAAAAAGACACCTATACTCATATGTTTATTGCAGCATTATTCACGACAGCAAAGACACAGTTTCAAAGCAGGTGCTCATGAATCTTGGATTGCATAAGGAAATGAGGTAATTATATACCATGCAATAGTATGCAGCTATAAAAAAGAATAAAGTAATGTCCGTTGCAGCAACATAGATGCAGCAGAAGGCCATTATTCTAAGAAAATTAACAAAGAACTAAAAACCAATATCACATGTTCTAACTTACAAGTGAGAGCTAACCATTGGGTGCCTGGGGAAACAAAGATGAGAATGATAAACACTGAGAATTCCAAAAGGGAGGAAGAAGGAAGCAAGGGACAAGCATTGAAAAACTGCCTACCAGGTATGATGTACGCTACTTGGGCAATGGGATTCTGAAGCGCCCTAACTGCAACCCCGTGCAGTAAACCTATGTTACAATAAGCTCATGGACTCCCTGAATCTAAAATAAAAGTAATAAAATGCTTTGTGCTTTAATATATACATTATATTATTAAATGATATATAATTATATATATAATATCTACAGCTGAGGTGTCTACAGCTGAGGTTTCTTGACTTCAAACCAAAAACCTTCCAATATATGGTAATACTCTATTTTGAAAAAAATCACTTTCTTAGGCTACTAGAATTTAATCAGTAGACATTCTTTATTTGGAATCACTTTTGAATAATATTTACAATTTTCTCATGAACATGAAAATCTGTATTCTTTCTTTACCCTAAACCTTATATACCTAAATATGAACTTGTCCTCCTACAAATTTCTTTATTTCCAACTTTCCAGTTCAGTTACATTATTCTCCAAGTTACCAGCTTTGAGAGCCTGGTGTCATCATTGACCTCTTCATCTTTTGTTGTTGTTCTTGTCCACAAACAGTTATCAATTCTTGTTGACTCCTCTTTGCAGATATCCCTTGAATATGTCCCTTCATTTCCATGGTCAGCACTGCTACTTGAAGACCATTTAGACTATTATAATATGCTCTCAGAGGCTGTACCTGCTGCCAGTGCCTCTATTCCACACTCAATGACCTGGCCAGCTGTCCTGAACACCACTTTGATATGTCACTCCATTGTTTTCAAGAAGATTAGTAGCTTGCCAGGTTAAGCTCAAAGTTGTTAGGGCCTTTAATTGGCTGCTCCTGAACCTGTGTTCAATTACTGTTCTTCCAAAAGCCTCTGCCCCAACCAAGCAGGTCTGCTCCTTTCAACTTAAATGATTTGAACCTTTGAATACACAGAAGATTTCTTTCTTTCTGCCTACCCCAATCCTTCTTTTTAAACCTGATTAAAATGTCACCTCCTCTATGAATCCTTCTAAGGTAATTTCAGTTTATGGTGATTATCTTTTGAGTTTCTGCAACATGTATTACATGTGCCATTCACTTAGAAATGTATTATATACTGCTTTGTGGTATTTACATAGCACCATATTGAATTTTCTCTTATATTTTTATCGCTGTTTAAACTCTTAGGCATTGCCTTATTTCCTTTATTTTAAAATCCTTGAAGGCAGGAACATGTACTTTCTGTCTCCTGAGTGAATTTATAGTAAAGCTAATGAAGCTTATGCTTCAGGGCTTATTTGCATGGATCTGTTCTAAGATTCTGTGTCTAACTTTTTTACAATTCTGTATTTCTGTTTTTTTCAGAGTTCCCCTAAATTGTGTAAGCTTCTGGCCTCACAAATCCTAACTCCAGCCCTGAATGGCAACACTGACTAACAATGTTCATTGTGTGCTTACTGTTGAGATGGTTTTGCTGTAGTACAGTATTTCTGTTTGACTATAGATAGAAAGAACACTCCTCTCCAACCCTACTATGGCCCAAGTATAATTATGTTAATTTCCAAATTTATAATAAAAAATAATATAGAAATCCAGCAGAAGCAAAGGCACACAAGGCAAGAGAAAATACAGGATTTCTCAGAGCAGGTTCCTTTGGTCCCAAAGTCTCGGTAGTGACACAATTACAGCCGGGCTCAGTCATGAAGACCCTGAGAAGCTGAATGCTTTGTTATGCCACTCCTCTTTATGTTTGGGATTTATGTTATAATCCAAGATAATCTTCTTCTAGCAATAATATGTCCTCAACAAGAAATATATGGAGACGTCTGCATTTTCCTGGCTTTCAAGTGAAAGGCAGCATCAGAAGGTGGGGGCATAATTTGAACTCGCCTTCTTTGCACCTAGAGCCCTCACTCATAACTACTATTCTAAACTACTTCTCGTAGTAATGCCCATTATTTGTAGAAATTTTGTGGAATTAATGTTTCCAGGAAATCACTTTGAGAAACAACTGGAGTAGAATATTTTGTATAGGTAACAGTTAAGTTGCTTTTACTTTTTTTTTTCTTGGAGATGGAGTCTCCCTTTGTTGCCCAGGCTGGAGTGCAATGGCAGGAGCTTGGCTCGCTACAACCTGTCTCCCAGGTTCAATCAATTCTCCTGCCTCAGAAGCTTAACGAGGGATGGGGAAATAGAGAGACATCAGGGCCCAGGATGCCCTGAGCAGGATTTCTGTCCCTAGCTTGGTAGAATTCTAGCAAGTGCTTTACACTTGTTCCTTTAATCCTCATGGCAATCCTGTGAGATAGGCATGGTTGTTTCTGTAGGTAGCTATTGAGGGACGAGCAGAGCACACACGCCAGGAGTGTTGGGCGACCATCAGGTGATGGACAAGAGGTTGTAACGAGGTCAGGTGATGGACAAGAGGTTGTAAGGGTCTTGTTAAAGAAATAATTAGCCACAGCTGGCACCAGGGAAAGGCTGGTTCCTAATAGATAGAAAACACCTGACACTAGCAATCAGCTGCTTCCAGTAAGATCTCAGGGGTGGGGGGAAGTAAGGCAAGACACCGGAAGTACGCCAAGGTATAAAAACCCCAAGCCGAGGGGTAAAGCCGCACGCTTGGTCTTTAGTTGCCTGCTTGGTCTTCTTCCAAATGTACTTTCCTTCGTTTCATTACTGCTCTAAAACTTGCCTTGGACTTTCCTCTTGCTT
Organism: Ateles fusciceps; assembly: GCA_036589455.1. Lineage (NCBI taxonomy): Eukaryota > Metazoa > Chordata > Mammalia > Primates > Atelidae > Ateles > Ateles fusciceps. The sequence goes on from JAZHEH010003090.1 coordinate 2,240,750, forward strand.
TATGCTCCTCAGTCAAATTCTTTCTTCTGAGTGGGCAATAACTGAGGCTGCTGCAGAAAGCAAATGAGGACGCAGAGGCTCAGAGAAGTTCATTTTCTTGCCTAAAGATCACACAGTGGGTAAGTAATAGAGCTGGTACTCAAAGCCAGATTATATAATTTAGCACTAAAACTCTTAGCCACAGTGCAAGACTCTGGGACGTGAAAAAAGCTCCTGACTAGAGTATAATAGTAGAAATATTCTTTTGTATTATCTTTTTTTTAAAAAAATCTTTTTGAAATCCCCTTCTTACTTATATTCCTCAACCCAGTTCCTTGACATTAGTTTTGAAAAATGTGCTGAGAGAAAACGGCTTTCATGGTGAGAAAAGTTTGGAAAACACTGCAAATTCTATTTGTCCTTTGGAGGATTACTGAGTATTAGCATAATAATAACTCCAAAATCTTTCAGAAGAGTAATGTCTCATTTTATTAAACTAATGTATCCCAAACATATTTGACCACTGTAATTTTTAACATAATAGTAATACCAGTAACAATGGCGACTACTATTTATTGAATACTCACTATGTTCTGAACACTAAGAACTTTATACATGAATCTTGTGCTGTAGATTCCATTTTTAGCCCTGTTTCATAGTTTAAAAAACCAAGACATAAAGCAATTAAGAAATATGTCCAAGGACACATAAGTGGTGGGGGCATAATTTGAACTCGCCTTCTTTGCACCTAGAGCCCTCACTCATAACTACTATTCTAAACTACTTCTCGTAGTAATGCCCATTATTTGTAGAAATTTTGTGGAATTAATGTTTCCAGGAAATCACTTTGAGAAACAACTGGAGTAGAATATTTTGTATAGATAACAGATAAGTTTTAGTTTTTTTTTTTTTCTTGGAGATGGAATCTCCCTTTGTTGCCCAGGCTGGAGTGCAATGGCAGGAGCTTGGCTCATTGCAGCCTGTCTCCCAGGTTCAATCAATTCTCCTGCCTCAGCCTCCCGAGTAGCTGGAATTACAGGCACTCACCACACCTCCTGGCTAATTATTGTATTTTTAGTAGAGACGGGGTTTTGCCATGTTGGCCAGGCTGGTCTCGAGCTCCTGACCTCAGGTTATCCACCTACCTTGGCCTCCCAAAGTACTGGGATTATAGGCATGAGCCACCGTGCCTGGCTGCTTTTACTTTTTAATATTCACAAGATTTTGAGGATGTTACATTGCGTTTTCCAAAAATTATTTGTAGTAGTGTTGAATATAAAAATTTCCTTTTATAAGGTATTAGAGTTCCCTTCTTCAGAGTGTGACCCTTTACAAATGTTTACTTTCTTTAGTTTTTCTGAATTAAATCTCTTACTATAATTGTTTTTTATTTGCAGTTGTTGGGTCATTTTTTTTTTTTTTTGAACACAGGACTAAGCAGTACCTGGAGGTGAAACTCTGTAAATTCTTTAATGCATACTTAAAGCTGCTGACTGCTTTTGACTAGCTTTCTAAATAGCTTTTAAAAATCAGTAAACTCTCAACATTCTATTTGGTTTGCAAAATATGCATAGACCGCATCCATATTTATTATTTCAGACATCGTGCAAAGTTTGAAGCATTAGAGGGACTATGCATTTCCTCTGAAATGCAAAATCACACATAAGGTGGAGATTATGATGTTTTCTTAAGGCTGATCCACTTCCTGATTGAGGTTCATCATGACGATGCCTTTTCATGAAACTAGTCTCATGGGTCTCACACCGTGGAGATTTTAGTGTAGCTATGATTTCCAGCGATTTTTAGGATATTTATGACCCTAATTTAACTCCATTAAATAAGTTCTACACGCACACACCCCACACTTTATGCTTTATAATCACTGCCTGAGTCAACAAGCAAGCAAAGTTTAGCAGATAATTTCCTAATAAGAGAAATTCCAAGTTCCAAAGCCTTTATTTTAAACTCAAAAGCTTAAAGTGATCTTTTTGGCTCTGTCTGGCTATCATCCATTTCTATACAAAATCCATACAAGGTTAATAATATGACTCTCTGACCTTCATTGTGCTTTAACATTTCCTCTGGCATTTGATGAATAAATGCTATTGACACCTGGAAAGATGTCTGAAAGATGTATTCTCAAAGAGTACAATTTGCAGATGTATTGCATAGTTATAGCTTTAAAGAAAGAAATCATTCTTTAGATAGTCATTTTGGATAGTTAAATACAATTTCACCACATTTAGAAAGCGCTTACCACATTTCAGCATATTTGAATCACTATGAATTCTGCCTGTTGAAAATGGTACACTGGACTTCTATAACAGACGATCATCTAAGAATGTTCTTTGCCTCCTCAAATTAACCTCACCCACAGATTTTTCTCTTTGTTCCTTAAAGTGCCTATCCATCCTGTCCTCTTCTCATAAGGCTTGCTATGTGATTTTCTAACATGTAATGAATTAACGAATTCATTTAGGTACAGCTGGGTCACTTAACCTATAATTAAAAAAAATATTGTATATCTTTTTTATCCTTTGATGATGAAATAATGTACATGGTAAAACATTTAGAAAACAATAAAAGATAAACATAAAAGTCATCTGTAACATTGCTACTCAGGTAAAGTCACTATTCATTTTTGAATGTATAACTAGGTGTCTGTTGATGTCTCAAAGGCTGAAAATGGTCATCAGAATTTTTTTAAGCTTACGATGTGTTTTTATAATTTTGAATTTAAGCGCTAATCCTCGGTGTTTCTCACAGTTGGAATGCATGCTTGGTCCTGTGTATATTTTGAACATGAAATCCCTAAGATCATAGGCAGCAATTTTAGGTATACATTATTATGTTATTGTAGAAAATAAGCAGAAGCAATCGGCATTAGATTCTTTCAGCCTCAAGTCTCAAATTCCTAGTCAGATAATTTGCTTTCCGTCACATTTTTCTCTCTCAAAGGAGAAAAAGGGCGAGTAGCAAGGGGAACTACCATGCTGTCTTGGCTTTGTCCTTACTAACATTACTGAGATGCTTCATTAATTTGGATGTGTACACAGGAACTTCTGTGCATCTATCAAGTAGCTCTGATCCTCATTCCTTTAATTGAAGCAAAGTGTGAGATGATAAAATGAACCAACCAATGAGGCGTTTTAAAGCATTGTACTATTGTTGCCAAGTCATGTTCATGAAACCTAGGGTCTGCTTATTGCAAAATCATTTGTTTTAGATACAACATGACTGATATTGATGTAATGCTTACAGTGTCAAACACTGTTCTAAGCACTTTCCACATTTTAAGTCTTTTAACCACTCTGTAGTCTATTGTGTGTGTGTGTGTGGTGTTTTTGTTTGTTTTTTGAGATGGAGTTTAGCTCTTGTTGCCCAGGCTGGAGTGCAATGACCCAATCTCAGCTCACCACAACCTCTGCCTCCTGGGTTCAAGCAATTCTCCTGCCTCAGCCTCCTGAGTAGCTGGGATTACAGGCATGTGCCACCATGCCTGGCTAATTATGTAATTTTGTATTTTTTTTTTTTTGGTAGAGACAGGGTTTTTCCATGTTGGTCAGACGGGTCTTGAACTCCCAACCTCAGGTGATCTGCCAGCCTCAGCTTCCCAAAGTGCCAGGATTACAGGCATGAGCCACCATGTCTGGCCTATAACCCATTTTATAGAATAGATGAGAAAACATGAGCCTCACAGCGAGCAAGTGGCAGGACCTAAGTATGAATTGAGGCAGTCTGGCTTCAGAATACATGCTTTTAAAAATCCTTATGCAATACTGCCTCTGTTTCTAATTTAATAATTATATTAACTTGAGTTGGTAAGATAATTTCTTCAGAATAGTCATTTTCAATGTTTATTCTTTCTAATTGTGTGGAAATTCACATCTCAAAAAGGAGAAAGTTTTAATAAGTAAAACCCAAATGTTTTACAATTTTAATCTTATAAACGTATAAAATATTAAAAACAAAACAAAAATAGTGCCCATAATTGAAAATCTTGAGTATTCATATGACTTGAAATATTTTGATTTATAAATTTATTCTGTACCTTTAGATATTTTATAACTAAGTAAAATAGAAAATCTCCTGTGTGCATTGAAATTCTTTTCATCGACAGTGAAAGAAGTATAACTCATGAAAAAGAGGCTTGCTGGCTCAGGTTTCTAAAATCAGAGGGGGAACTAGCTGGCCTGCCTCAGACTTGTATATAGCTGGGCTGCCTCAAACCTGCATGAAACCCAAGATCAGAGCAACGTGAACGGATATGTCTCCCTTGCTCTGTATTCTTCTCACACTCCCGTGCCTTATCCCCCATTCATCTCTACATCTCTTCCACATCTGTCTGTGTCTGTCTGAATTTATTCTTTCCTCCTATAGAAAGAAGTTTCCATTTTGGGGTGGAGTTGAGGGAGCTGACTCAGGCAGGTGAAAATTTGCACCAGTGTTAGCTAAGCCACCTTGGAGGAAACAGATTTTTTCTTCCTATTTCAGCATGTATGGATAAGGGATCTGTGAATTACAGAGTTGAAAGGGAGAAGAGCTGTTCTTCAAGGGACTGATGGCTATGAGAAAAAGGTAGAAATATTAGCTAGAAGAGAGAAGTGACTGGTGTCCGTTATACCTTATTACATACGTTACATTCATAATGTAATTTTTAAATTTATTTTTATTATACTTTAAGAGAACATAGTATAATTCTTATACATAAATCCTTGTGAGTTATTCGGGTACATCACGTTTCTTTTCTATTGGGAACTCTGCCTTTTGGAGTACTGAATAGAAAAACAAGTGTGGATAAATCATTTTTCCTATACATCAGGAGCTACTAAAATATGTTGTAGGAAGATAAGCTTGAAATTACTGACATTTTAATTTCTTCTGTTAAAAACATTTCTCTTGTGTAGTCCCAGAGCTTGATCAGAAATTCAAGAGTTATCATTTTTGATTTTTAAATTTCTTATGTGTTAAGACTTCTGAGTGGTAACAGGTATGCTTAATTAACTCACAATATATGGCTAATTGGAATATTTTATTACTTAGATTGTAAAGGTAAGCATTTTAGTGTAAGTAGTTAGTGCCATGAAGATATGAGTGATGTGATCTTTCTAAGGCAAGATCTTGGAAGGAAATAGAATAGCTGTAATTTAAGTCCTGCTTCATTTAGTTTTAATAGAGCATTCTTCCACATAATTTCTAATTCTTAAAATTTTCTGTAGAAAATAACATCATTTTTATATAAAAATGTCTTGATTACTGATTCATTTATTTAAAACACCTTTTTTGAGTGCCTACTATGTTCCAGTGTTATTTTAGGCACTGGAGATATAGCAATGGAGAAAAATATTGGGTAAAAGTCCTTTCCTTCTGGTATTTTTATTCAATGAATTTATAGTGCATAAATTATAGTATGAATAGTCATATAATTAACATCATCTTATAGATACTATGATTGATTTACAAATAGCATTTATTGAGGATTTACTATATTTCAGGCTATATTAAGCACCTTACACATATGGTCACATTTAGTCTTCACCTGGGAGGAAAGTATCATTATTTTGCCCATTTAACAGGTGAGGGAACTTTAGGTATAAGAAACTGAGGTGTAATAAATGGCACAGCAGGGATTCAAATACAGATTTATCTCACTTGGAAGCTCACACTCTTAACTATAACATTATGTTACTTTCAGTGCCCAGAGCATTGGCAGGTGCGCAGTAGAGACTTTATAGATGATTGTTGACTAAAAGTATTTTGGAGCCCCACTGAAAACAATGGTGTTGTGTTCAGTACTAGAGATGGTGCAAAGATGAGTGTGGTATAGTGTTTGCCTTATTTGCTTAATTAAACTTATAAATAAACTAGAGGGAGCTTGTAAAGTGACAGAATCTAGGGCAGGCATAAATATAAGTATGGCAAAAGTCAAGCAACAGCATGTTATAAATTAGGATGGTAAATTACTCCATGATTGTAACATGAATCAAGGAGTCTAAAACTGCTATTATAAATGATAAATGAAAGCTTTTTGATCCCAATTAATCTCAAAGCCATCATTTTACTTTTGTACTCAATCTGGAGCCCACTCTAGATTCTCAAACATTTTGTTCATAAGATGTGATTACTTTGTTTTTTAAAAAGAATAGGGACATATAAAACTTGGTATTTTATTCTTATTTATTTTTTGAGATGGACTCTGTTGCCCAGGCTGGAGTGCAGTGGCATGAACTTGGCTTATTGCAACCTCTACCTCATGGATTCAAGGGATCCTTGTGCCTCAGCTTCCTGAGTAGCTGGAACTACAGGCACGCACCACCACACCCAGCTAATTTTTGTATTTTTAGTAGAGAGAGTTTCGCCGGTTTGGCCAGGCTGGTCTCAAACTCTTGACCTCAGGTGATCCACGCACCTTGGCCTCCTAAGGATTACAGGTGTGAGCCACCATGCCTGACAAAACTTGGTAACCTTAGTATTACATAAAACTTATCTTTAAAGCAATTTTGTCTAATAATTAAGACTTTTTTCCCAGTAATCTATTTCTTGGCTGTAAACTACTTGGTTCTGATTGGGTATGGTGGCTCATACCTGTAATCCCACCACTTTGGAAAACCAAGGCAGGAGACTCACTTGAGCCCAGGAGTTGGAGACCAGACTGGACAACATAGTGAGATCCTATGTATTCAAAAAATAATTTTTAAAAAATTAACCAGGTGAGGTGGCACATGCCTGTGGTCCCAGTTACTAGGAATGCTGAGATGGGAGGATTGTTTGAGCCTAGGAGGTTGAGGCTGCATTGAGCTGTGATTGCATCACTGCACTCCAGCCTGGGCAACAGAGCAAGAACTGGTTTCAAATAAAATTAGAAAATAAAAATAAAAAATAACCTAGTTCTAAAAGTTGTCTTTTCTTTACTCCTTTTTGCCTTACTCCCTCCTGTCATTTCATCCCGCCTCCCATTTTCTTGCCATCGTCCCATCTTTCCTTTTCCTACTTAGCATAGAACCATAAAATATTAGGGCTGGAAGAGACTTTAAGGGCCATATATTAAAAAATTTTGTTTGGTTTGGAAATCTCTCCTTCCATATTAGTGGTGGAGCCCATTATTCAGCCTTTGTTTGAAAAGAAAATCTCATGTTGGAAGTGCAAAATCTTCTAAAGAATTTTATTGTTAGAAACAAATTTCTTATATGTAATGGATACTCCCTCCTTTACACTTGTGTTGTTTCTAGTTTTGTCCTTTGGATTAACAAAACAAGTTTTATTTCTCATCTGTGTAATAAGTTTGGCTAAAACCTAATCACAGGGCCACATCTAGCTGCAAGGGAGGCTGGAAAATACCACCTCTAGCAGTCATGGGCCAGCTAAACCCAGTGGTATCTATAATTAAAAGGTAGCAGGGGGAGAATAGTTACTGATGGACAATCAGCAGGAATGCTTCATGCAGAAAAAAGGAAAGCAAGTGAAATATAAACATCATTTTCTGTGTTCTTTCATATTATAGTTGATAACGTGTGGCCACAGGAGAGGCTCAGGGAAACAAAATTTATTGTACAGATACGCCTAAACTTACAATGAGGCTACGTCCTGACAAACCTATCCTAAGTTGAAAATAATGTAAGTTGAAAATGAAGGTGCATCTTCACACGGAATGTGTTTTTGCACCATCATAATGTTGAAAAATTGTTAAGTCTGACCATCCTAAAATGGGAGCCATCATACCCACGAGCCCTAGAAATTGGAAGCTTGATATGCCATGCAAGGCCATGTGGGAAAGCATCAGTTTTAGTCAGAACACAAAAGGGGCAGAAGCCAGGGAAAGCTTGGTCCATGGCTTTTATTGGTGCAGGAAAGACAGGGTAGGTAAACAATTGAGGATTGAGAAGTTTGAAAAATTTTGGCAGCCTCTAAACTATGAGATAGGGATTATCCTTAGTTGCATGGTACCTGGCCTTGGGTTGTTTAAAGCAGAGAAATATTGCTTCCTGGGGTATATGGATAAAGAAGATATGGCTCTGGATTGGTTATTTTGCATCTCAAAGGCATGCTCCCAGCAGGTCCCTCTACCATCTCTAAGAATTGGCTAGTTTCTGGACGGGCAGTCTTCTCTAACTGGAAAGGCTTTTTTAAGATGCCAGAACATCCTAATATACAGAAAGTAAAAAACATAAACCATATACATCAGTATAAGAAGTAAAAACTTTAGGTCAAATAGTGCTACAGTGAGTGTTCATTATTTGTCCATTATTATAAATGACAAATAATATAAAAAAGTATTAAAATTCTGTAATTTAATTTTCTTGTGTTACCAACTTTGAACATTACTGACTTAATGTTAATTTTAAAACATTGGGAATCCTAATTCTTTTTTCCTAACTTTTTTGATGAGGCAATTTAGTTTCTAACCTTATAAATGTGACACCTGTCAGGTGTGTACTTAATGCAGATTTTGGTTGAAATGCACGTATCTCTTATGTGAAAGGCAGTAAATTGTTTGGGTAGATGCTGGTACATTTCCATCTCTGACAATTTGTGAGTAGAATACATTAGTGTATTATGTACACTGTGTTGAACATTATTAATGTGAATCCAAACAGCTGGTCCTGAAATTGATGTTCTTTTATCTGATAATTAACTTTCCCTGTTACTTGAAGAGCTGAAAATTTAGATGAAGTTCAGATTTATGGACACTGTTTAGCATACTTTTTATGGTAAGTTTTTCAAAGAGCAGGAAAATGTATATAATCGATGCAAATGGAAAAGACAAACCCCTTCTTTTAAAATCTGTAAATGTATATGCTCTGTGTCTCACCATTACTGGTTCTCAGCTCCCATCAGTTAAATAGCCACTATTTTCCAAGAATAAGCTACTAGAAAATCATGAATAAAATTATATTAAAAATAAAAATTGGATGACATTTTAACTTGAAAATTACTGAGCTATTGGCCTAATTTCATCTCTATCATTGATTCTCTTTTTTTCTTAGGCACGAACAGCACCTTGTCCTACTCCTCTGCCATGGTGAAGCATTTGCAGTGAGTAATACAAATCTATATTAAATTCATTTAATCATTATTCTACAATTACTATATCTTGAAATGCAGGTTTAAATGTTTTTGGGAATTGAAATGCTTATATACTAGTTTTTAACCTTGACTTTCTCCTCTAAAATTCTGGGAAAAGGAAACAAAATAAGAGCTCAAGGACTTGAGATGGCTGTATGTGTGAGGTTAATATTTTTTTAATGAACCTCTGGTTTGGATGGTTTATGAGTGGGTCCTTCATAAGACTTACTGCTTTACATGTGCTCTTGCACACTGGATTTAGGAATGATAACTGCTCTTCTGGGAACAGAGTTTCTTCTACTCAGCTTCCTAAAAGCAACAGCAGAGAACAGTATGTACTTTGTTGGAAAATCTTTTTTTTTTTTTGTCCTCTCAGCTAGACAGTTTACCTCTATAGAAAACTGTGGCACACAGATGGAACAACGGTGGTCGCCACTTGGACAAGGGGGGAAGGGGTACTTATGCCTGACGGGGTTGTCTCTACTGCTGTGTCATCCCCCTATTGGCTAGGGTTCGACTGCACAAGCTACACTAATCCTGACTGGGCTATTTTAAAAAGAGCAGGGATCTGAGCTGGAGTGGTAGGGTGGGTGTTTTGGCGGAAAGGATGGTCATGGGCATGTCAGAGCAGGTAGCAGGGGGTGATCAGGTGACTGGGGTGAGTCAGGATGGAGTTGGGGAAGGGGGAGCCGATGTGAACTACTGACTGGAACCAGTGGAGAAGGTTGTTTACTGGAATTATAAGAAAGTTAAACTTCAAAATAGAGAATTAAAGAATAAGAGACCTGAACATGCTGACATACTGATGCTTTGAAGAGAAACTTGGGGGTTCACTATAACAATCCCCCATCTTGAATTTTTAGTTTTCTTTTTTTTTTCTCTTCAAACTTCCTTAACATGTCTTGGCTTAGTTGTTTGTTCTTCTAAAAGAAGTAATCTGAGTAGGGTGGAGTGGGGGTTGGGGATATTTTAGTAAGGGTTGTGTCTACTAGCCTCTGCACGAGTCCTCGGATGCATGGTATGACACAACATTTAATGAGAAGTATACTCATCTAATATTATATCTAGGGCTGTTCTGTTTTCTTAGGCCATTTGGCTAGTGGACCCTAATTGTTCAGCTATTCCTTTGACAGTATCTTTAGTATAGTTAACAAACCACTGTTGGTTATAATAAATGTAGTTTATCTAATCTACAATTTTTTAAAATTGATACCTACCGGAACAACAGAACAACACTGACTTAAATCTTGCAGCTATCTGATCTCCGGCTTTAAATTTATCTGGTACTTCTTAAAGAACTTTAGTTGCGTTTAAATAGGCATGAGAATTAAAAGACCTATATGGAGCTTCTCTTATTTGTCATAATTTCTCTTTCTCCGGTTGATGAAATGCCAGGGTAAAAGGCAATTCATCAGTTGGAATGGAACACAAGTGCCGCTCCAATTATTTAGCAGACTGTCCTCCATGATACCACCATACATCTGCTCAGGGATGAGTAAGGGTGGACTGATGAGTCAGCTCTTAGAAGTGCCTGACTTCACTGCATCCTGTTAAGTTTCCAAGGAACAACAGTAAGCTTTCCCCTGTCATGAGAGACATGTGGCAAACTTTGCCTTGGGAGATGGAGTCTGTAGGGCCCTCGGTGACTGACCCACAGGGTGTTGAACCTCAGGAAATAGCAGCAAAAGAACTTGGCACAATTCGTTATTCTAGGGATTGGAATTCTGAGAAAGAGCTACTATGCCTTCCATGTCTACTTGATTTGGGGACCATCTAAGTGGAAAGGGGACAACCTGGGCCTCTGGCCTACTGTGCACACAAGCGTAACAGTCTCATTTATTTAAGGTGTGAATGGAATATTCATTCTACCCAGGCATTTGTATCCTTATATCCTGTTTCACTGGCTGTGGTTTGCCTTAGGTCCTCTACTTCTAACATTGAGACTTTGGTTTTGTCATTGTGTCTAGGAGGAGTGATTGATAAAGAGGTTGAAGGAGCAATAAAGTGTATTTCAAAAATTTCCTTAGGATCCCCTTCCTGAAATGTCGGCTCCTATACCATAAATACAACTTAATAAAGGGGAAGGATTTTCAGATGTTATAATAACAAGAGTAAGCTGTATAGGATTACACTGGTTATATTGACACCTAGAGGGAGTAATTCCTTTGGTGAAGTGGATATATAGTTTTAAGGACTGACAAAGATCTGTGGAAGCAGTCTGTCTTAAACCTTTAGTGTTCCTTATGACATTAGACTAAGCAGAACATAAACTGAGGACATGTTCAACAATGCAGAAGTGTAACTTTTTTTAAAAAAGTGAAATATTTCTAAATAACTGAGAAGCACAGAAAATAATACCTACCTTCTAGAATTAACTCTCACCATGTGAATTTGTCAGATATTAAAAAATAAATCATTATAGACGCTTCAAAAGCTCACTTCTTAATCCTTTTATTTTCCTTCCTTTCTTCTCTTTCGGCTTTTTAATTTTTTTCTACTTTCACCATTCTAAAGTTGGTCTGTGTTATATCCATAGTAGTTTCATGCCTTTCAATATGTGTATCCATGAAAGACATATTTTTATATTTTGAAAGTTTATAAAATGATATGTTCTTGTTAATTGAAAAAAGCCATTAATGAAGATGTATTTGTAAATGTCAATATGAGGCATATATATGTGTGTGTGTGTGTGTGTGTGTGTGTATAGAGAGAGAGAGAAAGTGTGGGTGTGTGTCATATAGATATAGATGTATAAATCATATAAATATGGCAGAAGTTAAATATTTTACAAGTCATACATTTTGCAATGGCACATTTTAAGTGCTATATTTTGTTTTAATACATAGAATTCATATGTTCCTCAATTGGTGGACAATTAGGTTATTTTCATAGAGTTTTTTAAAGCAATTTTATTTTTTAAAATTACAAACACGCATGGTTTAGAAGATCAACTGCAGGGCTTATGAGTAAATGCAGTACTACTTTGTCCTATTATTCCTTACTCTAGTCTCGTTCCCTCAGTGGCCACTGCTTTCAAGAGTTCTTTTGGAATTTATTTTATTAATTATTTCTGGATAATATACAGATACTGGCCTTTTCTAATTCATCAAGCAAAAGTCTTACCTATTCACCTCCTGTTGCAGTGGTTGAGGATTTAGCTGTCTTTTCATCACCTTCCCTCCTTACTTCATCCTTTTAGAAGACTTACATCACAAATTTGAGTTAAATTATCAGTGTTTATGCTATGATTTTTAAATTTTGTCCGCTACAGAGGTGAGAAGTGTATTCAATAGCATGTTCTTTATCACGCTTTCTTCTAAAGGTTATAATTGCCTTATTTTTTCATTTGCCTGTTTTCCTATTTGCCTGTATATATTTTCCCCCAAATCTTCCCTCACATTTGTCTGTATAAACCTATTAATAATTTTTTGCAATTGCTCAAACCCAGTTTCAAATATTCTGTTGGTTTTACTTTTTTCCTATAGCTCTTAATCCACTTGCTGGGCTTTGGATTGGCTGCTTGCCACCTTGATGGTCCGCTGCACAGGGGTCACTCGGGAGCTTCTCTGTAGCACTTACTGTGCTGGAGCTCCTGTTTCTTGGATAGTTATCCTTCTTGGTATACTCCCATGGTTTTCTGAAGAATAACATGTAGACTCTTCTTAGGAAAGGGGTGTGGGTTGTCCAGTTTCTGACTATTCTGTGTTTGAAAATGCCCACTGAAGTTTCCATTATTATTGATGAGACATTCAGTTCTTTTACTTAATTTTTTAAATATGGCACTTTGTTTCTTCTTTCTGGAAACTTTTCCTATGCTTTCTTTGTTCCTGTTGCACTAGAATTTTAGATACTTTAAACTAATATGAATCTCTTTTCATAGTACTGGCTACACTATGAACTCTTTACTGTAGAGACTCATGTCCTTTACCTCTGGGAAATTTTTCTTCTAATATCTCTTTATTAACTTTCTTTTTTCTATTTTGTTTGCTTAAAACTCTTTAATAGTCAGATGTTGGACTATGGATGATTCTGTCTCTCTCTTTTAATTTATCTCCTTTTTCATCTCTTTGTGACTTTATATCACTTTCCATGAGATTTCCTGGACTTCATTTTTTTCAGATTTACATGTTGAAATTTGTCTTTTGGTAATAAAAAATTAATTTCCAGAAGCTATTATCTATTCCATGAATGTGCACTTAAAACAACAATATCTAGCAATTTTTCTGTCTGTAACACCTCTTCTCACCTTTCAGAAGATGTTATGACTATTACTAAATTTTAAGTTTTCTTGTGCTATTTCTATTCCATTTTCTCTGGGTTCTGTTTCTATGCTAGATCTTGTTCTTGCCATTTTTATGAGAGGTTTTCTTCAAATACTTGGTGGTTCTTGTCTATTTTGGTAATAGAAGCTCTGAGTGGATAATTTTTTTTAAATTGGGAGACCCTCAGTTGTCATTTGCTGTAAATATATTCTCTGGGGCTGTTCTAGTTAGAAAAGAATTCATTAGCCTAATTTCTGAGTGGTTTTCCTTGATTATGAAAAGAACAAAAATTGGGGCTGAAGTTTCTATTGTTCAGTGTGTAGACTTATTTAATCAACCATATTCCATCTACTTTTTCACCTCTTACACCCTCTCTGCCTGGTGTGACTAAATCAAGAGCCCCTCTGGTTGAATTTTCTGAAGAATAAATCTCTGGTTTCCTGCTGGGGTAATAGGTACCTCTCGCTGCTTGGGTTTACAGAGGAACTCTACAGGCATAATGACTGTTTCTTTCAAATAAACTCCTTGGTTCAGCCCTAAGATTTACTCATGTCCTTAAATTGCCTATTGTCTTCCCAAGGCCTGAGCCTTTCAGAGATCCTGTAGGGGAAGTTAACCTGCTTTTTATTGCTCTTTCCCTTTACATGCAGTCAATGTTTCCTGATTTCTGCTGTTCTAGATCAATAAATTACCTTTTTTCTATCTACTTTCTGAAAATGTATTGACATACTTCTTCTGCCAAGTTTTTCCTTGTCCTAAAACAAAAATAAAATACTATGAATACAATATTTGGGCCATATGTTAAAACCTCAATTTTATAAAAGACAAGTACTTACGTAAATTTTATCTTAATTTAATCTCAAGTAAATTAAAAGATAAAAGCTGTATTGTTGGGGGAGGTCACCCGGGACAGTGACTTTAGAGCTCAGGCCCTTGGGTGTAAGAGATAGAGGTTCAGTACTGAAACTACCACTCACTGGCCTTGGACCTTTTTCAGATTTGACTTCCTCATTGTAAAATGGGGATCACCAACCCTGTAGGGCTTCCAGGAAGACTGGATGAATTAATGCATAGAAAATGGCACATTGCTAAACTATACTTTATATTGATGAGAGCTAAAGCAACGCAAAATCTAGATATGTAAGATGTAACCTAAATCCATGCTTAATATGTGTCACAGGTCTCTCACATCAGTCATTCTCAAACAAATCACCATAGAGTCTTGTTAAAGTGCAGATTCTGACTCAGTAGGTCTGAGTTGGGGCTGGAGATCTTACGTTACTAACAAGCCCCCATGTGATGCTTGCCCACAGACAATACTTTGAGTAGAAAGGCTTTAGACTGACTTATTTCTATATTCTAACTGAGCTTCTGTCAGAATGGAATGGCAGGCACTATTAAAACAGCAACTAAAAGTATGATGTAAAAAATGGAATAACAGGCATTTGGAAATCTGAAGTATCTAGTGAGCACTTGTATTGTGTAGGGCTTTGTTGTCAATTGAAGTAAGATTCACATTGATTCAACGTCAGGTATAGAGGTGGCAAAGATGGAATGCTGAATTGTTACAAAGGGGAAAAGGCACTGCTCACTCCTGGGTCCTCCCAATAAAGAGATAAACATATGGTAACTCTGGCAGGACCAGAGTTGTTCCTGTGAAAATCAAGATGAGATTTGTGACTCCCTGTGTTTTTCTCTCAGTCTTCTACAAATACTCCAGTGAAACTGTCACAAAAATAGTATAAACATCTTTGTCAGTGTATGAAAATTTGTGTCAAAAGAAATTCTTTAAAAACACCTAATAGTTTACGACATTATTAACTACTCATAATCAATGACCAGGTGAAAAACTTTGAAAAACTTTGATTTGTTTTTAAAAGGTTGCCCTTGAGGTAAATTGCATTTTATATTTAAGGGACTGGGTTCATGTTTCAGTGGCTCTTTTTACTTATTAAGAAAAACCATTGAATGATATATCCCTCTTTTTCTAAAACATATGTATTAGTCCATTCTCATGTTGCCAATAGAGATATACCTGAGACTGGGTAATATATAGAGGAAAGAGGTTTCATTGGCTCACAGTTCTTCAGGGCTGGGGAGGCCTCAGGGAACTTACAATTGTGGTGGAAGGGGAAGCAAACACATTCTATTCACAGAATGGCAGGAAGGAGAAGTTCCAAGCAAAATGGGGGAAAAGCCCATTATAAAACCATCAGATCTCATGAGAACTCACTATCACACTAACAGCATGAGGATAACTGCCCGCATGATTAAATTACCTCCCACTGGGTCCCTTCCCACAGCATGTGGAGATTATGGGAACTAAAATTCAAGGTGAAGTTTGGGTGGGGACACAGAGCTAAACCATATCAACATATGACTTAAACTTTGTTGTTGTCTTATGTGACAATAAGGCCAAGATTAGAGTTTTGATCCATGTGTTGGCCAGTTATCCCTATATGTTCCATAACTATAGATTACAATTTTAACTTTTGCCAGTTTTTTTACCTGTGTATTCAATTAGTTTCAGTTTTAAAAAAATAAGAAAGCCGAGGAAACAACCAGAAGCTGATAGCATAAAGTTGTTGACAGTGGTAGAAATATAGGATTTAGGAGCAAAATAATGATCTGTCCATATAAAATATAATAAACTATTAAGGAGTTCTTTTCCAACTCTAGATATGAAATTCTCATCAAGGGATAACCTGCAAGAACATATGGTCTCATCACTGGAACTTACAAAGGATTGTGCATTCTATTACGGAGGCTATTTGTTTTTTTAAGTTCTGAAGGAAGGGAACATGACAGAAGTAACTCAGGTCTGTTGGCTATTTTGTTTAAGAACAAAATTATGGAAGACTTTTTGAATTGGGGGAACATTTGCAATATTGATCTTGTCAAATATTTTCAGCAGTATTATGATATGGTAGTAGAAAAATAAATAATGCCTAAGGGTTTGACATAAAAAAGGAAGTAGGGGAAGAAAATAATCTTAAGAGAAATGGCAGGATATCCTAAAATTGGGCTTAGCTTTGAGTCTTCTAGGTCAGCACCGCCCAGTAGAAATTTCTGTGGAAATGACAGAAAATGTTCTGTATGTGTTCTGTCCAAAATGGTAGCCACTGGCTACATGTGGCTTTGGAATACTTAGAATGTGACTATTGCAACTTACAACCTGAATTCTTTTATTTAATTGTAATTCAAATTTAAATTTAAATAGCCAGGGTGTAGCTAGTAGCTACCATATTGAACAGTACGTTTTAGAGACGGTATCACATAGATAGAACTATGGCATCTTATTTTTTCTTTTAAAAATAATTGTGATTTTAGATTTTTAGTATGTTTGAGAAGAGACTAATACAGCTAGCATGCGTAGTAAAGAATAAATGTATTGACTGAGATCTACTTAATATAAAGATATACCACTGGTTTAAAATCATTAAAATACACATATGTGCATGTATGTATATATGTATGCATTATATTAAAATTTAACATATTTAAACTACATAATATAAAGGTATATTGCTAACTTTAATATTATTAGTATATATATACTTACTGATGCATAATCATATTTGATAAGAAAGAAAATATATGTATTAAACTCCAGGATATGTGGTTATCATAATAGTGAAAATTAATGAGTATTTTCAAATTGTGGTGATCTTATGCACATTTATTACTATCAGTGATTACTCTTATTTATTAATCAGAGAAAAGAACAGAGGGAATGACAGAGGGAAAGACCGATTGAAACAACAAACGGGCCTCTTGGGGGGACAGAATTGCTTGACCAAAGTGTGAATTAAGGATGAAAGAAGAAAGAAACAATTCTTGAAATTTATCTTTTTGAGCATTTTGAGTTGGGATGAACCAGAATTGACAAATTTTGCCTGCTTTCTATAAAGAGAATTGGTTTTTTGCAGCAGAGTTTCAAAACTAAAAATGTATTAATGATTGAAATCCTTATAAAGTAAGACTAAAAGGGTCGAAATAATTTTTTTTCTACAAGGAAGATGATGAGCACTGGAGTCAAAGGGATGCAGCTTCAAATCCCAGCTCTGTTTCTTTCTTGCTAATTTTGGATGAGTGACCCTGCCCTACTGATACTCAGTTTTCTTACCTGTGAATTATAGAGAATAAAAATATTCCCTTGGTAGGTTTGTAGAGAGGATGAGAAGAGAAATGAATGTCAGGCACTTAATATAATGTTTAATAGAGTAAGTCCTCAAATGGTAGTTAATATTAAACATTGATGAAATACTAATAAATTAGAAGAAAGAGCATTGCAAGTTCCATGGGCCTGTTTCAAGAACGGTAATGAAATTATAACCTAGGAAATACTTATGAGGAGATATCATCCAAATACACATGAATGGAGGTATGGAAAAGTCTGAGAGAAAAGTGTGAAACTTATGAATTTGAAATGAGGACTTATTAAAGATGTGAACCTTTTATTACAATTTGAAATCTTGGGGAATGATAATTGAAATGGAGAAAATCTGTTTAAAAAATTCAAGGTTTGTGGAGTAGTAATAAACCCTGAATTTATGGGAAATAGAAACGCTGAAACTACTTACTTGTAGAATTTTCAAGTGTTCTTAGATTTTCTAGGAACAAGGTGAAGATAAGAATACATCATGATCACTGAGGTCTTACATTCAAAAGGGATAAACTGCAACAGAGACTTATCTGAAGGCTTTTCCCATACCATAATATCTTAGTCACGAAGAAGTAGTTTTTAGTTTTTAATAAGTGGAAAAACAATTAGAAATCACTAAGATACTTATATATGCTTGATAGCTACTATTTAAAAAGCTCTGTAATCCATCTCCGAAGTATTCTCCTTAATCTTTTCCTGTTTGATTTCTAACAGGAAAACTATACATGCAGTTCTGTTTTCTTCAATGTGTTTCTTAAATCTTTGTATTCTGTTTCTTAAAAATTAAAAAAATTAAAAACCACAATATATATCACATGTAAAATGCTGTACATATTTAATGTATACAATTTGAGTTTGGAAAGATGTATACACCCAGGTTTGTATTTTGATTTTTATTCATTTATTTTGGTCAACAGATTTAATAAAATCTCTTTCTTCCAGATTTCTATGTAGTATGTGACATTGATGATCATTTCTCTCTTCCTAAGATTATTTTTAGGATTCTCCTATTTCTCCTCTGACTATTCCTTCTGGAACTCATTTTCTCTTCTCTTGGTCTTCTAAATATGTCTTTGTTTTTGCTTTCAGATCTTTTTTCTTTCCATTTTATACAATGACCATCTGATCCTAGCCCATGCTTTCAACCTTCATTTCTACTCATATTTCTCCCAGTCCTACATCTTTGGACCTAAGCTCTCTTCAGGTTTTAGCCCTGCCTTCCCAATAATGTTTATTGAATGTCTCCAACTGGGTGCCCTGCAACTCAAAGTTAACATTTCTGAAAGTAACTTATAAATTTCCAATTTGGGGTTGTGTCTTCCCTGTTTCTAAAATTGCACTATTTCTTAGGCAGATAAGAAATTTCTGCCATCTTTGATTCTTCCATCTCTGTTGCCCCTCATATCGAATCAGTTGCTGTGTTTTGTAACTTTTCAGAATTTTGCTATGAAGCAGTCTGGCAGTCTGTAAAACAGTACAAATGACCACTGGGTGGAATCATCATAGACTGAACCAAACTTGGCAAATAATAATTAGAAGGTCCATTAGAACCCTAGCCATTCCCCTGATAGTAGGCCAGTTGAAGCTGTATGATTGGGGTAAATACCTGAGATTGGCTGTCTCACAGCCACTGGAAAACTAGGACGCTAACACACAAAAAGGGAGACTCAGTGAGGAAGTTTAATAGGTGAATGAAAGAGAATAGCTCCCTCTGCTGCAGAGGGGGTCCCAGAGAAACTGGTGGCCGTTTCCGTAGTAGAATGCGCAGAGGGTTTTATAGATGAGCTTGAGGAGGCAGTGTTTGATTTACATAGGGCACGAAAGATTGGTCGGACCAGGTGTGCCATTTGCATAAGGTAAGAGAAACTGGTTAGGGATAGGTGTGTCATTTGTATAGTTCATGAAAAACCTGGCCACCCCACCCTAATATTTTAATATGCACATAATAAATGGGTTCACTACCTTGGCTGGTGCAATGTTACCGCCTTCTAGGTTTTTTTGTTTTTTTTTTTGAGATTCTACCCTTCCATTTTATTGTTTGTTTCTTCCTTTTCCACTAGTCCTACCAAATCCGTAATGAGTTTTTCATTTTGTTTTATTTTTAGAGATGAGGTCCCTCTTTGTTGCCCAGGCTGGAGTGCAGTGGCATGATCATAGCTCACTGTAACCTCTAATTCCTGGGCTCAAGCAATCCTCCCACCTCAGCGTCCTGAGTAGCTGGTACTACAGTCATGAACCACCATATCCCCCCAATTCCTTATTTTTTTTTATTTGGAAAGATGGGGTCTGCTTCTTTACTGTACACGAGGTTACAAAGAAGAGGGAACCTGGAGCCTACATGTTGAACATACTTGGCTTCTAGGTAGCCCTTTTCTATTGTCACAGCTGCTGGCATTCTCTTGTGCAAGCTTCTAGCTAGCTTATCTATGTCTGCAGCTCAATTTTTCAGGCTGCTCTTTGTTAGAAAAGAAATGATTTGGGGGCTGCTTTTGTTAAAAGGGAAATTCCCCCAATGACTCTGTTGCCCTTACTATCTGCCTAAATAATTTCTTTCTAGCTCCTGTATCACAGTTATGCAAGAAAATAGATTTTGGAAATAAAGCATGGCTTGATTTTTTTTAAAGTAGTAAATGATGGAAGACGAGAAGAATGGGCTGTGAGCCCAGCCAATGGGGGCATTCACATTCTTCCTAATCTCTTGACGACTGTAGTGTGTAAGTCATGTCTTCAAAGTAGCTTTTCTGTATAGCTTTGTTAGTATTCCATAGATAACAATCTCTCTATAAATATTTTTGAATACCTTAACAGACTGCAAGCAAGTACTACTTTGAATGAGACAAGAGAAAAAATTTAGTTAAAAGCTGCAGATAAGATTTTAATTTGATTTTTTTCCCCTGCTATAAACCTTTTAAAATATAATAGAAAGGAAAAGATTTGAAGAGCAAACTGGGTCTTGAGTGGCCCAAAATAATGTGCACTTTTGTGTTGTGTCACCTTGCTTTTTATAATTACAGACTACCTTTTGTCAGCTGCTTTAAGACGTGTTCTCTGGCATCTAAAGGTTAGGTTCTGGTCATTTTTTGTTTTGTTTGTAACTCCTTCTTACCCAAGGCCCATTTATAAAATCTTTTTTTTTAAATAAAGAAAATGGATTTTTGCATCTTGCCTTACTGACAAGTTTACAAATTGCCAATCTTTGTTCTTTTCTCTCCCTACCAATTTTTCATGGTGGTAATTAAGGACTGTAAATTTTACTTTATCATTTGTGTTAGGAATAGTAGCATAAATCATAGTAATAGCACCGTTTATTTCAGTAATGCCAGCCTGCCTGCAAATCATTTGTAAATTGGTTCCATGGATGTAGGTCTATCAAATTAATAAAAAAACCACCTGCATACATTTCCTGAGCTTATTTGAAAGGCTTAGTAACAGCGAGGTAGAAAGATCATTGCTGACCTTTCCATTTTTATTTATGTATAAGTTCTGAGTAGCTCATGCATATGTTTTCATTTTGAACCCTGGCTAATAGCTAGCTGAGCATTTTATGTAATGCCTTTAAAATTTTTTTGCAACACAGGCTGAAATTTGTGTTGCAAATAATATGCCTTCCAGATGGTCCTACTGTGTTTCATAACAGTAATCATAATGTTCAATTGAACATAAAATTATGTGCCATTTGTGAATTTATGGGAAGTAATGCTTTTGTGTTGGCAAAAGATTTTCCAAATGAGCATAATAGTTTTCAATATTGGGAAGTTAAGCAAGAGTCACTTATGTTTTCCCCTTGTACCCAGAGAGTTGATACCAGTGTGATGTTCTGAATATGGAGGACAGAGAGAATCTTTCCTTGTATGCTTTCCTTAGATGCCTACTTGTGCTCTCTGGAGCAATAGCTAAGACAATTCCAGTTCATGTGAGGCTGTCTCCAGTACACTGTTGATATAACATCCTGGGCTCTGTCCTGGATATGTACGTTCCTTTCGGGGCCCTCCGGGCATACACAATGCATGTCCAGCTCACTTCTTACTTATTGGTCCTACCCTTAGAAGAGGAAGGAGAATTTAAATTTAGTAACGGCTTACTTCTAGTCTTATCTCTAGTCAAATATTTTTAGGGGAAAAAAAACAAGAGTTTTTATTTTAATTTTGCATTTAGAATTGCAAATGTGAGGCAAAATCGAGTTTTTGAGATCTCAGAATGAAAACATAAAAATTATAACATGTAACTTTGTTTTTGTGTAGATCTTCTCATTTCCGTTTCTGGTATATAAACTTCTCTTTAAGAAATCATTATCTGAATCTAAATTCCATATTTCATTAGTGTTATTTATTGTAGGGTCTTTGAGTTTAGCCTGAAAAATAAAAAAAAATGTATAGAGAATTTAACTTTCATAAGCAACCTGCTCTTATATATAAGAAGATAATAAGTTTCCTTTAAATTCTTAATAGTTATATCTAGTTTCATTCTCTGTATATTATTTACTGTAGTCTCTGTGCTATTTAATAGATAATATTGAAGACTTCACCCTTAGGGAGTTGAAATAGTCTTTTAAGCAAATCCACTCACTATTTTTTTTCTAGTCGTCTTCCTGGATATTCTTATAAGTAATTGGCAATAATTTACTTTGAAGGATTTATTTTTATTAGAAAGAGAAAAGATGAGAGCAATAGATTGCCTTGAATCTTATTATTCTCTAAAGAAGTTAGTCTAACTAGTTTACTTCTATGTAGTAACATCAGAGAGCCCTAGAGTAAGTTTGATGCATTTTGAAACACTGTTGAATAATTGTTTCAGTAACCATTTTATAATTTAGTCCTAAGTATGTATGCAATAATTTTCATGGAGAAAAAGCTTTGGAAAACAATAGATTAAAATGCTAAGTTATTAAGCAAAGATTTTAAAGAGTGACGGTTTTTATTATTATGGACTCTTCCATATAGAAGAGTTGAAGCTAGTGTTGGAAACAGCTGAGGTTGAGTGCAGTGGCTCATGCCTGTAATCCTAGCACTTGGGGAGGCCAAGGTGGGAAGACTGCTGAGCCAAGGAGTTGAAGATCAGATTGGGCAACATGAGACCCTATCTCTACAAATAATTAAACATTAGCCAGACATGGTAGTGTGTACCTACTGTCTCAGCTACTCAGGAGGCTGAGGCAGGAGGATCGCCTAGTCTAGGAGGTTGAGGCTGCAGTGAGCCATGATTGTGCCACTGCACTCCAGTCTGGGCAACAGAGCAAGACCTTGTCTCCTTTAAAAAAAAATCTGAAAGGGAATCCATAAATACTGTTTTATATATAGATCTATTTGAGTAGATATACATGTATTTGTAAATATAGATTATGCTTTCATTCTCTGATGTTACAGTAATCAATTTTACTACATTACTGTGGGAGAGAATAAGTTAAAATGCATTAGCCACAAAGAATTTTTTAGCCTATTGGGCTTACTGTGCTTATGAGACTTTGAAATATTTGTGTAAGTTCTTAGATAAAAGCCATAAAATTAAATGCTGAAAGCCATCACATTTCATTTAACAATAAACCTGTGATGAACTGATCAAGTTCTCAAAGATGGTGGAATAAATGATCTTTCTTTTCACCTCTGCTCTATTCTAAAATAAATCATCTCCAAATTGTCAACAAGCATGAGAAATTTCTAGCTAAAGACCTTTCTTTCTCTAAGGCTCTGAAAAGAAGGGTTTGGAGTGAAAAGTGCCACAACTACAATAGTAAGTGCATTCTACCAAGAATAAATAAAAATCGCAAAGCCTGACAGTGAAGAATACAGAGAGGAATTCAAGTGACTAAACATCAAATAAAGGATTATCCTTGCTTGTGAAGAATCTATTCCAGTAAGAAATCAATCTCTAAGGGGTCTCTGCATACAAAAGCAGTTGGGGTGTTTTTAAACTCTAAAGAAACTGCAGCTGAGAGCAGTAATCCTAACTGGACAGTGGTCTCCCAACAGGTTTTCAGGCATTTGAAATGGACATCTGCCTTGGCCTTTTTCTGTACAGTTACTAGGTC
The DNA here is from genome assembly GCA_036589455.1 of Ateles fusciceps. Lineage (NCBI taxonomy): Eukaryota > Metazoa > Chordata > Mammalia > Primates > Atelidae > Ateles > Ateles fusciceps. Next base: position 2,264,244 of record JAZHEH010003090.1, read on the forward strand.
CTGACTATATTTATTCAGAAAGCAGCTGTCCTAAATCAGTGACACCCACACTGTCATTAAAATAAATTTGGTACTATATTTTTTACAGCTCTATTAACTTTACCATTTGACTTTCTACTTTGTTTTGTTTTTACTTTTTTTTTTAAGACAGGGTTTCACCATTTGGTCAGGCTGGTCTTGAATTCCTGACCTCTGGTGATCTGCCCGTCTTGGCCTCCAAAGTGCTTGGATTACAGGCGTGAGCCACCGCACCCGGTGACTTTCTACTTTGTAAAAGTGAAGTAAAGAAAATTAAAGACTGAGTATATTGTTTAAGTGAATGCCAACTACATTAAAATCCCATGAACAGTAACGGAGGTAGCAGAAATAAAGTGACAGATTTAACACTGCTGTCTGTCTAAGTGTCAAACACAGTTAAGTGATTTGCTGAATTCTTAAAATGGTTTGGTGCCATAGTAGTATAACAGCTAGCATACAACGCTAAAAAGTAGAGCTAAAAAGTAGAGCACAGTTTTGTCTTAGTATGTGGAAAAAGGTAGATGCCCTTGAGTATCAAGCAAATTGCTACTGAAAGTGGTATGTTTCTAGATGAAAAATAGGTTTGATTAATGAAAACAAAATAATTGAAATGTATTCATCTGCTCATTCTTGCATTCATTCATTTATCAAACATTTTTTGAGTACTTGTTATGAGCCTGGCTCTAGGATACAAAGTCACGGAATACATGGTCTGTGCTCTCCTGGAGATTTCACTCTAATAACTTTAATTTGTTCAAAGTATTTTATTAGTGTATTAGTCCATTCTCACACTGCTGTAAAGAAATACCAGAGACTAGCTAATTTATAAAAAGGAAAGAGTTTTAATTGACAGTTTCGCATGGCTGGGAAGGTCTCAGGGAACTTACAATCATGGCAGAAGGGGAAGCAGGCACATATTACATGGCGACAGGAGAGAGAGAAATCGAAGGGGGGAAGAGCCCCTTATAAAATCAGCAGATCTTGTGAGAACTCCCTTGCTATCACGAGAGCCGCATGGGGAAAACCACCCTCATGAACCAATCTCCTCCCACTAGGTCCCTCCCTTGACATGTGGGATTATCATTTGATGAGATTTGGGTGGCATACAGAACCAAATCACATCAGTTAGTTAATGTTTGTTGGATTTACGACAAGCAATAATTCTCCAAATTTTTTGAATATATTTATATTTACTTTAAATACCTCTGCTTTTATTTTGTAATAAAAAAATGAAAGACAAAACAAATAACACGAAACCATGCTGGTACACTGGGAGTCTACAGAATAAGGATACTTCCTTTACTCTCACAGGAAGAAAACATATTTTCATTCTATGGTAAGGACTGTACCTTTTCTACTAGAGTGACTTTTTGTCTTAGAAGTTTATAGATATACTTACATTGCCGGTGAAATCTGTCACAATGTTAGTAAACTAATACATTTCACATTTTTAGCTTAGGTAATAATTCTATAGGACAATATTATACATGTTTAAGTAAATGAGAAGAATTTGTTCCCTAAATAGGAGATATTATAATTCTTCCCAAGAGAATTGTAGATAATATTGTTTAGAAAATAGGCAGGCCATTGAAATGTGTTGAAGTCATCAATGTCAACTTTCAGCTTTTCTTGCATAGGTTCACCTGTGTTTTGTATTATAAGTTCTACTCTGGGTAAGCACTCTTGCATTACATGAAGCTTGATATATATGGGGGTTTATAGACTCAGTCATTTAACAAATATTTTTTGAGCACCAACCATAAGTAGCATATTGTTCTCGTGCCTGGGGTTGTAAGCGTGAACAAGATAAAGCTCCTGCCTTCAAGGAGCTCACATTTCAGGGAAAATCTAGACAAAAGGTGCAGGTAGAAAGCATAAGTGATTGTCCCACAAATGAGCTACCTTCAGGAAATAAAACATTGTAGTATGAGAACTGTTACTCTTTCAACAGATACTTAGTGTGCTCCTACTGTGTACAAATCACAGTTCTAGGTATTGGATCTTCCTTTAATCTTCAAATTCAGAAGATCTTAAATGCATTCCAGAAATTTGTTTTTTATAAGTACATTGTGTGAGTTTACAATCAGAAATTGTTTTTGAAATTACCTCTTTAATCAATTTCTTTTGACTGTAAATTATCCTACCTGGATTTGTGGTAAGAACTATCTAGCAGAAAATTCAGAGCAGGAAGCACACTGTGATGATGGTTTTATTTGTTGTTGACTGATAGAAAACCATTGTAATCTTAACTAGGCAAACTGATGGCTAAGATGGTGTTTCAGAGGCAACATTGAAAAGCCTCTCTTAGATTCTCACTGAAAGGAAAAGCAGCTTACTTCACCAAGAAACTGCAGGAATGACTCAGGTATTGCCAAAACTTTTCTCGAAAAGCAACTCTGGTTCTACTCAAATACTTAGATGAGCACTTTAAAATTATAGAGTTATTCACTATAAACCTTACAGAGATTTGCCTGGAAGATTTTTGAGGGTTGGATCCTAATGTGGCTCCTGAACCATGTTTAGTTTATTCCAATTAAAAAGTTAAACCATTGTTGCAATTTAGTAGAGAAAACTAGAATAGGGTTTTAAAGGGTGGGCAGTGGGTTGATGATGTTGTAGTTTGGGGAAACAAGGGAGCTATCTTTTGTCATAACATGAATGACACATTGGTTCCTTCCTGTAGCTACTATATGCAGTCATTTGCATCACCACTCAAAGCAAGATTTAAAGAATTTAGCAGCAAAAATCCATATTTTTGGAGGACGAAGAAGAGAAGGGAACAAAAAGCACAGAATTAGCTACTTTAATCTATGACTTCTGCATTTACAATTTTTTAATGACCTGTTCTTCTGCCTAATATAACAGAAAGGGTACTTGACAGTCAATTTGGGCAGTAAGAAGGAAGTTGTGAAAAATTAATAGTAGTAAATGAAGCATACTTACTGTAGGATTCTCTGTGACTAGATACTTCAAAGATATGTATTCATTCATTACTTGGCCTGTTGCTCATTCCATCATTCAACCAATATTAGGCATGTCGGACAAAAGACATATGCTGATGTACAAATTAAACATAATCTCTGACCTCTTAGAATTATATTCTTAAGCAGAAGGGAATATGGTACATGACAAATAAAAAGGTTATTCAGCTGGATGACTTACTGTTCTAGACTGTGTCTGGACATTAATCGGTTTTTCTGCAGTGCTTTCAGTAAATCAAAAATAGCATCCTGTTCTTTTGGTAAATGGGTGAAATAATTTAAGATGCCATTGCGGGAGGCTGAGGCGGGCAGATTACTTGAGGCCAGGAGTTTGACAGCAGCATGGCCAACATGGCGAAACGCCCACTCTACTAAAAATAATAAGCTGGGCATGGTGGTACGCGCCTGTTGTCCCAGCTACTCAGGAGGCTGAGCCGTGAGAATCACTTTAGCCCAGAAGGAGGAAGTTGCAATAAGCAAAGATCACACCGCTGCACTCCAGCCTTGGTGACAGAGCAGGATACTGTCTCAAAAACAAAACAAGAATTTAAGATGCTTGCTTTAGGAGTTCTGCTGATATTCAAGAATCTCTTCTGTGACTGTGCCTGAGATATAAGCTCTATATTGGCAAGGATTTTGCTTTTGTTGACCACAAGTATCCAGTTCTGTGTGGCAGACACATAATATTTGCTGAATGGCAACCTGGGGCTTTATAAAGTCAGGAATTAATTTAAGTTTCTTGGCACAGGAACAAGTGGAATGAGGAGAATAACAATAATGTCTGATTTAGATCATAACACTTGTTGGAGCTTGATGGGCTCAGATCGTTATAAAATGATCTTTTTATGAAAAATGTTTTTGGAAAAATGAACTCCCTAACCAGTGATGCTTGGTTCTTGTGATGCTCTCATTTTAGAATGAACCAAGAAATTCTAGCCATAATGGAGAATTCTTGTGAATCACTGTTTTGAAGGGAGGTCAAGATAGTTATCCAAGTTTGTCTTGGCAGCAGGATGATATATAGGATTCTAATTATTTGATGATGGACCTTCTGTTTAAAAAGTCATCTTTCTTAAAAAAAATTCAAAGGAGACAACTATTAGCAGCTCCGTGGAGTTATACCAGAGTGAGCTTCAGAACCTTCCTGGATAAAATTCCTTGCGTACTTCCTTCTCTAGATGCAGAATAGACTGTTAGTGAGAAATGACTATGGTCAGCATATTATGTTTATCAGAGACCATAGATTTTAGTTTGTGTCTCTTCATAGAAGTTGTAAGTTGTCCTGTGAACAACACTGTTATGAAAGTTCCCTGACAAATTTTAAAAATTAAGTTGTCCTGATCTCTGAGGGAGTGAAGTTGGAAGAGCAGAGATGGCAATTTGGCTCTCAATCACCACTGTTTTCCAAATGGGTAGTTTTTAGAATGGGAATGTCAGTTATTCTAGCTGACTTCAGTTAAGATTAGATTCTTCATTAGCGTTGACAGGATCTGCTTTGGGAACAGGGGAGGAAAGTCTATGGCAAGATAATCTGAATAAAGACCTTCAATATTCTGTTTGGATCAGAGATGGTTTTCAAATCATATCCCTTTTGTTTCTTATTCCTATTAAAAGATTATGTTATCAAATTAATATGGAAATGAACAGCTTCAAAAGGTAAAAATTGATATCAGCAAAAAAAAAATGGTTAAAAGTTCAAACGAATAAAATAGCAAAATAATGTTTGCTGAATGAGTGAATAAGACCGATATCATAAATATTATTAGGTTCTGAAAGCGTGAGAAATAATAAAATTAACTCAAGCAGCTAGGGTCATATAAGACACCTTAGTTATTGTCTCCGTGGATTGAGTTCCTTGAGCTAAGGTGGCGCTTAACAGGACTCCAGAATCTGGGTTTGCCCCGGCAGGGATCAGCATGGATGTTAACAACTGTCATAAAGTTAGGGCTAATGAGCAAACAAAGCAGTTTCAGTTGATTTTCTGCAGCACACCAAGCATGGAGAACCAATGCCCAGATCAGCAGTATCATTATGACTCCTTTAAAAAGCAGTCATTTGCATAAATCGGATCTCGCATTTAGTTTTATACCAGACTATAATACTTTCAATATTTTGTAAGTAATAAAAATACAAGTGGGGCTATTTCTCAATGGCTTTGTTAACGTATCTTCAACCTAGAAACCATAACTGACAAGCTTGCTTTTCAAAACAATTATATAACTTATGTTTAATTTAATCCTTTGTTCCATTTATTTAATGCATGCTATCTGCTACCTTTCAGTTCTACATTTTTGATTATTTTCCCCTATGAAAGAAAGAGCTGAACTTAGAATTTAAAGTCAACATTACTTGGAACCAGCGAAATGGGATTACATTTCTTCCTTGGGAGTATTTTCCACTTGGTATTGACATGATAAATTCATATGCAATTCACGAATCTGGGATTGGAAGTATTTATGAAGTCCTTTATTTAGTACTGCATGAAGAGATTGAGGGTGGACAACATCCTAATCTGTGAATATGCAACAAGAATTTGGATTACACATTTACTTTCAGCTTTTAGCTACCTTGGGTTGTGAGTGGGAAATAAGAGCTTCAACACTTCTTTATTTACTATCTAAAAAGATGTTTATTTTGTTTCTGGTATTAGAAATAAGGAGTTCTATTCACAAATAAGTGAGATTTTAACCAAATTTATTCTAAAACATTTCTGCTTGTATTATATGATCAATATAAAATAAGAGTAACTGAAAATGCCAGCAGATAATTGCAGACTGTTTAAACTTTTTAAAATCTAGGATTAAATATACCAAGTAACTTTTCTTGTATATTTACATTATTTTCTCAGTCTTTCATAAACTCAGCTGAAAATCCAAATGTAAAAAATTCATGCTATGCTTTTACAAAACATCCCTCATATATTATATTTTATTAATACAGTATGAATTTTTTTGCTATCTGCTCATTTCAAAAATTGCACATTTTTTGAGAAGCTACTTTAAGCATTCACCATTTTACACAGTACCTAAATATTTCAGGCAAGTACATTGCATGTACATATAAAATTGTGTAAGTATATATATTCTCTATATACATACTGACTCTATAGATACACATGCATATACACACATACAGTATTTTTGTGCCGCACAGGTGAATTGTTTTCAGTATGTTGATTTGAACTATTGTTATCCTTTTATCCTTCAACAACTCTATCATTTGAATCAACTCCCAGCTAATTGGAAATGAATATACATAGTAGTCAATTTGAATAAACTCCCTTCGGGCTATTTTAGGCCCTCTGTACAAGACTGCAAGATTCCTTTCTCCTTTAATGGATAGTATTAATAACATTGCTGATGGCAGCAAAAGTTTATATACTTTGATAATCTATAGGTAAATCTCATCTTATAAGAGTGTGGTATGAATGAAGTACTTAATTAGTATACAGTGCTACGTACTGTATGAATTGAGTCAGCATGTTTTATAGTAATCAGGAACTCAGAAAACCTATAAATAGGACATGAAAGGATATTTTTATTATTATATATTGAACCTTAGATTTGGACCATCTTGACATGTCTTAACATGGTAAATTTGACAAATATTTATATCACCTTTTTCAGGTATAATTTAAAAATATGTATATATAGGTATAATGCTCATATATAACTATATACTTATTAATAGCATAGAAAGAATGGTTTCTTACTCTTCAATATTGTGGCAAGGTCTGTACGCTTTTGCATAAGAAATATTACACATACAAAAATGATACAGGTTTTAAAATAACAGATTTTTGTGTAAACTTTAAAGCACAGACATGTTTTTCTAAGTTTTTCTAGTATTTAATAAATACAGAAAAACATGGCTGTGTATTTAATACTTACATCTGAATTATTTTCAATGTGACCTTAAGCCATGGCCCTGAGTATTTTAAACCTTTCAATCTGAAATGCATTATGGGAGATGACTGGCAGCAGCGAGACTCAGACTATGGAGAGAGCTTTGCTGTGATCCGTTACCTTCTGACAACATGAGTTATAACTCACAAAGAAAGGAACTTAAATAGAACTCCATGTACCACCACCTTTTGGCCACACTTGGATGGCTGCAGTAAAATCTTTGCCTTTCTACCAATGCAAGTGATCTAACAACATGCCAAAAATAAATCATTTACGTGACTTTTACTCTTTATGTTTTACTACGTAATGATTCTTCTAACAAATGATAAAGAGAAAATAATTGTTTGGATGTTTCTTTCCCATCAACTCATCCTTCCTGGCACATTTTCTGTTCCCTGAAATAGTTCTTTGGAAAATCAGGAAAGAGCATGTGATGTTTCTATTAAAATGCTAGTGATACATTGCACCATGCTGAGACCTGATCTAGAAAAATGAACGCTGCAAATTTGCCCTAGGGACATTTCAGTACTATGCAAACACTCGGAGGAGAATGTTAGAGCTTCTACTCAACGCTACACTTTAATATATTATCTAATTTCTAAATGTGACAACTTTCCTGGTAGGGGACAGCATGCAGGCCATCTGTCAGAATGAATGCTAACTTAGCCTGAAAGACCCTGAGCAACATTTGTTTAGGGCACTAGAGTAAATCTACTAGGCATAATCAGCTTGGGCACTCATTGAGTTCAAGGGTGTTTTGTGTGTTAGAGGTGTATCGAGTTGTCTTCTCCAGCTACCAACACTTAAAATGACTCTGATAAACCACTTTATTCATGGTGGCAGCAATAGTCAATTTTGAGGCCATCCATTTCAAGATAAAGTGTTTCTTTCACATTGGCCTTTGAACTGGGGTGGCCAGAAAGAGAACAGGATAACAGCAACAAACAGTAACTATTGTGCAAAAATTCTTATGTTGCCCTGTCACAGAAGTGGAATCTGATCCTGAGAAATTTGCTGTCCTTATGTCTACCTCCCTGAAAATGGTTTAGATTATTTATAAATTAAACGCTTGTTTAGCTAAAACTTGTTTAAATAACAGTGTAGTTCTAATCTTGTGGCGGCATCATATTCAGTTCTGGAGATGGCAAAAAGTGAAGATTCTTAGCAAAACAAATACGTAATGACAACTGCAAATAAACAGACATACCGTAAAACCTCAAGAGAATTTATTGAATAACCTCACTTGGAAACTTACATGAAGAACTGAAGTCCTTAAAGAATGAATAAATAATGAATTCCATTATTTCTGGGTACTTATTGTTGTTGCCAGTCCTGTTATAAATCTTAAAACTACCAACACTTCAGATTTAAGTTTGAAAACATGCTACAGATTAAATACATGGTGCAGTGAAATTTAAATGTGAAATCATCACTTGCGGACCACCAGCCTTCCTATCTAGAGTGAAAATAGCACATTCTTATGTCCAAATTCATCCAAATTCAGTTTTCAGGTATTTTAGTGATGGAATCTGCCTGGCAAGAGGCCATCAATTTCATACAAACATTTCTCAGTAGGGTTGCCTTGTCATATACTTCTGTAAATGGGAGTTTGGAAACTTTAAATGAAACAGTGTGTAAAGTTTTCTTTGCTGAGTGTTATTAACTGAGGGACTCTGAATTAATTTAGCATCCAGGTCTGTTCTTTCAGCCATAAGCCATGCTGTCAGGGAAACTTAATTACACTTTAAGTGGGATGCAAATGAGTTGTGACACAACATCATTTCACATGAAAGGTTCATTACTTACATTAACTTGCACAATGCTCACTCCTAAGCCTAGGACTCATTACAATATTCCTGGGATTATATTTTTTAAACATAGTTAAATGCAGGTGGGGCTTTAACTTTTAATAACCTGTTACTTTCTTAATATTTAAAACTATAAAGGTTCACTTTATTAAGTGATTATGAATTGAACTACTGGATACTTGAACATCCAAAGGCTTACAGGGGAAAAAAATGTTCTACCGTGTGTCTGCTCCATAGCAAATTTTCAGTACCAGATTATTAAGTTGTAAATTTACAATTAAATTTAAATTTTAAGTTATGTTATTTATAAATACTATTGTATTTATAATGGGATTATTAAATCAAGCTAGTTAACATATCCATCACCTCAAATACTTAACATTTTATGTGGTGAGAACATTTGAAATACACTCTTAGCAATTATAAAACATAGAATACTCGTATTAACTATATTCACCAAGCTGTGCAATAGAACTGAAAAACTTCCATATTCCTCCTGTATAATTGAGACTTTGTACTCTTTGACCATCATCTCCCTCTTTTCCCCTCCCCTCCAGCCTTTCTAACCACCATTCTGCTTTCTGCTTCTATGAGTTCTTCATTTTTTATTTTTTTTAAGATTTCACATATAAGTGAAAACATATAGTTTTTGTCTTTCTGTGCCTGTCTTATTTCATTTTCCATAATATCCTTCAATTCCATGTTGTCACAAAAGACAAAATTATGTTCTTTTTTTATAAGACTAATAGTTTTTAACTGTGCATTTATACCCCCTTGCCCATTTTTAAATTAGAATTTTTGCTTTCTTCATAGTGACTTGTTTGAGCTCCTTACACATTTTGGATATTAAACCCTGATAGGATATATGCCTTATAAGTATTTTCTCCCAATCTGTGGGCTGTCTCTGCAAACTTTTAATTGTTTCCTTTGCTGTACAGAAGCTTTTAAATTCGACATAATTCCATTTGTCTACTTTTGCTTTTGTTCCCAGTACTTTTGGGGTTAAATCCAAGAAATCATTGCCCAGACGGTTATTGTGTAGATTTCCCTCATGTTTACTTCGAGTAGTTTTACAGTTTCTGGTCATATGCTTAAGTATTTAATCTACTTTGAGTTTATTTTTGTATATGGTATGGGGCAAGATTTCAATTTCACCTTCCACATGTGGATACCCAGTTTTTAAATTATTATACTTTAAGTTCTGGGGTACATGTGCAGAACGGGCACATTTGTTACATAGGTGTACATGGACCATGGTGGTTTGCTGCATCCATTGCTCTGTCATCTACATTAGGTATTTCTCCTAATGCTATTCCTCCCCAACCCTCCCACCCTGCTGCTGTTCCTTCCCTATCCCCCCACCCCCCTGATAGGCCCCAGTGTGTGATGTTCTCCTCCCTGTGTCCATGTGTTCCCATTGTTCAACACCCACTTATGAGTGAGAACATACGGTGTTTGATTTTCTGATCTTGTTTCAGTTTGCTGGGAATGATGGTTTCCAGCTTCATCAATGTCCCTGCAAAGAACATGAACTCATCCTTTTTATGGCTGCATAGTATTCCATGGTGCATATGTGCCACATTTTCTTTATCCAGTCTATCATTGATGGGGAGGGACAGTGGGTGGTGGGGGAGTTGGGGAGAGATAGCATGGAGAGAAGTGCCACAAATAGGTGATGCGGAGGAAGGCAGCAAATCACACTGCCATGTGTGTACCTATGCAACAATCTTGCATGTTCTTCACATGTACCCCAAAACCTAAAATGCAATTAAAAAAGAAAAAAATCTGGAGTTAACTTTTGTATAAGGTATAAGGTTTCAGCTTTCTGCGTTTGGCTAGCTAGTTTTCCCAACACCATTTAATAAATAGAGAATCCTTTCCCCTAGGCTTGTTTTTGTCAGGTTTGTCAAAGATCAGATGGTTGTAGATATGTGGTGTTATTTCTGATGCCTCTGTTGTGTTCCATTTGTCTGTATCTTTGTTTTGGTACCAGTAACATGCTGTTTCGATTACTATAGCCTTATAGTATGGTTTGAAGTCAGGTAACGTGATGCCTCCAGCTTTGTTTTTCTTTGTGTAGAATTTTCTTGGCTAGGTGGGCTCTTTTTTGGTTCCATATGAAATTTAAGGTGTTTTTTTCCAATTCTGTGAAGAAAGTCAATGGTAGCTTGATGGTGATAGCTTCGAATCTATAAATTACTTTGGGCAGTATGACTATTTTCACAATATTGATTCTTCCTAACCATGAGCATGAAATGTCTTTGTATCTGTTTGTATGCTCTCTTATTTCCTTGAGCAGTGGTTTGTCATTCTCTTTAAAGAGGTCCTTCACATCCCTTGTTAGTTGTATTGCTAGGTATTTTATTCTCTTTGTAGCAATTGTGAATGGGAGTTCATTCATGATTTGGCTCTCTGTTTGTCTGTTATTGCTGTATAGGAATGCTTGTGATGTTTGCACATTGATTTTATATCCTGAGACTTTGCTGAAGTTGCTTATCAGCTTAAGGAGATTTGGGCTGAGATGATGGGGTCTTCTAAATAAACAATCTGGTCATTTGAAAATAGAGACAATTTGACTTCCTCATTTCCTATTTGAATACCTTTTATTTCTTTTTCTTGCCTGATTGCCCTGGCCAGAACTTCCAATACTATGTTGAATACAATTGGTGAGAGAGGGCATCCTTGTCTTGTACTGGTTGCCAAAGGGAATGCTTCCAGTTTTTGCCAATTCAGTATCATATTGGCTGTGGGCTTGTCATAAACAGCTCTTATTATTTTGAGATACATTCCATCAATACCTAGTTTATTAAGTTTTTAGCATAAAGGGATGTTCAATTATATCAAAGGACTTCTCTGCATCTATTGAGATAATCATATGGTTTTTGTCTTTGGTTTCTGTTTATGTGATGGCTTACATTTATAGATTTGCATATGTTGAACCAGCCTTGCATTGCAGTGATAAAGCTGACTTGCTTGTGATGGGTAAGCTTTTTGATGTGCTGTTGCGTTTGATTTGCCAGTATTTTATTGCCAGTATTTTACTGAAGATTTTTGTGTCAATGTTCATCATGGATATTGGCCTGAAAGTTTTTTTTTTAGTTGCATCTCTGCCAGGTTTTGGTATCAGGATGATGTTGGTCTCATAAAATGAGTTAGGGAGGATTGCTTCTTTTTCTATTGTTTGGAATAGTTTCAGAAGGAATGATGCCAGCTCCTGTTTGTACCTCTGGTAGAATTCAGCTGTGAACCCATCTGGTCCTGGACTTTTTTTGGTTGGTAGGCTGTTAATTGCTTCCTCAACTTCAGACCTTGTTATTGGTCTATTCAGGGATTCAACTTCTTCCTGGTTTAGTCTTGGGAGGATGTAAGTGTCCAGGAATTTATCATTTTTTTTCTCAATTTTCTGGTTTATTTGCATAGAGGTTTTTGTAGTAATCTCTGATGGTAGTTTGTATTTCTGTGGGATCTGTGGTGATATCCCCTTTATCATGTTTTATTGCATCTATTTGAATCTTCTCTCTTTTCTTTTATATTAGTCAGGCTAGCGGTCTATCTATTTTGTTGACCTTTTCAAAAAACCAGCTCCTGGATTTGTTGCTTTTTTTAAAGGGTTTTTTTGTGTCTCTATCTCCTTCAGTTCTGCTTTGATCTTAGTTATTTCTTGCCTTCTGCTGGCCTCTGAGTTTGTTTGATCTTGCTCTTCTAGTTCTTTTAATTGTGATGTTAGAATGTCAATTTTATATCTTTCCTCACTTCTCTGGTGGGCATTTAGTGGTATGTATTTTCCTCTAGACACTTCTTTAAATGTGTCCCAGAGATTCTGGTATGTTGTGTCTTTGTTCTCTTTGGTTTCAAAGAACATCTTTATTTCTGCCTTCATTATTTATCCAGTAGTCATTCAGGAGTAGGTTGTTCAGTTTCTATGTAGTTGTGTGGTTTTGAGTGAGTTTCTTAATCCTGAGTTTGAATTTGATTGCACTGTTGTCTGAGAGAATGTTTGTTATTAATTCCATTCTTTTGCATTTGCTGAGGAGTGTTTTAGTTCCAATTATGTGGTCAATTTTAGAATAAGTGTAATGTGATGCTAAGAAGATTGTATATTCTGTGGATTTGGAGTGGAGAGTTCTGTAGATGTCTATTAGTTCTGCTTGGTCCAGATCTGAGTTCAAGTCCTGGATATCCTTGTTATTTTTCTGTCTCGTTGATCTATCTAATATTGACAGTGGGGTGTTAAAGTCTCCAACTCTTACTGTGTGAGAGTTTAAGTCTTTGTAGGTCTTTAAGAACTTGCTTTTTGTATCTGGGTGCTCCTGTATTGGGTACACATATATTTAGGATAGTTAGGTCTTCTTATTGTATTAATCCCTTTACCATTGTGTAATGTACTTCTTTGTCTCTTTTGATCTTTTGTTGTCTGTTTTATCAGAGACTAGAACTGCAACCCGCTGCTTTTTTGCTTTCATTTCCTTTATAAATCTTCCTCCATCTCTTTATTTTGAGCCTATGTGTGTTTTTGCATGTGAGATGTGTCTCCTGAATACAGCACACTGAGGGTCTTGATTCTTTATCCAATTTGCCAGTCTATGTCTTTTGATTAGGGCATTTAGCCCATTGACATTTAAGGTTAATATTCTTATGTTTAATTTGATCCTGCCATTTTGATGCTAGCTGGTTGTTTTGCCTGTTAGTTGATGCAGTTTCTTCATAGTGTTGATGGTCTTTACCATTTGGTACATTTTTGCAGTGGCTAGTACTGGGTTCCTTTTCATGTTTAGTGGTTCTTTCAAGACCTCTTGTAGGGCAGGTCTGGTGGTGACAACTTGCAGCAGTTGCTTATCTATAAAGGATTTTATTTCTCTTTTGCTTATGAAGCTTAGTTTGGCTGGATATGAAATTCTGGGTTGAAAGTTCTTTTCTTTAAGGATGTTGAATGTTGGCCCCCGCCCTGCTTCTGGCTTGTAGGGTTTCTGCTAAGATATCCTTTGAGTCTGATGGGCTTCTTTTTGTGGGTAACCTGACCTTTCTCTCTGGCTGCTCTTAGCATTTTTTCCTTCATTTCAACCCTGGTGAATCTGACAATTATGTGCCTTGGGGTTGCTCTTCTTGAGGAATACCTTTGTGGTGGTCTCTGTATTTTCTGTATTTGAATGTTGGCCTGCCTTGCTAGGTTGGGGAAGTTCTCTTGGATAATATTCTGAAGAGTGTTTTCCAACTTGGTTTAATTCTTCCTGTCACTTTCAGGTACACTTATAAAAACATAGATCTGGTCTTTTCACATAATCTCATATTTCTTAGAGGCTTTGTTCATTTCTTTTCAGTCTTTTTCTCTAATCTTGCCTTCTCACTTTATTTCATTTATTTGATCTTCAATCTCTGATATCCTTTCTTCTGCTTGATTGATTCTACCATTAAAACTTGTGTATGCTTCATGAAGTTCTTGTGCTGTGTTTTTCAGCTCCATCAAGTCGTTCATGTTCTTCTCTATGCTGGTTATTCTAGTTAGCATTTTGTCTAACTTTTTTTTTTAAGGTTCTTAGCTTCCTTGTATTGGGTTTGAACATGCTCCTTTAACTTGGAGAAGTTAGTTATTATCCACCTTCTGAAGCCTGCTTCTGTCAGTTCATCAAACTCATTCTCTGTCTAGGTTTATTTCCTTGCTGGTGAGGAGTTTTGTACTCTTGGAGGAGAAGAGGCATTCTGATTTTGGAATTATCAGCCTTTTTGCAGTAGTTTCTTTCCATCTCTGGATTTTTCTACCTTTGGTCTTTCAAGTTAGTGACCTTTGGATGGGTTCTCTGAGTGGATGTCCTTTCTGTTGATGTTGAAACCATTTCTTTCTGTTTGTTAGTTTTCCTTCTTACAGTCAGGTCCCTCCTTTGCAGGTCTGCTGGAGTTTTCTGGAGGTCCACTCCAGATCCTGCTTGCCTGGGGAAACACCAGTGGGGGCTGCAGAACAACACGGATTGCTGCCTTTTCCTTCCTCTGATAGCTTCATCCCAGAATGGTACCCACCAGATGCCAGCCAAAGCTCTCCTGTATGAGGTGTCTGTTGGCCCCTGCTGGGCAGTGTCTCCCAGTCAGAATACACAGCGTCAGGGAGCTACTTGAGGAGGCAGTCTGTCTCTTATCAGAGCTTGAATGCTGTGCTGGGAGATCTACTGCTCCCTTCCAAGCTGCCAGGCAGGGACATTGAAGTCAGTTGAAGCTGAAACCACAACTGCCCCTTTTCCCAGGTACTTTGTCCCAGGAAGGTGGGGGCTTTATAAGTCCCTGATGGGCTGCTGTTTTTCAAAGATGCCCTACCCAGTGAGGAGGAAGTCTAGTGACACAGGCTGCCTTCAGAGGCCTTGCTGAACTGCCGTGGGCTCTGCCCAGTTTCTGTGTAAACTTCCTAGCCACTTTGTTTACACATGTGAGGTTAAAACTGCCTACCTGGATCTCAGCAATGGTGGCAGCTCCTCCCCCTCACTGAGCTCAAATTTCCAAGGTCAAGCTCAGACTGCTGTGCTGGCTATGAGAATTTTAAGTCATTAGATCTTAGCTTGCTGGGCTTTGTGAAGATGGGACCCACCCAGTCAGATCAGTTGCCTCCCTGGTTTCAGCCACTCTTTTCAGGGGGAGTGAGTGGTTCTGTCTTGCTGGGGTTCCAGATGCCACTGGGGTATAAAAACAAAATAAAATAAACTGCTGTGGCTAGCTTGGTGTCTTCCCTAACAGCTAACCAATTTTGTGCTGGAAACCCAGGGCACTGGTGTTGTAGGCACCAGAGGGAATCTCCTGGTCTTTGGGTTAAGAGAACAGTGGGAAAAGCACAGTATCTGAGCCACTGTGCCAGAGTGCGAAGAAAAGTCCCTAATGGCTTCCCTTGGCCAGGAGAGGGAGTTCCCTGGCCCCTTGTGCTTCCCAGGTGAGATGATGCTCCACCCTGCTTACCCTCCTTAGGCTGTACCCACTGTCTAATCAGTACCAATGAGATAAACCAGGTACTTAGGTTGGAAATGTGGGAGGTCGCCCGCCTTCTGCATTGCTTTCACTGGGGAGCTGTGCACTGGAGCTGTTCCTATTCTGCCATCTTGCCAGCAATCTGGATATCCAGTTTTGCCAGCACCTTGAAGGGACTATTCATTCATTCATCGAAGGAACTATTTTTTTTCCCATCGCATATTATTGACCCATTTGTTGAAAAGCAACTGACTGTACACATGTGAGCTCATTTTTGGGCTCACACTCTGTTTCAGTGGTCAATGTGTCTATTTTTTGGTCAGTAAAATGCTGTTTTAATTACTGTAGCTTTGTAGCATAGTTTGAAAACAGGTGGTATGATACTATCGGGTTTGTTCTTTTTCCTCATGATTGCCTTGGCTAATTCTGTTTCTTTGTGGTCCCATATAAGTTTTAGTTTTTTTTTTTTTTTTTTACTTGTGTGAAAATGACATTGGAAGTGTGATATGGATTGCATTGAATCTGTAGACTGCTTTGGGTAGTATGGACATTTTAATAATAATTCTTCCAATCCATAAACATGGTTAACATAAAATGCAATGAAATTTGTATTTCATATTGTGCCTGTCCTAGAAGTAACTTTGTGTTAATAACTTCCTTAGCATCCCTATACATGACTTAAAATAGAAAATGTAATAAGATTTAAAATCAGAAGGCTAAGAAATTTTATGTCAGTGTTTTAACAGATTTTTCTGAACATCTGTTGGGTGAAAAAATCTATAAATATTAACGAACAACATTTTATATTGATCAAAAACTTGAGTGATAGAAATAAGAGTCATGATTATCTGACAAAGTGCTAGGATAGGTTAAAAAAAAATACATCTGGGCTGGGTGCAGTGGCTCACACCTGTAATCCCAGTACTTTGAAAGGCCAAGGTGGGTGGATCACGAGGTCAGGAGTTTGAGACCAGCCCAACCATTGTGAAACCCCATCTCTACTAAAAATACAAAAGTTAGCAGGTGGTGATGGTGCACACCTGTAATCCCAGCTACTCAGGAGGCTGAGGCAGGAGAAGCGCTTGAACTCGGAAGGTAGAGGTTGCAGTGAGCCAAGATTGCGCCATTGCACTCCAACCTGGGTGGCAGAGTGAGACGGTCTCAAAAAAAAAAAAAAAAAAAAAAAAAAAAAGTACATTTGGTCCTAGTTTGAAAGAAACAGATAAATGGTTCTGGAATTGTAAAGGGAAAGAGAGTTTGCTTTAGATTCATAGTTCTATTCTCTGATGTGGGGGATGAGAGCGTTTCAGGAAAAAAAATTTTTCTTAAAATGTAATCAGTCACCAAAATCAATCAAGTGTTTGATAGTTATTTTCAAGTATATAGGTGTAAGAAAAACAATAATGAAATTTTATTGAGTATTATCCTCTTGGCAAAGAGTACTTCACTTGTGTACACTCATTTAATACACACAAAAACCCTATGAGGCAGGTACTCTATCCCAATTTTACAGATCATAAAATTATAATAAGAAAGAGCCTAAGCCAGTTGCTCAAAGTCACACAATGAGTGTTAAGCCCCGGATTCAAACCTATTTGATCTGATTCTAGAGTCCATGATTTTAATCACTATTGTCTACTGCCTAAGGTATACAAAGGATTTACATATGTAGTAAACATATTTATATAATTAATATAATACATAAATCATAACATTTTGTATTATAAATTATAAATTTATACCACAAATTTGTTGTAATTTAAATTTAATTATTTTTAAATAGTATTAATAAATTAATTGAAGAAATTATATCTATTGACTATAGAAACCTCTTGTACAACTTGGGCAGTATATCATAGTAGTTAAAATCATGAACTTTAGAACTAGGCTGAATAGGGTTGAATCTTGTGCTCTCACGGTGTGAACCCTATGCATCCTGATTGATATACACATGAATGTGTATATGAAGTTGATGAAGAATATTAGCATATTAGAGATGGGAGACATCAAGTCTACTACTTTTTTTTTTTTTTAAAGAAATCCAGAGAAGTTTATTCAGCAAGTTGTCATAGCTTTTATGTAGCATTTAACACTTCTAAATCATTTCTTTAAAGATATTTAAGATAATGATACTCTAATTTAAAACAATCATCTTGACGTGCATAGAAATTTTTAGTTACCTTGAATTTCAGTATTTGTTGACATTCTAGATGTTTTCAAAGTGCTTCATGAAATACAAGAATACAAAAAAGAGAATCTTATTTTCTAAACTAAAACAAAATTTAAAATTGCAATGAAGCAATAAGATAAATTTAAGAGCCACAGGAGTTCTATATAAAAAGACTGAAGATCATGTTGGGAGCAATAAAGAGCCCCTTTCATAAAGATGACAGACATTTAAAGAGGCCTTGTAGGATGTGCAGGGTGTTGAGTATTGAACTTGAGGAGTGGTGGATAAGGGCATGTGGAAAAATTAAAGCATAAGCAAAGGCTCAGAGGCAGAAAAATATTTTACATTTGCATGGAAAATGCACTCTAGTTTGCTTTACTGTGGCATAGATTAGGCATGGGAATAGCGGGAAAATGACAAAATAACTGACTTTGTGAATTTTTTGTGACACAGGGTAGCCCAATAAAAAATCAAGAAAATGTAAGATGAGATGAGTAAGATAACCATTTATGTCAATTTTTATTTATACAAATTCAAGTAGCTTCATAAATGGAGTTAAATAACAGAGCTGTTTTGATTACTGTAGCCTTGCAGTATAGTTTGAAGTCAGGTAGTATGATGCCTCTGGTTTTTTTTCTTTTGCTTAGGATTGTCTTGGCTATGTGGGCTTTCTTTTGGTTCCATATGAAGTTTAAGGTGGTTTTTTCCAGATCTGTGAAGAAGGTCATTGGTAGTTTGATGGGGATAGCGTTGAATCTATAAATTACTTTGGGCAGTATGGCCATTTTTACGATATTAATTCTTCCTAACCATGAGCATGGAATGCTTCTCCATCTGTTTGTCTCTCTCTTATTTCCTTGAGCAGAGGTTTGTAGTTCTCCTTGAAGAGGTCCTTTTCATCCTTTGTTAGTTGT
Organism: Ateles fusciceps; assembly: GCA_036589455.1. Classification (NCBI taxonomy): domain Eukaryota; kingdom Metazoa; phylum Chordata; class Mammalia; order Primates; family Atelidae; genus Ateles; species Ateles fusciceps. Next base: position 2,282,982 of record JAZHEH010003090.1, read on the forward strand.
ATTGCTAGGCATTTTATTCTCTTTGTGGCAATTGTGAATGGGAGTTCACTCATGATTTTGGTAAGGTCTTCTAAATATACAATCATATCTGCAAATAGAGACAATTTGACTTCCTCCTTTCCTATTTGAATACCCCCCTCTTTTTTCTTGCCTGATTGCTCTGGCTAGAACTTCCAATACTATATTGAATAGGACTGGTGAGAGAGGGCATCCTTGTCTAGTGCCGGATTTCAAAGGTAATGCTTCCAGTTTTTGCCCATTCAGTATGATATTGGCTGTGGGTTTGTCATAAATAGCTTTTATCATTTTGAAATATGTTCCTTCGATACCTAGTTTGTTGAGAGTTTTTAGCATAAAGCGCTGTTGAATTTTGTTGAAGGCCTTCTCTGCATCTGTTGAGATAATCATGTGGTTTTTGTCTTTGGTTCTGTTTATGTGGTGGATTACATTTACAGACTTGTGTATATTGAACGAGCCTTGCATCCCTGGGATGAAGCCTACTTTATCATGATGGATAAGCTTTTCGATGTGCTGTTGCAATTGGTTTACCAGTATTTTATTCAAGATTTCACATCTATGTTCGTCATGGGTATTGGCCTGAGGTTTTCTTTTTTTGTTGTCTCTGCCCGGTTTGGGTATCAGAATGATGTTGGTCTCATAAAATGATTTGGGAAGGATTCCCTCTTTATGTATTGTTTGAAATAGTTTCAGAAGGAATGGTACGAGCTCCTCTTTGTATGTCTGGTAGAATTCAGCTGCGAATCCATCTGGACCTGGACTTTTTTTGGTTGGTAGGCTATTAATTGCTGCCTCAACTTCAGCCCTTGTTATTTTCTGTTCAAGATTTCAACTTCTTCCTGGTTTAGGCTTGGGAGGGTGCAAGTGTCCCGAAATTTATCAATTTCTTCCAGGTTTACTGCTTTATGTGCATAGAGTTGTTTGTAGTAGTCTCTGATGGTAGTTTGTATTTCTGAGGAATTGGTGGTGATAGCCCCTTTAGCATTTTTTATTGCATCTATTTGATTCTTCTCACTTTTGTTTTTTATTAATCTAGCTAGTGGTCTATTTTGTTGATCTTTTCAAAAAACCAGCTCCTGGATTTATTGATTTTTTTTTTGAAGGTTTTTTTGTGTCTCTATCTCCTTTAGTTCTGCTCTGATCTTAGTTATTTCTTGTCTTCTGCTAGCTTTTGAGTTTTTTTGATCTTGCTCCTTTAGCTCTTTCAATTTTGACAATAGGGTGTCAATTTTAGATCATTCCTTTCTTCTCTGGTGGGTATTTATTGTTACATATTTTCCTCCAGACACTGCTTTAAATGTGTCCCAGAGATTCTGGTACGTTGTGTCTTCGTTCTTGTTGCTTTCGAAGAACATCTTTATTTCTGCCTTCATTTCATTGTTTATCCAGTTGACATTCAGTAGCCAGTTGTTCAGTTTCCATGAAGTTGTGTGGTTCTGAGTTAGTTTCTTAATTCTGAGTTCTAATTTGATTGCACTGTGGTCTGAGAGACTGTCATGATTTTTGTTCTTTTGCATTTGCTGAGGAGTGATTTACTTCCAATTATGTGGTCAGTTTTAGAGTAAATGCCATGAGGTGCTAAGAAGAATGTATATTCTGTGGATTTGGGGGTGGAGATTTCTGTAGATGTCTATTGGGTCTGCTTGGTCCAGATCTGAGTTCAAGTCCTGGATATCCTTACTAATTTTGTCTCATTGATCTGTCTAATATTGACAGTGGAGTGTTAAAGTCTCCCACTATTATTGTGTGAGAGTCTAAGTCTCTTTGTAGGTCATTAAGAACTTGCTTTATGTATCTGTATTAAGTGCATATATATTTACGATTGTTAGCTCTTCTTGATGCATTGATCCTTTTACCATTATGTAAGACCCTTCTTTGTCTCTTTGATCTTTATTGGTTTAAAGTCCATTTTATCAGAGACTAGGATTGCAACTCCTCCTTTTTTTGCTCTCCATTTGCTTGATAAATCTTCCTCCATCCCTTTATTTTGAGCCTATGTGTGTCTTTGCACATGAGATGGGTTTCCTGAATACAGCACACCACTGGATCTTGACTTTTTATCCAGTTTGCCAGTGTGTGTCTTTTGATTGGGGCATTTAGCCCATTTACATTTGAGGTTAATATTGTTATGTGTGAATTTGATCCTGCAATTTTGATGCTAGCTGGATGTTTTGCTGGTTAGTTGATGCATTTTCTTCATTGTGTCAATGGTCTTTACCATTTGGTACATTTTTGGAGGGGCTGGTACTGCTTGTTCCTTTCCTTGTTTAGTGCTTCTTTCAGGAGCTCTTGTAAGGCAGGCCTGCTGGTGACAAAAATCTCTCAGCAATTGCTTTTCCATAAAGGATTTTCTTTCTCCTTTGCTGATGAAGCTTAGTTTGGCTGGATATGAAATTCTAGGTTGAAAGTTCTTTTCTTTAAGGATGTTGAATATCGGCCCCACTCTTCTCTGGCTTGTAGGGTTTCTGCCAAAGATCTGTGAATCTGAAGGCCTTCCCTTTGTGGGTAACCTGATCTTTCTCTCTGGCTTCCCTTAGCATTTTTCCCTTCATTGAAAGCCTGGTGATTGTAACAATTATGTGCCTTGGGGTTACTCTTCTTGAGGAATATCTTTGTGGTTTTCTCTGTATTACCTGGACTTGAATGTTCACCTGACTTGCTAGGTTGGAGAAGTTCTCCTGGATCATATCCTGAAGAGTGTTTTCCAGCTTGGATTCATTCTCTCTGTCACATTCAGATACACCTATCAAATGTAGATTAGATCTTTTCACATAATCCCATATTTCTTGGAGTCTTTGTTCATTTATTTTCACTCTTTTTTTCTCTCTTCTTGCCTTCTCATTTTATTTCATTGAGTTGATCTTCAATCTCTGATATCCTTTCTTCTGCTTGGTTGATTTGGCTGTTGAAACTTGTGTATGCTTTGTGAAGTTCTCATGCTGTGTTTTTCATCTCCATCAGGTTGTTTATATTCTTCTCTAAGCTGTTTATTCTACTTAGCATCTTGTCTACCCTTTTTTCTAGGTTCTTGGTTTCTTTGCATTGGGTTGGCACCTGTTCTTTAGCTCTGAGAAGTTTGCTATTACTCACCTTCTAAAACCTGTTTCTGTCAGTTCATCAGATTCATTCTCCATCCATCTTTGATCCCTTGCTGGTGAGGAGTTGTGATCCCTTGGAGGAGGAGAGGCATTCTGGTTTTTGGTGTTTTCATCCTTTTTGTACTGATTTCTTCCCCATCTTAGTGGCTTTATCTATTGGTGGTCTTTGTAGTTGGTGACTTTTGGATGGGGTCTCTGAGTGGACATTCTTTTTGTTGATGTTGAAGCTATTTCTTTCTGTTTCTTAGTTTTCCTTCTAACAGTCAGGCCTCTCTGCTGCAGGACTGCTGGAGGTCCACTCCAGACCCTGCTTGCCTGGGGGATCACCTGCGGGGGCTGTAGAACAGTAAGGGTTGCTGCCGGTTTTTTCTTCTGTTACCTTCATCCTTGAAGGGTACCCGCTTGATGTCAGCCTGAGCTCTCCTTTATGAGGTATCTCTTTGGGTATACTGGGGTTGGGGAACTGCTTGAGGATAGAGTCTGTCCCTTATTGGAGCTCAAGTGCTGTGCTGGGAGCTCTGTTGTTCCATGCAGAGCTGCTGGACAGGTACCTTTAAGTCTGGTGCAGCGGATCTCTTAACTGCCTCTTTTCCCAGGTGCTCTGACCTCAGAAGGTCGGCTTTATAAGTTCCTGACATGTTGCTGTCTTTTTAGAGATGCCCTGTCCTGCATGGAGTTGTCTAGTTACGGTCTGCCAGCAGAGGTGTTGCTGAGCTGCCGCAGGCTCGGCCCAGCTGCTATGTGAACTGCCTTGGTATTGGAGAACTGCTTCGGTAGTGGTGGATGCCCATTCTGTCACTGAGTTGGACCATCCTGGGTCCAGCTTTGCTTGCTGTAAAACTCTCAATCCAGAGCATTTCAGTTTTGCTTGTTTTTGTGGTGGTGGTACCCGCTGAGCCAGGACACTTGGCTCCCTGTCTCAGCCCCCTCCCTTTCAGTTGAATGGGCAGCTCTGTCTCCCAGGCGTTCCAGGTGCAAGTTGAAATGGCCGCCCAGATGTGTGTGAGTTTCTGTGCACCAACCCACAGCACCAGCTGTGCTGAAAAACTTGTGGTGCTTCTCTGCCCGGGAATCTCCTGGTCTGTGGGCAGTGAAAACTTGTTTGGAAATGCAGTGAGCACTCACCATCTGCATTGTTCTTGCTGGGAACTGCACTCTGGAGCTGTTCCTATTTGACCATCTTGGATCCTCCCTTCATGCCACATTTTCTTTATCCAGTTTATCATTGATGGGCATTTGGATTGGTTCCAAGTTATTTGCTATTGTGAATAGTGCTGCAATAAATATACATGTGCATGTGTCTTTATAATGGAATGATTTATAATCCTTTGGGTATATACTCAGTAATGGGATTGCTGGGTCAAATGGTATTTCTATTTCCAGATCCTTGAGGAATCTCCACACCATCTTCCACAATGGTTGAATTAATTTACACTTCCATCAACAGTGTAAAAGTGTTCCTGTTTCTCCACATCCTCTTCAACATCTGTTATCTCCTGATTTTTTAATGATCTCCATTCTAACTGGCGTGAGATGGTATCTCAATGTGGTTTTGATTTGCATTTCTCTAATGACCAGTGATGATGAGCTTTTATTCATGTTTGTTGGCTGCATAAATGTCTTTTTTTGGAAAGTGTCTGTTCGTATTCTTTGCCCACTTTTTTGATGGGATTATTTGTTTTTTTCTTATAAATTTAAGTTCTCTGTAGATTCTGGATATTATCCCTTTGTCAGATGGGTAGATTGCAAAAAATTTTTCCCATTCTGTTGGTTGCTGGTTCACTCTATTGATAGTTTCTTTTCAGTGTGGAAGCTCTTAAGTTTAGTTAGATCCCATTTGTCTATTTTGGCTTTTGTTACCATTGCTTTGGTGTTTTAGTCAAGAAGTCCTGGTGCATGCATATGTCCTGCATGGTATTACCTAGGTTTTCTTCTAGAGTTTTTATGGTGTTAGGCCTAATGTTTAAATCTTTAATCCATCTGGAGTTAATTTTTGTATAATTTCAGCTTTCTGCATATGTTTAGCCAGTTTTCCCAACACCATTTATTAAATAGAGAATCCTTTCCCCATTGCTTGTTTTTGTCAGGTTTGTTAAAGATCAGATGGTTGTAGCTGTGTGGTGTTCTTTTCTGAGGCCTCTGTTCTTTTCCATTGACCTATACCTCATTGGTCTATATCTCTGTATTGGTACCAGTACCATGATGTTTTGATTACAGTAGCCTTGTAATATAGTTTGAAGACAGGTAGTGTGATGCCTCCAGCTTTGTTTTTCTCTTGCTTAGGATTGTCTTGGCTATGTGGGCTCTTTTTTGGTTGCCTACGAAGTTTAAGGTGGATTTTTCCAATTCTGTGAAGGAAGTCATTGGTAGCTTGATGCGAATAGCATTAAATCTGTAAATTACTTTGGGCAGTATGGTCACTTTCACGATATTAATTCTTCCTATTCATGAGCATGGAATGTTTTTCCATCTGGGTCCTCTCTTACTTCCTTGAGCAGTGGTTCATAGTTCTCTTTAAAGCAGTCCTTAACATCCCTTGTTAGATGTATGCCTAGGTATTTTATTCTCTTTGTAGTGATTGTGAATGGGAGTTTACTCATGATTTGGCCTTCTATTTGTCTATTATTGGTATATAGGAATGTTTGCGGTTTTTGCACATTGTTTTTGGACTCTGAGATTTTGCTGAAGTTGCTTATCTGCTTAAGGAGATTTTGGGCTGCGACGATGGGGTTTTCTGAATATACAATCATGTCACCTGTAATCAGGGACAATTTGACATCCTCTCTTCCTATTTGAATACCCTTCATTCCTTTCTCTTGCCTGATGGCCCTGGCCAGAACTTTCAATACTGTTTTGAATAGGAGTGGTGAGAGAAGGCATCCTTGTCTTGTGCCAGTTTTCAAAGGGAATGCTTCCAGTTTTTGCCCATTCAGTATGATATTGTCTGTGGGTTTGTCATAAATAGCTCTTATTATTTTGAGATATGATCCATAAATACCCAGTTTATTGAGAGTTTTTAGCATAAAGCGCTGTTGAATTTTGTTGAAGGCCTTCTCTGCATCTGTTGAAATAATCATGTGGTTTTTGTCTTTGGTTCTGTTGATGTGATGGATTACGTTTATTGATTTGCGGATGTTGAACCGGTCTTGCATCCCTGGGATGAAGCTGACTTGATCGTGATGGAAAAGCTTTTTGATGTGCTGTTGGATTCAGTTTGTCAGTATTTTATTGAAGATTTTTGCATCAATGTTCATCATGGATATTGGCCTACAGTTTTCTTTTTTGAGTCTCTGCCAGGTTTTGGTATCAGGATGATGTTGGTCTCATAAAATGAGTTAGGGAGGGTCTCCCTCTTTCTATTGTTTGGAATAGTTTCAGAAAGAATGGTACCAGCTCCTCTTTGTACCTCTGGTGGAATTTGGCCATGAACCCATCCTGTCCTGGACTTTTTTTGGTTGGTAGGCTGTTAATTGCTTCCTCAATTTCAGACCTTGTTATTGTTCTTTTCAGGGTTTCAACTTCTTCCTGGTTTAGTCTTGGGAGGGTGTAATTGTCCAGGAATTTATAATTTTTTTCTCAATTTTTCTGGTTTATTTGTGTAGAAGTGTTCATAGTAATCTCTGATGGTAGTTTGTATTTCTGTGGGATCTGTGGTGATATCCCCCTTTATCATTTTTTATTTCATCTATTTGAATCTTCTCTCTTTTCTTTTTTCTTAGTCTGGCTAGCGGTCTATTTTGTTGATCTTTTCAAAAACCAGCTCCTGGATTTATTGTTTTGAAATTTTTTTTTTTTTTTTTGTATCTCTATCTCCTTCAGTTCTGCTTTGATCTTAGTTATTTCTTGCCTTCTGCTGTCTTCTAAGTTTGTTTGATCTTGCTCCTCTAGTTATTTTAATTGTGATGTTAGGATGTTGATTTTATATCTTTCCTCACTTCTCTGGTGTATATTTAGTGCTATATATTTCCCTCTACACACTGCTTTAAATGTGTCTCAGAGATTCTGGTACGTTGTGTCTTCATTCTCATTGGTTTTGAAGAACGTTTTTATTTCTGCCTTCATTTCATTATCCAGTAGTCATTCAGGAGTAGGTTGTTCAGTTTCCATGTAGTTGTGTGGTTTTGAGTGAGTCTTTTAATCCTGAGTTCTAATTTTTTTGCTCTGTGGTCTGAGAGATTGTTTTGATTTCCATTCTTTTGCATTTGCTGAGGAGTGTTTTACTTCCAATTTTGTGGTCAATTTTAGAATAGGTGTAATGCGGTGTTGAGAAGAATGTATATTCTGTGGATTTGGGGTGGAGAGTTCTGTAGATGTCTGTTAGGTTCACTCGGTCCATATCTGAGTTCAAGTCCTGGATGGATATCTTTGTTAATTTTCTGTCTTATTGATCTGTCTTATATTGACAGTGGGGGTGTTAAAGTCTCCCACTATTATTGTGTGGGGGTCTAAGTGTTTTTGTAGGTTTCTAAGAACTTGCTTTTTGTATCTGGGTGCTCCTGTATTGGGTGCATATATATTTAGGATAGTTAGCTCTTCTTGTTGCATTAATCCCTTTACCATTATGTAATACTCTTCTTCGTCTCTTTTGATCTTTCTTGGTTTAAAGTCTGTTTTATCAGAGACGACGATTGCAACCCCTGCTTTTATTTTGCTCTCCATTTGCTTGGTAAATCTTCCTCTATCTCTTTATTTTGAGCCTATGTATGTCTTTGCATGTGAGATGTGTTTCCTGAATAACAGCACACCATGGGGTCTTGACTTTTTATCCAATTTGCCAGTCTGTGTCTTTTGATTGGGGCATTTAGCCCATTTACATTTAAGGTTAATATGGTTATGTGTGAATTTGATCCTGCAATTTTGATGCTAGCTGGTTGTTTTGCCCATTAGTTGATGCAGTTTCTTCATAGTGTTGATAGTCTTTACAGTTTGGTATGTTTTTGCAGTGGCTGGTACTGGTTTTTCCTTTCCATGTTTAGTGCTTCCTTCAGGAGCTCTTGTAGGGCAGGTCTGGTGGTAACGAAATCTCTCAGCAGTTGCTTGTCTGTAAAGGATTTTATTTCTCCTTTGCTTATGAAGCTTAGTTTGGCTGGATATGAAATTCTGGGTTAAATTCTTTCAGGATGTTGAATACTGGCTCCCACTCTCTTCTGGCTTGTAGGGTTTCTGCTGAGAGATCCACTGTGAGTCTGATGGGCTTCCTTTTGTGGGTAACCTGACCTTTCTCTCTGGCTGCTCTTAGCATTTTTTTCCTTCATTTCATCCCTGGTGAATCTGACAATTATGTGCCTTGGGGTTGCTTTTCTTGAGGAATACCTTTGTGGTATTCTCTGTATTTTCTGTATTTGAATGTTGGCCTGCCTTGCTAGGTTGGGGGAAGTTCTCTTGGATAATATTCTGAAGAGTGTTTTAAAACTTGGTTTAATTCTTCCCATCACTTTCAGGTACACTGATAAAAATGTAGAACTGGTCTTTTCACAAAATCTCATATCTCTTGGAGGCTTTGTTCATTTCTTTTCAGTCTTTTTTCTCTAATCTTGCCTTCTTGCTTCATTTCATTGAGTTGCTCTTCAATCTCTGATATCCTTTCTTCTATTTGGTCAATTTGGCTACTGAAGCTAGGGTTTGCTTCATGAAGTTCTTGTGCTGTGTTTTTCAGCTCCATCATGTCGTTTGTTTTTCTCTACTCTGGTTATTCTCATCAGCATTTCATCTAACCTTTTTTCAACATTCTTAGTTTCGTTGCATTGTGTTTGAACATGCTCCTTTAACTTGAAGAAGTTTGTTATTACTCACCTTCTGAAGCCTGCTTCTGTCAATTCATCACACTCATTCTTTATCCAGTTTGTTTCCTTGCTGGTGAGGGATGATGATCCCTTGGAGGAGTAGAGGTGTTTTGGCTTTTGGTGATTTCAGCCTTTTTGCACTGGTTTCTTCACATCTTTGTGGATTTATCTACCTTTGATCTTTGATGTTGGTGACTTTTGGGGTTTGAGTAGATGTCCTTTCTGTTGATATTGTAGCTATTTCTTTCTGTCGTTAGTTTTCCTTCTAACAGGCCCTTTTGCTGCAGGTCTGCTGGAGTTTGTTGGAGGTCCACTCCAGACACTGCTTGCCTGGGAATCATCCGTGGGGGCTGCAGAACAGCAAAGATTGCTGCCTGTTCCTTCTGGTATCTTTGTCCCAAAACAGTACCTGCCAGATGTCAGCCAGAGCTCTCCTGTATGACATGTTTCCCGGTTAGGATACATGGGGGGGTGGGGGTGGGTGGGTGTTGGTGTGGGTCCGGGAGCCACTTGAGGAGGCAGCCTGTCCCTTAACAGAGCTCAAGCACTGTGCTCTGGATCCGTGACTCCCTTCAGGCTGCTGGGCAGGGTTGTTTAAGTCTGTTGAAGGGGAACTGACAACTGCCCATTTTCCCAGGTGCTCTGTACCAGGAAGGTGAGGGCTTTGTAAGTCCCTGACAGGCACTGTCTTTTTTTCCTGCCCAGAAAGAAGGGAATCTACTTGACAGTCTGTCTGCTGAGGCCTTGCTGAGCTGCCATGCTGGACTCCTCCCAGCTGCTGGGTAAACTTCCCCCTGGCTTTGTTTACACAGGCAATGTTGAAACCACCTAGGGGAGCCTCAGTAATGGCGGGTGCCCCCCTCCCCCACCAAGCTCCAACATCCCAGGTCTAGCTCAGCCTGCTGTGCTGGCTGTGAGAATTTCGAGCCAGTGGATTTTAGCTTGGTGTTGTAGGCGCTGGAGGGAGGCTTTTGGTCTGTAGGTTGAGTAGACCATGGGAAAGTGCAGCATCTGCTGGAGTGCTGGAGTGTCAGGAAAAGTCCCTAATGGCTTCCTTTGGCTGTGAGTGAGTTCTCTGGCCTCTTGAGCCTCCAGGGTGAGGCAATGCCCCACTCTGCTTAGGCTTGCCCACCTTGGGTTATTCCCACTGTCTAACCAGTCCCAGTGATATGAACCTGGTACCTCAGTTGGAAATGCTGAGATCACTCCTCTTCTGGCCTGCTCTTGCTGGGAACTGCAAACTGGAGCTGTTCCTATTCAGCCATCTTGGTGGAAGTCCAGGATGGATTTCTTAAGCAAGACACAGAAAGCATCAAAAAGATTAATTTAAATTTAAAAGGTTCTACGCATCACAAGACACTGTAAACACTGTTGGTGAGAGTATAAATTGGTACAGTGACTTTGGAGGGCAATTGAAGCCACACATTGTAAACCTAAAGATGTGCATAACCTTAAAACCCAATAATTCCATTCCCATATGTATAATCTAGGAACACTTCCTTATATTTGTACAGGAGATATATACAAGAATGTTGAAACACTGTTTGAAAAATTGGAAGAAAACATAGATGTATATCCACAGGAGAATGAATGCATAGTTTGTCATATTCATTAAAATAAAAATTTTGAATTAGAGCCAAATTACAATGTAGATAATCTAAAAATATAACCTTGCATATATATACACACATACGTATATATGGCATAAGTATACTATGCTACTATTTTGTAAAAAATAAAAATATGAAAAACAACCGTTATTATATGTACACACATAGTTTATGTAGTAAAATTGTAAAAATATGGTTGGAAGTTATAACACCAAATTTAGGATAATGACTATTTCGAGGTAGGGAGAGAGATGAATAGAAGTTTTTCTTAAACTAGGGAGTTTATGTTTATTATATCTATACTTTTTGAAATATGGCTGAAATATTTCATAATATTAAAGCAACTTAATAATTTTAACATCAAATAAAATGATCATGTGGGGGATTTACACATAATTCCTCCACTTGGAAAGTTTTTTATTCTGTCATTCATCCATTTTTTCTGGTTGTATTAACTTTGCTCTTGAATAATTTGTTGGACTTTGTTTAGTAATGCCAAATTTCAAAATTTTAAGCATAATAAAATGTTTTAAATTTGTTTGCATGGCAAGAGTTTGCTAAGAGGCCTCTTTAGGATGCTATATACTTTGGTTACATGGTCCAAATCACAACATGCTCAAATTCTCATTACTTTTTTCTTCCTTTAATTTAGCCATGTGACTTAATGGGCACTGATCAACCCAAGTGTTGAGATAAATTTATTTTCTTGGGTCAGTTTGTGCTAGTTATGTTACAGCTCCATGTCCTGGGAACTTCTGACTCAAGACATGTAGTTATATTTATAATATGTTTTATATTTTCTGATTAAAAATGTTACATTTTGAAAACATAGAGATATTAAAAAACAACAAAAAAAATTCTCTAGAGATAACCTGTTACCTATGGACAAAATTATATTTTGAACACAAATAGAGGCAGACTGTTTATGGTGATTTGTAACCTGCTTACTTTTTGTGCTTAACACGAAATGTGAACATTTTTTCTTTTAATATTATCTTTCCAAGTTGCCATTACTTTTTGCTTTGTAACTTACCTCATTGCTTCCTCCTCTTGCCATTTGCTGTCTGTTCTCCACACATCAGTCAAATCATTTTACTCCTCTGTTTAAAACCCTCCAGTGGCATTTCACCTCATTCACATGAAAGTATGTTCATGAAACTCTTTTAGACCATAGTCTCCAAAACTGACTTGTTGAATCCCATGGAAAGCAAAATTCTCAGACTTTAGAGTCATATTGTCATAATACACTTCAGAATTTTTTCCACCTAATGTGTCCATTAACAGTATGTGAGTACTCATTTCCTGAATCTCTTCTAACTCAATTTTATTATAAAACATTGAAAAATACCCAATTAATGTGTAATTTTTCACATTTATTTACAGTTCATTGATGTTAAGTACAGTTGACATTTCCCCTTACTTTGCTCATGTTAATATTAGGATGCTTATAATCTTCTAATGATTTTGAAGGTTGTATTTTTCTATACATTAAGCACAGACATTTTGCCTTTTAATTTTGTTTTTAATTTTTCAGACAATGCTATCAATCTTTTTCTTTGCAATTTCTGCCTTGATATAAGATTATATTAGTCCTTATTGGAATTTTATTCATTTATATGAAGTTTTATTTATTTTTACATTCAACACTATAATTCATCTGAAATACACTTGATTATCAACAAATTTTTCTAATATTCTTTATGTGATTTTTAAGTCTATGTAAATCGAAAGATTAATATTAAAAAATAGATAAAAGTTATAAAATAGGCATAGGTAAAATCTTAGAATATTTTAAAAAGATAAAATCACAGATTAATATTTCATAGTATTTGTGATATTTAAAAAATAAAAACAAACATTTTTGGAGTTAGAAGGAATTTTAGAGTTAATCTATGTTTTCACTTTATTAAGGCCTAGATGCACAAAAGTTAATTTACCCAAACCCACTCAGTTAGATAGTTAGAATCCAATTCTCTTGTTCATTTATCTAAGATTTTGTATATCACTACCTAAGACTTCCTTCTTACTGTATTATAAATTTTAAAAAGCAACCTGAAACTATACTGATATCTTAATAATGCATTCTTCCTATAAATTTTTCCCCATTTCACACATATGTAGTTCCAAATTTTAGCATATAGGCAAATTACAAAGGGCAATTGAAAATGGAAAATGCACTAGAGTGGCAGTCTTTAGTCTTTCAGAACTTTAATTCTGTACATCTACAGAGCATAGATAACAATGGCTCATTAACCATAAAATCTGGGGCAATTTGTCAAAACGATATCAATGTTGCAAAGCGCCATTTGACTCAGCATTCTAATACTTCCCCCAACTCCCTACCTGAAAACTAAATAATAATCTGCCATTCTAGCAGTGACCTGAAGTACAGGTCTTTCTCTGCATTGGAGAAGAACATTAGGAGGAAAGGTCCTTAAATGTTTTGTTTTCATTTCAGAACCTCAGCAAAACCACTTGTCTGATGGTTTTCTGATCCATTACCCCAAGACTGATAATCTCACCTCCCTTGAGGGAAAAGAAAACGTATACCAGAATTTCAGGCCTGAAAATGACACCATATATAACCATCATAGTCCCACTATCAGCCTTTAATCTGCTCCTTGCATCCTTCAATGTTTGGGAATCGTATTTTAAAATAATATTTTTCTTTTAGCAAAAATATCTGGCTCCCCCACATCATGGTTTTTCTTAAAACAAGATTTTAGAAAGCAGATTTTTAGGGAAATGTTTGTAGGAACAAATTTTTAAAGCCTTTTGTTAATTTTCAACTAGGATACTAACAAAATCTGCCTAAGTAAAAGCTATTCTGGCATGCAACACTGGTAAACCTCAATTTGTGATCTAACATTAATAAGGTGAATATCTCTAGAGCTGAGAATGTTGATTTTTTAAAAAATGACCACTCAAATGCTTACAGACCCATGCATGTAAGAAGATGAAAAATCAGTGCAATTGGAGAAAAAAAACAATGGTTTAAAACACTTTGGAAGAAAAGAAAGTATCCCAATAAATCACTTGTCATTGTGGATAATAGAATACTGCATCATCTTCTATCAGCCAGAATAAAGGTTAAAACACTATGCTTGCTCTATAAACTCCATGATCTTGCTGGCATATTCAATAGTGGATTCTATCATTATTGCTCTTTTGGTAATGGAAACACTTTTCTTTCCTGTAATTGTTTATAGTTCCTGAAAATTCTCAGGGAATGTCATCTACTTTAATAAGTAATAAATTTTCCGAAAGTGTTGAGAGATAGCAATAATAAAAATTGAAGAAAATTTCTTTTCCTAGCAAGCATAAAATACTGACAGAATGCTTCAAACATTATTTAAAGGATTTTGCAATGAGGAAAAGGAGTTTCAGAAAAGAAAGTTTGTCTTGCTCTGAAAATGATAAGTTTAAAATGCAAGGATAGAGCATTGAAAACTTAATTTGAAAACCTTGAGATATTCCCCCCCCTGGGACCATGATCAGGAGCCATTTATCACTCCGTCCTAACGTTAGTTCTTCTCAAGTTCATCTCCTCACTCTAATCATCTATTCTCAGATTCTTTTCCATCACTCATCCTCGTTTTGAAAATTTTTGAAGTTATTTAGATCAAGATTGTACATGCACATTATTTAAGGAGTTGAAATATTCTGCCAGGTTTACTATAAAGTCCCAATCTCCTGCCATGCTTCTCACCATTCCCCCTACCCCAGAGGTAACTCCTTTTACCTCTTATCCAATTATTTTGCTCTTTATTTGATGTGCTGACATAAAATGCTTACAAAACTGCATTTAGTTGTTCAGTTTTAGATATCATCTCTTAACTTCCCATGGGAAGTTAATGAGATGAAGCTATTTAGCCTCTTTTCTTCCCCCCCCCTCCTTCATACGTCCATTTATTATGTACAAGTTTTCAGCCTCTCAATATGGTTATATTATAAACTGGTTAAATATAAATATTCAGTGGATACGCAATGATAACCATATAAATAATATTTAAGGAGCCATGTTGGTAAACTATGCTTACTTTATTTTTCCTATACAACTTTTCATTTTCCTGGAAATAACTAATTGCTCATTTATTCTTTTTTTTCTTTCTTTTTTTTTTTTTGCTGTTCTTTGCCTTCCATTAACTAAACCTCAAATTCTCAGCAATTGCCTACATCACCTCTCTAGATGTTCGGGTGGTTCCGATATTTTATTAAACTAATACTTTTGCAGACATCTCTGCTAGAGCTTGCCCTAGTTTGGGCCGTTTTCCCTTCACATGCGGGGTATAAATGGGGATTATTCACCGTCCTCTGGGAACTCTGTCACCTCTCCTTTGTTAGAGCTCCTGTTTTTTCTGTTTCAGCACTTCCTCATTGTTGGTTTGCTCTCCCATTCCATAGAATACATTCCCAAGTAGTTTTCACAGAAAGCAAATAGTTTGTGACTTCATGTGTCTTAAAATGTGTTTTATTCTACCCTGACATTTAGAATCTCAGTTAAGCCCTTTAATTTTTATTGAGGTATAATTTATGTATAGAATGTTGCACAAGGCTTAAATGTAGTTCCTGTGATTTTTTTTACATATGCATGTGCTTGTACACACCACCCAAATTAAGATATAGAACATTTCCATCAGCCAAAAAGGATGCTTAATGCCTATGCCATTTAATTTGAAACCTTTAGGGATTATCACTATTCTGACTACTATAACATACATTAATTTTGCCGCCTTGAACCTCACATAAATGGAATCATACAGTTTGTGCCTTTTTGGATTTATATTTTTTCATTCAATATGTCTTTGAGAGTCATCCATATTATTGTATTTACCAATGATTTTTATTTTTTATCGCTGCTTAATATTTTACTAGATTACAAAAATTACCTTATATTTTCTTCTAGAAGAAGAAAACCTCTATGATCTACCAAAGTTAATTTTTTGTATATGGTATAAAGTATGTCAAGCTTTATTGTTTTCCTATATGGATGCTCAATCTCCAGCACCATTTATTGAGAAAAACAGCATGTGCCCAGCTGAATTGCAGTGGCATCTTTGGAATAAATGAGATGACTATTTGTAGGTCTCTTTCTTTACTCTGTTCTGTTGATGTATTTTTCTGTCTTTGGGCCATTAACATGGTCTCGATTGTTGTAGATTTGTAGTAAGGTTGCTATCTGGAAGGGTAAGTTCTCCAACTTGATTCTTCAAGATTGTCTTGGCTGTTCCAAGTTTTCTGAAGTTTCATACAAATTAAAAAATTAGCTCATCAATGTTCACAAACAAAACAAAACAAAACTTCCAGCCAGGAAATATAATTGGGATTGAATCAAATCTATATATCTTTTGGGCAGGAATTGACATCTTAGAAATATTGATTCTTCTAATTCATAAACATGTCCCATTTATTTAGACATTCTTCGGTTTTTCTCAGCAATATTTATATTTTTCAAAATAGAGGTCTTCTACAATTTCTGTTGAATTTACTCCTATATTGTTTTGGAATTCTATTTTTATTTTTGGAATTTTATTTACTCTTTTGGTTTTCATCCTGTATTTTTTTTGATGCTTTTGGAAATGGGTTTTTTCCCTTTATTTTCTGAAGACAGGGTTTCACTCTGTTGCCCAGGCTGTAGTGCAGGGATGCAATCATAGCTCACTGCAGTCTTGAACTCCAAAGCTTAAGTGATCCTCCTGCCTCAGCCTCTGAAGTAACTAGGACTTAACAGGCTTGCACCACCAAACCTGGCTAATGTTTTTTTTTTTGGTAGAGATGGGGTCTTGCTGTGTTGCCCAGGCTAGTCTCATACTCCTAGCATCAAGTGAACCTCCTGCCTCAGCTTCCCAAAGCACTGGAATTACAGGTGTGAACCATCACACTTGGCTTGGAAATGGTATTTTAAAAAAAAATTTGTCAATTGTTTTGTTGGTAGTATATAAAATACAACATATTTTTGTATGTCAAATTTGTGTCCAATGAACTTGTCAATTTGCTTATTAGTTTATAGAATTTTTTGGATTTTCTACATGGATAAAATATCTCCAAATAATGACTGTTCACCTCTTCTATTTAAATATGTATATATTTTATATATGGTTTTCTCATTTTACTATAGTGACTAGAACCTCCTCAACAGTGCTTAATAGAAGTGGTGATAATGTCCATTCTTCCTATTCTTGCTTTGCTTGTCTTAGTGGGAAAGTGTTCAGTATTTTACCATTAATATTCTCTGTAAGCTTTTCTTTGATGCCCTTCAGCAGAAGAAAGTTCTTTTGTATTACTGGCTTGCTCTCAGTTGTTATCATGAATGGATATTAAATTTTCTCAAAGCTTTTTCTTAGTCTACTCTATATGTTGTTTTCTCTCTTTATTCTGTTGATGTGATAATATGCATTATGGTAATATACATTGATTATATTTCAAATGTTAAACTAACCTTGCGTTCTGGGAATAAACTTTACCTGGTGTTGATGTCTTATCCTTTTAATATATTGCTGAATTTGTTTTGCTCATATTTCATTTAGGATTTTTTAATCTAAGAGAGATGTTGACCTGGATTTTTATTTTTATTTATTTATTTTTTTTAAGATGGAGTCTTGCTGTGTTACCCAGGCTGGAGTGCAGCAGCCTGATCTCAGCTCACTACAACCTCTGCCTCCCAGGTTCAAGTAATTCTCTTGCCTCAGCCTCCCAAGTAGTTGGGAGTACAGGTGCCCGCCACCATGCCCAGCTAATTTTTGTATTTTTAGTAGAGACGGGGCTTCACCATGTTGGCCAGGCTGGTCTTGAACTCCTGACCTTGTGATTCGCCCACCTTGGCCTCCCGAAGTACTGGATACAGGCGTGAGCCACTGCACCCAGCTGGATTTTTATATTTTATAGTGTCTTTGCTGGGTTTTGATATCAGGATTACAATAATTGGATACTTGAATAGTAGATTAGTTGATTATGGAACACTAGGTTGAAAATTATTTCCTCAAACTATTTGAAGTATTGATTCACTGTCTTCAAATGTCTAGTGATCTTGAGAAGGGTGAAGTCATTATGATTTATCCTGTAGCCTATAGGAACTTCATATGTCTCTAATATTTTAAAAGTTCACTATACTGTGCTTGCTGTGGCTGTTTTTATCTCTGTGCTGGCTAATGAGATGCCTTTTTTTTTTTTTTAATCTCCAAAGTAAGATCCTTCAGTTTTGGAAAATTTCCATGAATTATTTCATCAGTGGTGTAGCAGGCTGAATAATGCCCCATCTCTCCCTGCCATAGATGCCCATGTCACAAGCCTTGGAACCTGGGAATGCTGTCTTCTATGGCAAGAAGGACCTTGCAGATGTGATGGAGTTAGGTGTCTTGAGGTAGAAAGTTTATCCTGGGTTATCTGCGAGGGTCTTATAATTCTTGTAAGCAGACACTGAAGGAGTCAGAATCAGTGAAGGTGAGGTGACACCAGAAGCATAGATTGAAGTAATACACTTTGAGGATACAGGCAAGGAACCATGGGCCAAAGAATACAGGCAGTTTCTATCAGCTGAGAAAGTCAAGGAAGTGGATTCTCCCCTAGGGCCTCCAGGAGGAACCAGCCCTGCAAACACCCTGACTTTAGCCTAGTGAAGCTAAGTTTAGACTTCTTGCCTCTTGACTGTAAAAGAATAAACGTGTGTTGTTTTACTCACCAAGTTTGTGGGAATTTGTTATAGCAGCCACAGGAAACTAATACTAGTGGTTTTCTCCTTGGTCTCTTTCCTTTTTCCTCTTTGAGGAGCTCCTATTTTATTATAATTCTAGACCAGATCTTTGATTTTCTTATCTTTATTCTCTTTGTCTTTTTTGCCCAGTTCTCTAGAATATTTCCTAAATTTCTCTTCAAACTTATCTTTTTGGATTCTTAATTTCCGCTATCAAATTGATAACTTTTTAGAAATTCATCCCAATTTTTTTTTCTTGAAATGTTCCTTCTAAAAAAACGATATCCTGTTCTTATTCATGGTTGTAGTATTTTATTTTCTAAGAATATTAACAATAATTTTCTTGGGAATTTTATTCTGCCTGCAAAATCCATCTCCTCTTAGTTTTAGCTGTCTGCTTCAGTTTTTGTATTTCATAGTAAATGCTCTCTTTTGTGGCCTGGTAAGACTTGGTTTGACTGTTCAAACCAAAGGGTTAGCAACTAACAATTTAAATGGAAGCACTGAGCATGTGGGTGGACCTGTACTCCAGCTCTGAAGTATATAGTCCTGCTAGTTCTTACTGACCCATTTAGGCGATTATGCTACATAAATTGACTTGGATCTTGGACATTCTCCATACAGGATTAAGATTTCATTGTGTTATTTTTCCCCCAGGCTTGCTAAGTTATTTACCTTTGTCCAAATGTTTACTACCAAAGTTTTATAGTCTTTTCTTCTTTTCTTGTCTTGCTCCTATTCTGCTTGTTCTTATAAGTTACCCTTTACAATTCCTGTATTTTATTTTAATGTGGTTTATAGTATGTACTGAAAATAGACTAATGTGTTCAACCTTCCGTTTTTGACCAGCAGTACCAAGGCTTTGATTCTTCAGCCAAATCCTTACAAGGGGGCTCTTGAGGGGCTGTCCTCATTTTTTCTTTCCCTTTTCATTCCACATACTCTTGTTTCTCTATTTTATCCATTCCTGTGACTTCAACTATCATTTGTAGGTCAATGACTTTCTATTTTCACCTCCTACTACTTTCCTGAATTTTCAGAGCTTTACTTTCAGTTGGAGGCTCTCAATCAGCAGGTGAATCTCCTACTGTGCCCTCAAACTAAATGTGTCCAACAGATCTCATCATTCCTTTACGACCTTATCGTACCTTCCCTACACACAAGCTTGCCGATCTTTTTGTGTTTCTTCTTTTATTGACATCACTAACCATCTAAGATTTAAAATTGGGAATCATTTTAAACTCCCTCTTCTTTACCTCCACATATCCAGTAAGTTATCGAGCTCTGGCAAATTTACTTTCTATGTATCTTTCACTATATCTCATGAATCTCTCACCCATTATTTGTACGCCTACCTTACTTCAAGCTTTCAACACCTATTATTATATAGAGTATTGCAGTAACTTAACTTGATACCTTTCTCTGATCTCTCTAACACTCCAGTCTATTGGTATAAATTGATCATTCAGCACACATTTACTGAGTACCTAATCTGTGCCAGATGTGGTTTGCACTAGAGATATCACAGGAGAAAAGACATGGTTACCCTTTTTGTTAAGGGAGAAAATAGTTTACTGGTAAATTATCACATTCACGGAAAATTATAAAACAGTCTGCTATGTGTTATGGTAGAGGAAGTACAGAGTTCTAGATAGCCACATAGGAGAGTAATCCAATCTACACCTGGGGACACTTGGAAATACTTCACAGGAGAAGGTCATGTATAGAGAGACCAAAACAATTAGACACCATGTTCATACAGAAGGTGCAGCCCCTGCCAAAGCTCTGATACTGTAGGCACGATTGATGGACTGAAAGAAGTTTAATATGGCTGGAGTGGAGAGTGGAAAACAAGAAAATGGGAATAAAACTGGAGAGAGAAACAGCATTCAGCATCTAAACTAATTTAAGGAGATTGGGAATTTCTTCTAAGAAAAGCAGAAGACTAACATGAAACTTTATGATTAACTTTGCATTTTAGAAAAATCTATACTTCTGTGGAGAATGGATTGAAATAGATCAGGTTAGAAGAGGGAGACCAATTGTAGTAATCCAGTTTGGAAATCGTCATGGTATAGAACAGGATTGGGCAGTAGAAAAGAGGAAAGTAGTTAGCTTTGAAGGATATTAGAAGGTAGGCTTAGAAGATTAAAGGAGCAGGAGGAATTAAACATAGAAACAGCAGGTTTGAAGGAATGGTTCAATAAGTTAAATTTTCATCATGTTGAGTTTGAAGTGCCTGTAAGACATCCAAGTGAAAATGATAAACAGAAATCTAATTACATATTCTCAGGCAGACGCCTACTCTGTGGTTCCCTCTTGTATTCGACATGAAACCAAACCCCTGTGCATGGTATATACAGTACTTCCTATTCTCACCCCCCATCTGTCTGGCATCATCTCTTAATAACAACTCCCAGACCTCTTAAGCTACATATTCATACCCTTCATGCCTTCTTCTCTTTAAAAATATTGTTGCATTTGTCCCACACCGTGGCAATGCTTTTGTGAAACTTAACTTTGTCATTTTCCACAACACAAATTCCTCACTTCAAGCATTTATGAGGATGGTGGACTTCACTGAAGATTGTGGGGTTTTGTGGGAGGTGTCGTATGACAGTGTACCTACTTCTGCCATCTTACTCATTCTCTTCTCCTCTTTCATATGTGAGATCCACACTGTCCAGTACACTAGCCACTAGTCACCTGTGGTGTGTGGTGACTCTTGAGCACTTGAAGTGTAGCTAGTATGAGACCAGACGTGCAGCAAGTGTCAAATACACAGCAGATTTTGAAGACAGTTGGGAAAAAGGACATAAAGTATCTCATTAATAATTTTTAAAATATTGATTGATTATATGTCGACAATGTTTTAGATATATTGGTTTCAATAAAATACATTAAAATTAATTTCACCTGTTCTTTTTAAGTGTGACTCAGGTTTTGAAATGACATATGTGAATCACATTTTTTCTTCTGGGCAGTGTTGTCCTAGATCTCTCTCCTGAATCGTCAAATTGTCCTACTTTGTGATACAGAGAGATTTTACTCTTGAGCCTCTGTTTCAACTTGCCTACATGATCCTATCAAGGACTTTTTAAGGCTCTCCTTAGAAGTTGTAATTATATATCTCAAAAACAAAATTCAAAATGCAAAACATTCACGTTCTTACTTTGGTACTCACTTTATTGCAGTGTGATTCTTTCTAAAATTGCTCTTTACCTCACAAGGATATGAATAAAAAGCATGTCATATTCATATTTCTACACCCAATCCAGTGATGAGAACATAGTAGGTCCTAAAAAATGTTTGTTAAATGGTAGGAGTGGGTTCCTTATTAGCTGAAAATAAAATATCTGAATTTGAAAATCACATTCATGGCAATTTGTTTGTTGTAAATTAAGAACAGTGGTAAAAGCAGCCTGGAACATTTACATCCCTTCATTTTTCTTTGACCTTACAGATTGATCCTATAGTGATCATTTTATGCTCTTCATTGCATCTTTGTCACAAAGTCTGTGCTAATAGTACTCTCTTCTAGACATATGAATAAAAGCAGAGAAGGAATTTAAATCAATAAAACTAACAAATAACAAGCTGGAAAACTGGAACTTGTCACTTAAGACCGTGAGGTGAAGGGCATATTGACAGTCTGATAACTAAGTAGATTGAGTATTGATAGCAGAAGTCATTATGAAATGAACACTTACTGAGATCATGTTTACATAAAGTTGTTATAGCAGGTCGGTATTATAAATACAGCCACAACGTTGTCCTTGGACCTGTTAGGCCAGGGTTTTAGAGCATACTGCAATTACTGACTGCAAATATAATTCCCTTAATGCGTATTTTAAAGTTTGAAATGCACTTGCTGACTTCACACAACAGTAGCCCCCCTAATGACAGGAACTTTACCTGTACTTCAGAAGAAAATTTCAGGAGAAACCAAGCATAAAGCAGAATGGGTGAAAAATGATAATTCAAATTGAGCCAGATTCCCCCAGTGGTTTACGTATACCTAGTTTTACATTTAAAACTTTTGAAAGTTGCATCAACTTTTTAAGACCACAGATTTAGTGATCTTAAGAGGTGTCTCATGACTTCTATTTAAGGAAGACTCTAGGTTCTAAGAGAATATATAAAAAAGAAATGTGAGGCAAATTTTAGCTTATGTTTTTGACAATTAATATATTAATACCATCCTGAAACCATCTAGTGTTTCAGATTGGGTGTGTATTTCTTTCTCCTAGAATGAAGGGTGCATATTTAGTGCTCAGTAGCTGTGCTGCAGGTAGATGGATGATATGATGTGCCAGGGACTTGGGGTAGTGCATGGCACAGAAAACTGCAGGAGAACCCGACTTGCTTTACAATCAACCCTGCAATGTCTACCTTTCTGAAACTCGGTTTCTAAGCGGAAAGGAGCAATCTAATACCATGGCGCCTCTTACCCCCTCGTCAGTGTTTAGGTAGTGTTTTGCACAATTTAAGTGTGCTGAATAAATGAATGAATGAAAATTAAAAAACCCCGATGGCTTACAATGTGTGTGTTTTCATTAATGCCCTAGCAGCAAGTGCTTTGGGTTTTAGCAAAACCAGTAAATTTACCAGAAATAGAAGTAAAAATGTATAATAGAATATCTCTTTTGCTGGTCCCAGAACATCAAAAAGCCAACCAAAGAATGATCTTTCAAGCAGTTTAGAAAAGTTTTAGTATACACAGCAACCCATGGGGAATTTATTGTAATATCACATTTTAGTGTAATATTAAATTAAATTTGATAATGCAAAGTTTACCATAATAAAATTTTGTTGGATGAAAATTAGCAATCTTTCTCAGCACTTAAAAAAATCTTTACTGAAGAGATAAATTCTACCATAGCACAATGGCTTTTTTGTTACCTTAGAGACTTGGTAAAAATCGTCATTCTTATTTGTCATTCATTCCTGGAGATTACAAATCGAAACAGATTCAAACTAAAACCAATTTATGCAGAGGAAATCTTTACTGATAGCATGGGGAAAACGTTCTTGTCATTCCTATCCACTGGATCTACTGATTCTCCACCTTTTGTTTTCTCCTTCTTAGCCAAAAGAACAAAACTAAGCAACTAATTTATTGCCTAGCAACTGATAATCTTTCATATTTCTTTGCTAATTTGGCCCACACATTTCTCGGGTGCCTTTTGACTAGATAGTCTATATAGTAATAGTAATCTGATAATGAATATCCAAGTTTCAAATTGCAGTATGCTTTTAAACATCCTAGATTGCATGTATTTGATTGACAAAGAGTGAAAGAGAACGCATGAGAAAGACAGAACAAAGTAAGAAAAATAGTTAATGAGCAGCATAAAAGATAAGCTGACTCTGAATAACAATGGCCACCAGGAAAATATCTCAAAATATGGAAATTGGCTAGTGCAGCAAACCTGACTATCATTTATCGTACAATGAGAAAGCAGAGTAGGAGGGAATAGCAATTTTCACTTTATTGCTTTTCTAACTCAAAAGCCATTTTCCATTAAGAAAAGTTTTTAGTTATTCATAATATTCATTCTCCCTGAAATTAACGAACTTTTTAATCCTTAAACTTTTTAATTTTCTCTGTTCTAGCTGATCACTTTCGTGGTTGTGATCCAGCAAAAGCCTGGAGTAAACATTTCTTGCAGAGTCTTTATCTAAGGCATACCACAGTGGGAAACAGAGCAAGCTGGTAGACTAAGCAGAACCATAGGAGCTAAAAGCCTTACCGGTTTTCCGGAGCAATTCACATAATCTTCTCCACTCCTTGAAACAATACTTACCTATAGTACTGTACTCAATTAAACTGGATGGCTATAGTTTAGGATTATTTCTCCTTCATAGATTCTAACTGAACCTTTTATATTTAAATAATGTGATTAAGTCATAGTGTATGATCCTCATGTTTTCAGCATTGCTGCAGTGCAGTATTGCACAGGGATTAATATTCAGAAAAGTCCCCAAATTTAGGATTAGAAATGGAAAATCAGATCAAGAAACTGTAACTTCTCAAGGTGGGTGATAAGGATAAGCAGAATTATGATTTCAGTCTCTGTGGGTAGGAAGTGGAGATCAGAAGACCAAATCTCCATGAAGTTCAAAGCAGCTGCACAGGAAGCAATCAACAGAAAAATAATTAAGATAGTGGTCTGAAAAGGATGACATTTTAGAAACACAGATAGGAATTTAAACTGCTAAATCCATGCTGATGGACTTTGATGGACAGGATGAGAATTTTAGTGTGAGGCAACAAATTTTGGCTAAGCATTAAGGTAAATGATCATAAAAGCTAACCTGCATATAACTGAAATGTCTACTAAAAGATCTGCAATTTAATTTTAATGTCAACTCAGATTATTCTCATATAAGGCAGTTGCAGGGTTTTTTATTTTTTGGCTTCTGGCATTTTTTTTAGTTCTTTTCTCTGGCTTTGAATTGAAAAGACAAAAGTCTTGATGTGTCTTCAAAGGAAAAACACAGAGCAGGGATGACTTCAAGGAACTGGATTTTTATTTGTATAAATTTAATAAGTATGAATGCAGTTTTGTTACATGGATATATTGGGTAGTGGTGAAGTCTAGGCTTCTAGTGTACCCTTTGCCTGAAGAGTGTACATTGTATCCACTAAGTATAATAAATTTGTATCCCTTACCACCTCCCACACTTCTTAGTCTCCACTATTATTCCATGCTCTAGGTCTGTGTGTACTTTCTTTAGCTCCCACTTATAAGAAAATGCACTATTTGTCTTTGTGTTTCCTAGTTGTTTCACTTAAGATAATGGCCTCCAGTTCCATCCACAGTACTGCAAAAGACAGAATTTCATTCTTTTTTATGGCTGAATAATATTCCATCATATATATGCCGTGTTTTCTTTATGCAATCAACCATTGATGGACACTTTGGTTGATTCCATATCTTTACTATTATGAATAGTGCTGCAATAAACACATGAGTGCAGGTAACTTTTTGATGTAAATATTTCTTTTCCTTTGGGTAGA
Organism: Ateles fusciceps; assembly: GCA_036589455.1. NCBI lineage: Eukaryota > Metazoa > Chordata > Mammalia > Primates > Atelidae > Ateles > Ateles fusciceps. The sequence continues at coordinate 2,308,205 of JAZHEH010003090.1, forward strand.
TACCCAGTAGTGGGATTGCTGAATTGAATGGTAATAGTTTTATTGAGAACTTTGATCTCCAAACCTCAAGAAGCCTGATTTGCCCACTTTCCAGAATGTAGATTTAAAGTAAGTCTCTAAAGAGAAAGGTAATCTTTGCATCAGTTGTTTTCTCTTAATTAAACTCAGTGGAATTAAGGAAGGTACCAGAAGTTAAGAAATCCAGATAACTGTCTTGTTCAATGTCAGTGTGCTAAAATCAGTAACATGGGAGACAAAGGAGGCATCATCTTCAATATAATCCTGGAGAGAGGAAGAGAGAGCTTGGCCAGGGTTAGAAATACGTTCTGGAGGTCAGTTACCTGGACTGAAATAAATTAGTCAGACATTATGGTCTCATCAATATCTATTAATAATAGGCATTACTGTTACATAAAATAGTAACCTCTTTCTCCCCTGCCCCAATCTTGTACTCACTATCTCTTCATTCTGTTTTATTATTTCCTTACTTGACTAATCTGTCGAGTACCCTCTACACTTGTTTATTTGACTGACTTTTTCAACATACTGGATGTAAGTGGAACAAGGGCCAGGGCGTTGTTTTATCTGTATCTTCAACACATGGTAGACAAATATTTGTTGAGTAAATGCATCAATTATGTTTGGCTTATTGAGAATGTTTAGAATATAGGGCAAATGTACCTTTTGGATAATCAATGTATTTTCTTAATAGTTATTCTGCGTGAACTGCTATCAGAATTCATAGCTGGAGTTTAAGTGATGCCTGAAGATAATTCAAATATAAAAATCTAAGTTTATTTTGGTAGAGAATGTCCGGGTGAAATTAAAAAAAAGTCAGGGACATGAGGTGTTACACAGCTTTAAACAATTATAGGCACAGAAAATAACAAATGCTATTTCTAAACAAATAGCTCCAATTATAAATTATATTGTGTGGTGTTTTACTTTTGGGCAGAGCCCATGGATTATGGAGACTAAGAACATACACCTGAGAAATGAAGTTAATTTACCTGCTCTGATTCTAATTTCAGCAAAAGGAATCACAGTGATGGCTTGGTTACCTCATTCAAGTTGTTTTGGCATGAGAAATGAGTGCTTAAGAAATCTATTTTAAAAGAAAGAATCATTTCTTTCTAAAATCTCATAGCCATTTTTAGTTCTCTTTATCATAATAAATCAGGGCTAAGGTTGTAATAAGAGTGTAAGATGAAACACAAATAGCAATTTCTTTTATAACAAAAGTTATTCTCTAGGAAGTTAATTGTGAGTTCTGTCAAATTTAATAAAAGTAGTTCTTGATCAAACCATTTTGAGGTATAATTCAGAAGATGATTATAGTACACAATTAAACTTGCCAATTAAAATGTGTGATCACTGTAAAGTAATACAGTTTTTCAATGGGATGAAAAAGTAGAATGTATAGCAATGTCTCTGGAAATTCTCCCAGTAACAATTGTAGATAGGTAGGAGGCAAGCTATAGCCCCAGGTCAAATCGTTTATTCTGTTTTATAGACAGGTGAGTGAAGCACTGAAGTGTTAAACTGCGAATCATTACTGAAGTCATAAATAAAATTCAACTGCTTTGATTTTCCAAGAAACTTCATAAATATTTCAAAGCAGTCTAATCTCTTCACTCCATCTGACCCTCTCTCTAGCCATACCGGGGATTGTTGGGATGGGTTAGTTACCAAGAGACACAGAAGCAGGATGGAACCAGAAAAGGAATAAAACATTTCTGAGAAGATTCCTAGGCCATGCTAGACAAATTGTATCAGCTGATAGGAGGAGAAAATGCAGAGATAAAAGTGAGAAGCAAGGCAAGAGGTCAGGTATTGAAGAATTTGTTAATTAGGGAAGAAGTGGTGCAAAGGAGGACGGAAATGATTGAGTCTAGGAGGTTATTTATAAATGGGGCAGGAACTCTTACAGCTTACTCTTAACAGGTGCTGATTTTATGGTGCGTGAGTGGGTGATAAGTTAAATGTGGCTACAAATTCTAGAATTTGGAAACTGAGCCAGATGCTTTGAATGAATGAGGCTTTTGGGGGGCTTCAGAGGGAGTGAGCACATTTTGCAGATGCAAGGACTATAAAAGAAGGTGGCTAGGGGGTAGACGGTGAAACAGATTCTTTTCACTCCCCTCATTCCACAAGCGGAGTACATTTTTCCAACCCTTGAATCTGGACTGGCCTTGTATCTTTCTTTGATTGACACATGCAGTAGAAGTAATGCTGTGTGGATGTTGAAGCCTGGAAATAAGAGGTCATGCAGCTTCTACCTTCACATCCTTTGAATGCTGCCCTGCATTCACCATGTAAGGAAGCCTGTCTAACTCACTAGAAAATGAGAGGACAAGTGAAGGAGAACCAAGGCATTTCAGCTCACAGCCAGTACCAACTATCAGACATCCAAGTGAGGCCTCACTTTCATCCCAGCTGATCTTGCAGCTAAATACAGCTGAGTGGATAATCCCAGGCAAAACCAGCAGCAAATCTGCCCAGCCAGCCCACAGAATCCCCAAAAATAAAAAATCATTGCTATTTTAAGTCACAGGGCAATAGTTAACTGAAACAAATGAGTTATGTTGAATTTGTTAATTCTTTTATTTATTTGCCCATCTATCCACCCACCCACCCAACATTTCTTGAATGTCTACAATATGCAAGATGCTGATGGCACAAAGAGGATCCAGATAGACATGTTACCTCTTTTCATCTCTGCTTTTATTGCACTTTTGAAGGTAGTTAAAGCTTTGCAGGTAGTAAGTAAGAATGCATCTGAAAATTTCTGTAAAGAGCTGAGACTAGGACTTGACAGTGAGAAGATGGAAAAATTGCTGTTTCCAAGTTGCTGTTTACTGTTTCCCAGGGACTTACGTTTCTCATTGGGGAAGACTGGTTATTTGTTCAGGAGATAAGACTAAAAAAAAAAAAAAAAAATTGCACATACATAAGCCAAAACCACAATAATAGCTCATTTAGTTCTAGGAAGTCAATCTATCAATCAGTTTGGGAAAATACTATGAAATAACTTGAATGCAGATATTCTAAATGAAAAACATAAATATTCTATTTAAGTCTATATAGTTATATATACATTGGGTTTGTATTTAATGTGTTGTTTCTGAAGATTTTTTTGGTGTTGGTGGGAAGTAGAATGAGGATAGAGAGAGTTATTTCTTTATATTTAGATTCAAAGCACTCCACAAACAGCTACCATTGCTGGGTCCTGGTATGACATGTACATGTTTTCCTTCAAGCAACTGCTTGTAGGAGATTAAGCAGAAAGTCTGAAAACTGCAGGAAGATCACACAGATGTTGTCTCCCCTAAGGTTGGAGAGAGTCTTTTAAAAAGGGAGTGGATTAGGCTGGCTCCATATGACCAACTGGGAATAGATCATAGGGTTTTATAAAAGGTCTTAGACATAGCCAAACATCTAGAGTTGGAGGAACAAACTGTGCATGTAGGGAATGTCCCAGTTGACAATGGTGGACCAACTCTTCCTCCTGGGTAGAGTTATTGGTCTATCAGAGTAGAGAAAGTAGACATTTACACTCAAAAAAATAACTCACTCTAAGAAAGAAAATAAGATTTTACAAAGTGAGCATGAGGCTGGAATAAAGGGGGATTCCCTTCCTGTTGATTAGACTGAAACTCTGCGTAGACAGACACACTTCAAGACACTCTGATTATGGGACTGGGCTGGTGCCTGCCATAGGACGAGGTGGTTAGCACAGAGGTACTACTCTATAGGACCACAGGAGGAACAGTCATATTTACCTTTCTGCTGCTCCCTAGCTTTTAGAAAATCTTTTAAAAGGCAGTGACCCTTATTTTAGTTAAAAACACAGAGAATAAAGAGAGGCCTATGCTCATGATCTTTGCCATTCCCTACCTCAAAAAACCTGCGTTAGTCATTTTTCTTCCATAAATTCCAGTTTTCTCACTTTTCACAATGGCAGAAATACATGATCCAGGATTATTATATGGACCAAATGGAATAATTTATTCCAGTGATGCTCTGAAATTCCAAAGAACCATGAAAATGTAAAGAATTACAATAATCCTCATATTATTTTTTCATCCTTGTAAATCTTTGATTCTGACCCAGTGTCTTTGAAAATCTTAATCAATTGAGTTTTACACTTAATGCTGAACATAAACCCCATGAACCAATACTGAGAATCCAGTGTTCTATGACAAATTAGTCTTAATACGATATAGATTTTAAGTAGCTAATAAAACAGAGGGGGAGAAAAGTAAAATTGTGGCAGAACTCTATGCTTCTCTACAATTAAGAGTTTTTTTGTGGGGGGGGGGGGGGAGTGGAAATGAGATTTCTTCAATAAAGCAATGGAGCCAATGTAGTCAAAGAAATACTTCTTGACTGTGACTTTATCATTAGCAGCAGAGGAATCCAAAGAGATCCCTTTTCCTTACTGAAAGAATGGCCAAACCTTCAGATTAACTGAGTGGGGGAGATGAATTAATTGTTTTTAGTATACATATGCTGGCACTCTTACAAGACCCTTAGAAGTCTGAGTTCTGTCGTATTTTGAATAGTAAGTAATGATTTATGATAAGTCATTTGAGAACATAATTTATTGGGGGAATCACTCAAGTAAATACGTCTTTCTTTCCATTGTGGAACCATCTTCAAAAATATTTGTGTTTGCATAGTTGGAGGGAAATTGAAAATAACATAATGCACCTTTATGTATAATTAAAGTTAGTATAATATAGTCAATATTTCCTTGTGTCAGAGAACTATCTTAATTTGATTTTTTAATATTTATGGAAAATAGTAAATATATTTTAACAGTTATTTAAAAATATTAATATAACACTTGAATACGAGAAAGATTTTAAAAAAACTTAAAGAATGCGAAGATAGATAAACTATCAAGTAAAGTAGAATCAAGCGATGCTCTCAGAAACCTGGGATAAGTTGGTTACTATGATTGGATATTACATTTGGCACTGAGGTACCCAAGGACCAAAAAAGAGAAAAAAAAAATAATCACAAACAAAAAAACAGGATAAAGGAATGAAGGAGTTAATATAACAGAGTAAAGAGCCCAGAAAATCTAGAGGAATGGCTAGAAAATGCATTTCTCAGAAAGCCTCTCAAGTCAAATTTTGGCAATGATTATCTTAAATTTATCTGTGACTTCTCTGAGGAGAACATGTAGAGTCAAACTTCTGGGTTTCTGACTAATGCAACAGCTACCCAGAATACAGAAAGAAAATTTACAATCAGGTGTGAGAATTTAGATTTACATTCTTCTCTCGAGGTCATTCTTCTAATTTTCTCATAGAATGGGGTCCATAGAGTAACTGAGGTTGACCATATATTAAGAGAAAAAGTTCTGAATCTCATCAAACTCTTATATTTGGTTTTATGTCATGAAGCATAGAATAAATAGTAACAGTATTTTTTATTACTGAATTCACGTCACCCATTGGTTCTCTATAAAAATATTTCAATAAAATTTTTAAGTAGCTGCAGCTGAACGATTTCATTGGAGTAGAACATATCCAAAACAGCTAAATGATTTTACTTGTTCTTTGGGATTTTTTGAATTTTCCTTTTAAGCAATTATGCAATTTTAAAGTTCCAGTAAATATTTGTTGAATAAATAAATACATTAAAGTAGGAATAAAGTGGCAGAATTAGCTACATCTTTTATAATATGCTTTATACTACAGAGGTATATAAAGAAAAATATTAGTTTCCTATTCTATCTCTAATTACATCTCCCTGAAATAACCAATATTAATATTTGGTTGATATTTTTTCACATTTTTCTAATATATGTATGTACACTAATACATGAATTATATGTGCACAAATATATAAATCTCTGCCTATTTATAGAGGTTTTTTCCTTATATTTTACATATTGCTCTACAACTTTCACCTTTTAAATTTAAACTGTATTGTCTTAGATTTTCAGGTCAGTACAAAACTCCAACTCCTCAGTAATAACTGCAGAATTGTCTGTCATGTGGATGTGCCTTAATATATTTATCCATTACTGTATTGATGGCCATTTGGACTGTCTCCAGTTGCTTTGGTACTGCAAGCCACGCTGCAGTAAATACTCTTCTACATATACCATTTCAGGCTTGTTATTTTGTTTCCATAGGATAAATTTCTAGAGGTAGAGTTGTGGAGTCTAAGGTTATGCCCTTTTAATATTTTAACAGAAACTGCCAAATACTTTTCAAAAGGAAGTAATTGAAGCTCCCATCATGATTGCATGAGGCTGCCTGGACTCCACGTCCTTGTGAGCACTGATGCAACCAGTCTTCCGTGTTTGTAACAATAATGAGTTAAAAATATTATCTTGTTTTGCTTTGCATTTTTCTTATTATTGTGAGGTTGAGCATTTGTGTCTTAGTGAATTCCATTTCTTCTCTAAATTGCTTTCGTATTCCCTTTGATCATTTTTCTGTGGCAGAATTTGTCATTTTGCCGATTAATCAGTAGAAGTACTTTGTGTATTAGGAACATAACCATTTGTCAGTCATGAGTTTTGTACATACTTTCTTCCATAATATAGTTTGTTTCTTGACTTTTTTTGTGTTTATGCCAAACAGAATTCTTTTATTATTAGAAAAACAATTATATTTTTAATGGTTTCTTTTTTTTAATTTTTTAATATATATATTTTATTTCACGTTAGGTTCTGGGATACATGTGCAGATCATGCAGGATTATTGCAGAGATACATACATGGCAATGTGGTTTGCTGCCTCCATTCCACCATCACCTATATCTGGCATTTCTCCCCATGGTTATGCCTCCCCAACCTCCCCACCGCCTGCTCTCCCTCCCCTATTCCTCCCCCAACAGACCCCAGTGTGTGGTGCTCCCCACCCTGTGTCCATGTGTTCTCGTTGTTCAACACCTGCCTATGAGCGAGAACATGCAGTGTTTGATTTTCTGTTCTTGTGTCAGTTTGCTGAGAATGATGGTTTCCAGATTCATCCATGTCCCTACAAAGGACATGAACTCATCGTTTTTTATGGCTGCATAGTATTCCATGGTGTATATGTGCCACATTTTCCCAATTCAGTCTATCATCGATGGGCATTTGGGTTGGTTCCAGGTCTTGGCTATTGTAAGCAGTGCCACAATGAACATACGTGTGCATGTGCCCTTATAATAGAATGATTTATAATCCTTTGGATATATACCCAGTAATGGGATTGCTGGGTCAAATGGAATTTCTGTTTCTAGGTCCTTGAGGAATCACCACACTGTCTTCCACAATGGTTGAAATAATTTACACTCCCACCAACAGTGTAAAAGTGTTCCTATTTCTCCACATCCTCTCCAGTGTCTGTTGTCTCCAGATTTTTTAATGATTGCCGTCTAACTGGTGTGAGAGGGTATCTCAATGTAGTTTAGGTTTGCATTTCTCTAATGACCAGTGATGATGAGTATTTTTTTCATATGTTAGCCTCATCGATGTCTTCTTTTGAAAAGTGTCTGTTCATGTCCTTCTCCCACTTTTGAATGGGCTTGTTTGCTTTTTTCTTTTAAATCTGTTTTAGTTCTTTGTAGATTCTGGATATTAGCCCTTTGTCTGATGGGTAGATTGCAAACATTTTTTCCCACTCTGTTGGTTGCTGGTTCACTCTAATGATTGTTTCTTTTGCTGTACAGAAGCCCTGGAGTATAATTAGATCCTATTTGTCTATTTTAGCTTTTGTTGCCAATGCTTTTGGTGTTTTAGTTATGAAGTCCTTGCCTATGTCCTGAATGGTTTTGCCTAGGTTTTCTTCTAGGGTTTTTATGGTGTTAAGTCTTATGTTTAAGTCTTTAATCCATCTGGAGTTAATTTTAGTGTAAGGTGTCAAGAAGGGGTCCAGTTTCTGCTTTCTGCACATGGCTAGCCAGTTTTCCCAACACCATTTATTAAACAGTGAATTCTTTCCCTATTGCTTGTTTTTGTCAGGTTAGTCAAAGATCAGATGGTTGTAGATGTGTGACGTTACTTCCAAGGTCACTGTTGTGTTCCATTGGTCTATATCTCTGTTTTGGTACCAGTACCATGCTGTTTTGATTACTATAGCCTTGTAGTATAGTTTGAAGTCAGGTAGTGTGATGCCTCCAGGTTTGTTCTTTTTGCTTAGGATTGTCTTGGCTATGTGAGCTCTCTTTTGGTGCCACATGTAGTTTAAGATGTTTTATTCCAGTTCTGTGAAGAGGGTCATGGGTAGCTTGATGGGGATAGCATTGAATCTGTAAATTACTTTGGGCAGTATGGCCATTTTCACAATACTGATTCTTCCCAACCATGAGCATAGAATGCTTTTCCATCTGTTTGTGTCCTTTCTTATTTACTTGAGCAAAGGTTTGTAATTCTCCTTGAAGAAGTTCTTTACATCCTTTGTTAGTTGTATTCCTAGGTACTTTATTCTCTTTGTAGTAATTGAATGGAGTTTGCTCTTGATTTGGCTCTCTTTAAGTCTGTTATTGGTGTATAGAAATGCTTGTGATTTCTGCACATTGATTTTGTATCCTGAGACTTTGCTGAAGTTTATCAGTTTTGGGAGATTTGGGGCTGAGACAATGGGGTCTTCTAAATATACAATCATGACATCTGCAAATGGAGACAATTTGACTTCCTCCTTTCCTAATTGAATACCCTTTATTTCTTTTTCTTGCATAATTGCTCTGGCCAGAAATTCCAATATTATACTGAATAGGAGTGGTGAGAGAGGGGCATCCTTATCTAGTGCCAGATATCAAAGGGAATGCTTCCATTTTTTGCCCATTCAGTATAATATCGGCTCTGGGTTTGTCATAAATAGTTTTTATTATTTTGAGATACATTTCATCGATACCTAGTTTATTGAGAGTTTTTAGCATAAAGGCTGTTGAATTTTGTCAAAGGTCTTCTCTGCATCTATTGAGATAATCATGTGGTTTTTGTCTTTGGTTCTGTTTATGTGGTGAATTACGTTTATAGACTTGCATATGTTGAACCAGCCTTGCATCCCTGGGATGAAGCCTACTTGTTGGTGATGGATAAACTTTTTGATGTGCTGTTGCAATTTGTTTGCCAGTATTTTATTGAAGATTTTTGCAACCATGTTCATCATGGATATTGGCCTGAAGTTTTCTTTTTTTGTTGAGTCTCTGCTGAGTTTTGGTATCAGGATGATGTTGGTCTCATAAAATGATTTGGGAAGGATTCCCTCTTTTTGTATTATTTGGAATGGTTTCAGAAAGAGTGGTACCAGCTCCTCTTTGTATGTCTGATAGAATTCAGCTGTGAACCCATCTGGACCTGGGCTATTTTGATTGGTAGGCTATTAATTGCTGCCTTAACTTCAGCCCTTGTTATTGGTGTATTCAGGGTTTTGACTTCTTCCTAGTTTAGGCTTGAGAGGGTGCAAGTGTCCAGTAATTTATGCATTTCTTTTACGTTTACTTGTTATTTGCATAGAACTGTTTGTAGTAATATCTGATGGTAGTTTTTATTTCTGTGGAATCGGTGATATCCCCTTTATCATCTTTTATTGCATCTATTTGATTATTCTCTCTTTTCTTTTTTATTAATCTGGCTAGTTGTCTATTTTGTTGATCTTTTCAAAAAACCAGCTCCTGGATTTATGATTTTTTTGAAGGGTTCTTTGTGTCTCTATCTCCTTCAGTTCTTTTCTGATCTTATTTTTAATGGTTTTTGTTTCCTTTGTTGCTTAAATTGTGTTTCACCTTGAGGTTTTATAGATAATTAGCCTCCTATTTAAAACTAATCACACACACACACACACATGTATTTTAGATGTTTTTGGATTTTTTTAAGTTTATTTCACTTATCCATTGGGTCAGAGGTCCCCAACCCCTGGGCCATGAACTGGTACTGGTCAGTGGCCTGTTAGGAACTGGGCACCACAGCAGGAGTTGAGCTGCAGGCCAGCCAGCATTATTGCCTGAGCTCTGCTTCGTGTCAGGTCAGTGGCAGCATTATATTCTCATAGGAGTGCATATCTTATTGTGTACTGCCCATGCCAGAGATCTAGGTTGCACTCCTTATGAGAATCTAATACCTGATGATCTGAGGTCGAACAATTTCATCCAGAAACCACCCCAATCGCCCCCCCATGAAAAAAAAAAAACGGTCTTCCATGAAACCAGTCCCCAGTGCCAAAAAAGGTTGGGGACTGCTGCATTGCATATTCCTATGCCAATATTATATTGAAACTCATTGGTAATTACATTAAAATTTTGAGCTTATCAGGGATAATGGCCATTTTTATGGTATAGTTTTGCCACTCCTTTCCTTTCTTCAGTCTAAGGAGTATAACTTGTTCCTGAAAAGTCCCTCAGGGATGAGTTTTCTAAATCTAAAGTGCAAATTCCACAGAAATTTTTGGTACTACAACATTTAACAAACAGAGCATTTTCAATTTTATGTAATAGAATTGCTAAGGCAAAATAGCAACAACAAAAAGAAATAAAACAATGCAAAAGAGGTACCAGATCACCACTACTGTCGAACTAGCAAACCCTGAGCACTTGGAGAGAAGAATGGAAGGATCATAGGCCAATCATATCACTGTGAAGGTGGCAGCACGCTGGTTCTTATCTCTAGGCACTTGGCTGCTACTGAGGACAGAATCCAACTGAGTCTGGATCATTTTGCGGAGATACCACATCAGCTTAAGCAGGTTATTAGCCTATTCTTGTAGCATAAAGGCCTCTATAAACCTTTTCAGTTTTTGTTTTGTATCCCCATTCAGCATCCAGTATAATGCTTCTACACTGTAGGTAAAAACAAGTTTATGAACGTTGTAAATTGAGTCATCAGAAGAGCAAGTGAAAAAAATTAATTTCTGTAAAATTGGCAGAAGTGTTTTTGCTTTTAGTTTCCCTTGCTCCATGCATCTTGTAGGAGCCATACTGTAGGAGACAACATTGCGGCATGCGCACTGAGCTCTGCCACTGCCAGCTCACCTCCAAACTTCACATTGAGATCTATTGTAATCCATATTGTGAAAGGATGCTGTACTTTATATAACAGATTTAATTTAGTACGTATTCATGATGGCATCTGAGTTCCATTTGGTATATTATCTTCACCAGGATTTTCTGGTTTCTAAGGAGACTTTTTGCATAGAAACAACTCCAGGACTTGGGTAACCCAGTAAGAAGTGCCCACCTAAGGTATGAGCACATTTTTGAGGTTATAAGGTTCAAAGTAGGTGTTATTTAATTTCTTCAGATATATTATTCAATATGAGATACCAATAATCCTTCAGATATGTTATGCAGGTAGGCAGGGTTCTGATTGGAGGTCAGAATGAAATATATAGAGAAAGATCCTCCTGACAAAAAACTAAGAATGGAAAAAGATACAAATAGACTATTTTAATTCAATGTGATAAATCACTGAAAAGTAGGCACATAAAAAGGTTCTCCAACTAATTATTTTGTGAATCAAGACAGGATCAGGAGAATCAGCTACAGGTTATAATCAGAGGTGATTGAGGTTCAAATAAGTCAAAAGGAATAGTTGGGAAATACATTCCTGGACAGTTCACAAAGAAAACATATCCTGAAAGACTGTGGCTACTTAGACCTTCAAAGACTACTTTCTGTTTACTGGAGGCCTTGTTATCATAGGAGATGACAACTTCGTCCATGTTATTGCCCCTGAAAACCTCCCAATGGGACAAGATCTGGAGGCTGAAGACAGTGATAGTGATGATCCTGTCCCTGTGCAGGCCTGGGTTCTTGTGTGTGTTTGTGTATTAGTTATATTTATTTATTTCTTAAATTGTACTTTAAGTTCTGGGGTACATGTGCAGATCTTGCAGGACTGTTGCATAGGTACACACATGCCGTGGTGGTTTGCTGCCTCCACCTGCCTCCCCGCCCCCCCCCCATCACCTACATCAGGCATTTATTCCAGTGTTATCCCTCTCCAACCTCCTCACCCCACACTGTTCCTCCCCTAGCCCCCAACCCCCCAAAAACCCCAGTGGGTCCAAAATGCCCATCAATAATAGACTGGCTAAAGAAAATGTGGCAAATACACACCATGGAATACTACGCAGCCATAAAAAGGATGAGTTCATGTCCTTTGTAGGGATACAGATGAATCTGGAAAGCATTATTCTCAGCAAACTGACACAAGAACAGAAAAGAAAACACCGCATGTTCTCACTCATGGGTAGATGTTGAACAATAACACATAGGCACAGGGAGGGAACATCACACACTGGTGTATTAGTTTTTAACAAACATTTAAAAATTTAAAAAACTAGAAAAAAACTTTAGATATATAAACAAAATATAGCAAAAAAAAAAAAAATTCATAGACTGCTTGCTCCTGCATCTTTTCCTGCTTTGTCCGTGTAAACTTCCTCTATTAGACTCCAGCTGACCACTCCTACCTCCTTATTAGAAAACATGGACCTGCCCCAGTGGGTATGGGGAAGGAGGGTGGTGAGTAGGTCTAGTACAAATTGGTTGCATTCTGTCAGTCTCACTGTTGATCTGGCCAGCGATGCTATCCATGGTGCCACCTGCTGGAGTCCCATTGTTGCCTGAATCACAGGTAACTCAATGAATATATGGTGTCCCATTCTAGTAAAGCACTCTGCTATCCCAGCTAACCTGAGCTTCCTCACACTTGGGCTGGTTTCTTTAGGTCTGTTCTATGGAGAAGTACATCGATGTCAGTTTCCTACAGCTCCAACCAGCTCATCTTAAGAAATAATATTTTCACTCCATTTTGAACTTTGTAATCCCTACAGTTTCAATATGTATAGTAGTTTAGCATATGATTATATTTGTAGAAATATTTGTACTTGAGAGCCTGAAAAGTCTAGAGAGAAGTCACATTCAACCCAGTTTAAAAAAAAACCCTTGTGTGCACTTTTACATCTATAAGCATTTTCCGTGTACATTATCTTATTTGATACTCCTGACAAATCGATGAAATTTTTGATTTTTTAAAAAGTAGACTGATATTTCAGCATATAGAATGAAGAAACAGCCAGAAGGGAGTTTTATTAATGAAAAATTATTTTCCAGGTTGAATTTCACTTTCATGTTAATTTTTGATGAGGGTGCAGAGGGGAGTTTTGATACCTTGTAGAATTATTTATGTTGTGAATCTGTTCATGCTTTCATTGGGCATACAGCCTTGGGACATGCCAATGTATATTTTATAGAAACAAATTTCTGTTTAGCTATGCACATGTTAATAAACAGGTTCTATTGTGCACCCTATGTACTAAAAGTTATACTTTTCTCATGTCTCAGCATTAGGATACCAATTTTCTTCCTGTAATAAATGGTGCAGCTGCCATATTATGACTGTGAGGCTCTTCCCTTTTTTGCGCCTTGTGCTTAATGGGATGGGGAGGCTACTTATCAGGCTGAAAAGGACTGGTCCCTTCCTTCACTCATTCAACATGCTTCCACTTATAGAAGCCAGTGCAGCTGGCAGAGCTGTGGGAGGAACTGGTCCCTGGGCGGATGCCAGTCAAAAGTCTAATTACATGCTAGACTAATCTAGAGTGAAGTGAATTGCCTTCTCAATACCTTTGGTCTACTCTAACAATAATGCACAGAAGAAGTAGGACCTTAAGAATGGCTCATTTTTCTACTCTGGGTGCTGTAGATCACTTGCTTTATAAAGTTGATTTGACTTCAGTGTTTAGGGCAAACCATGCTTGTATGTTTTTCAAATTTATAAACAACTAATAATTATTGTTTGAAAAAGTTCTGAAGTTTTCTGGAAGAGTCCATCTTATCTCTACCTTTCAAGCCTTCTCTGATTCATCATATAATCACAGATGATTATAGATTATAGACCGTATGTTGCTGTGATGCTGTCCTACGTAATTCTGCCTGGTTTGCTTTCTGAGTGAAGGCCTCTATTCTACACAGGGATCTTTACTTGACTTGCTCATTTTCTCTGTTAATTTTGTTTTTTGTTTTTTTTTGGTGTATGTACTGTTTCTCTCTTCGATCCCTTACTATTTTCACTTAAATTGTGCCAATTATTAGATGTTTTACAGTAGCTTTTTAAAAGGCAGGATTTTTTTTTGTACCACTCTCATCTGAGAGCTTGATGACTAAAGAATATTTATTTTCATATCGACAGTGGCTTAATTTTGATAGAGAAACCTACTTGTAAACTCTTTTTTCTCCCACTAAGGTGTAGCACTTAGCTTTAATTTGATGATGATTGTCCTGAGGATTAGGGAATATTACTTTAGAAGATGCGCCAGCCTCAATACATAACCTTTTGTGATATTTACTATATTTACTGAATATGTTTACTATATGCAGATGAGTTCAGTAAACATTTAATGTTTGTCTATTGTGCTGCACATTTTGCTAGGAGCTAGGGTTATAAATAAATAAGATACTATTTCCCTGGTGTAAAGACATTGCAATCCAGTAGGGGGAAAAGACGATACAAATTCTGATTTTGAGTGTGGACTACACTATCTAGCCTTCTCATGTTAAGAATTCTTTAAAAATATATTTAAAAAGCATTTCTTTTCTATTGAGTATTTAGGCTATACCTTTTACTAGCATATATAAGGATTGGTTTGTGGCCTTTTATTAAATGTTGAAATACCTGGTCATCTATCCATTAATTTATCTGAAGTGTTGATATATATTATTTATATATTGAATGTTATCTGTAGAATACCGAGTTGTACAGTTATTACATCATATATTTTTGATCAAACATAAATAAGGCCCAATTTTTCATTCTTTCCTCACTGTTATACAGACATGTGTTTAGCGCTCACTATATTCTGACATTCTGAACAGTCTACACGTTATTATGCATAGCACCGAACCTCAGCATATTTGCTGCATGTTCACGACTGAGAAATACCTTGAGTTTTCCCTGAGGGCTATAAGAACAGTTTTCCTTTTCTTTACACAAAAGTCAAAGGGGGCAGTAACCACTAGATAGACATACTGAGTACATTTTAAAAAGTCTCAGAACTCCTTCTGATCTAGGATGTTTTCTAGAGAAAACTAATGCCTGCCTGTCTTTACCTTTTTTTATTATCCTCTTTTATGGGCGTTAGCAGATGGAATTTCATTGTGTACTGTCTCCTTTTAGACAACTTGTTCCCTAAAAAAGAATTTGAATTTATAGTTATTTGATATACTCTATACAGACCAATTCACCGTTAATTGTTTGGATTGTTATAACAATTATGGCGTTCATGACAAACTGTTTTTCTACTCTCTTTGACAATGTGGAAATTAGAAGTGCAATTTTCATAGGGTTTCTTCTGAATTTGCCATTTTGCTACTGAAACTCTCATTTTAGTGTGACTTTTATTTCTCAGTAAATAACCAATAGACATTCTATCTGTGATTTAATAGTCATTGGTAGTTGCAAATATTTGAATTTTACAAAATATCTTCTCTAATGTAGGATTTTCTAATATAGAAAGTCACCTACGAGACTTTCTCTAGGGCTCTAATAGGCCTCCAGGTTTGGCTATTCTTGTCATCACAGTTTCCTGGAGATGGCAGCAAAGTACGCAGAAGCAAGGGCACCAACCGTAACACATAAACAAGTGGTGAGATTAATGGCGCTGTGCGGTTCTGGGGATGACTGACGAAATGCATCGGCCTCTTCTGCTCTCCAATGACAGGGCAGGTAAATAGAGAGCTGATGTATGTATTAATTTGATTTTTAATTATGTTGGGTGGGCTTCAAAAAACCCTGCACAAACGGCTTTTATTTTATTCCTCACCTGTGGTCAAGTCCAAGGCTTTCCTGCCTTTCTGTTTGCTCTTGTTTCTGTTCTGGTAAAAGTATTTAGAGATCTCCAGAACAAAAATCCTTTGAAGCCTTTATTTTATGGACCAATCTACAGCATTTGTTATCCTTACTTCATTTTCATACAGCTATTGCTAATCTTGTAACACACTGCATTTCAATCCCTCTGAGTTGTCAGATTTTCTGAATCTATAATGGGATGATTAACTGGCAAGGCGATACACAGGCTAATAACAGATTACAGAGGACATCATATTAGACATTGTAAAAGCCCTTTTTATTCCAAAG
Source organism: Ateles fusciceps (assembly GCA_036589455.1). Classification (NCBI taxonomy): domain Eukaryota; kingdom Metazoa; phylum Chordata; class Mammalia; order Primates; family Atelidae; genus Ateles; species Ateles fusciceps. The sequence goes on from JAZHEH010003090.1 coordinate 2,324,289, forward strand.
TATACATCCAATAATGCCCCAGCAGACATGAGTAATGAGCATTGTATCGAGAATAACAGGAACCCTATCGCTTTGACACTCGTGCAGAAATGCTATTAAAATGAAAAAGAGAACTTCTTTCTACTGAATTGCAACTGTTGGTTTCATTGCTAAACTTGTTCGTCGAAGTGCTGTTGCCTGGAATCAGTGAAAGCTTATATATATGACTGAAATATTTCGCAAGTTGGTTGAGTACTATAAGAAATCTTGTTTGGGGGAGAAGCTAAATGAAAGATTTTTTAAATTTAAAGATCCAGTGTTTTTCAGCTAAAATGTACAACTATCTTTTAAGACTATTATTGAAGTAAACTTTACTTTTAAGATGAGAGAAAAAGAACGTTCTCGATGATGAGTAAAGATTTCTAACACTAGGTCTTGAACATAAAGAAAAAGAAGGATATTTACTTTTTCAGACAGTAGATAAATAAGCTACATTGATCAAATTGTTGATTTCTGGTCAGATTGTTTAGTTAGTATATTTTGTTGCAAATGAGAACTTGCTTTTTAACTGGAAATATACCAAAAGCATTATTCTGTATTTATATGCTATGGAAAGTTCTCAAGCACTCATTTGCATTCAGACATTTGATGGGCTAAATACAAATCATTTTCATCTATCCACTTGAGGTAGAGAGCTTGGGATAAGGTAAAGCAGCACAAAAAGAAAGACCTGGAGGCTGGGCTTCAAATCTGTGTGCACTGTTTCCTGTGCGATCATCTAACCCAAAGACGTTTTGTCATTGGATAGGGCTGCCTACATGCCATCCAAACTTTCTGGATCTTTTTGTTTTCTTGATCATGATGTAACTAAATAAACTGACAGACTTGAACAGACCTTTGATAGTCCTAATGGAAGGTATATTGAAGAATGTACATAGTCACAGTATAAAGGATAGGCTATTAAAAAAATTATTAGTATCTTCTTTCCCCCTTCTTATCCTATGGAAAAAAGCCTCAAGAAAGAATTTTGAAGGGCCCCAATTTCCCTTCTCCCATGCTAGAGATTTTTTTTTTTGCTTCAGAATCTTTGACAGGGAGGCAGGTAGAAGACAGTTTATAATGGGGAGGCAGAAGTGGCCAAGTTTTGGGTCAACAGGGGTGGCAAATGTTGAAAGTCCCTGAGGTTAAGAACACGGCTGAGGATTTGTGTCTCCTTGTGTTCCAGGCCCTGATACAGATTCTTGCAATAATAATGGTGAGGATGAGAGTGCATCTTGGGTGTTTTATGAGTATTAACACATTTAATGCTCACAACAATCTCCTGTGGTAGATTCCAGTACTGCCATGTCATAATAATTTTACAGAGAAGAGGCACAGACAAGTTAAATAACTTACTGAAGTAAAAAAGTGAGTGAGCCTCAGTATGGTGGTCTGTGCTTGTGCCCTGAATAACTGGAAACATCGTGGCCTAAAGACCACATGTGTCTCTCTGTGGACAAGTTTGAGGCCTCTGATGACTGGAGGACCAGTTCTTGATGGCTGCATGAAGGAAAAGAAAAAACTGCAATGTTTAGAATCACCATGGACTAAGGGACTGGGTCCCTTCCTGGTTTTCTGGAATAATGTAAACCTGGGATCCTAGTATTCAGTGACTAAGATTGGATTTGGCCTGTAGCCAAATATGTCCAAATGATATATCCAACTGTCTTCTTGACATCTTTAGTTGGCTGTGTAACAGGCATTTCAAGCTAAACATGTCCCAAATTGGACTTGACGTTTTCCTCAAGTCAGTTCCTGTTACAGTATTTTCCACTTCACTTATGGCAGCTCCATTTTCCCCCTTGTTCAGCCCAAAACCTCAACTCTCTCTCTCACATTCCATACCTGGATTTTCAGCAAATCCTTTTGACTCTCTTCTACCAGAATTTGACCATTCCTCCTAATCCCCATGGACACCAACCTGGTCCAAGTCACGTCATTTCGAAATTATTCCAGTACCATTTGGACTGGTCCCCTGCTTCTGCACTTACCTTCCTTTAGTCTGTTCTCAGTGTAGCAGCCAGACTGCTCTGTTAAGCACAGGTAGACTATGTCATCCTTCTGTCCAGAATACTTCAATGCCTTCCCATTTCACTCAGAGGAAAAGCCAATGTCTTCACCATGACCTACAAACCCTATGGCATCTGGCTCCTCATTTTCCCTGATTTTATCACTACTATTCTCATCCGTTTTTTGTTTCAGTTCCCACTAAACCAGTCCTTTTATTTCTGCTTGCAATCCCAGGGCTTTGGACCTGCTGTTACTTAAGTATGGAATGCTCCTCTTCCAGTTATTTGCATGGCTAATTAATCTTACTTCCTTCCCATCTTAACTACAAGTCAGCTTTGCAGTTGAGACCTTCCCTGGCCACCCTGTCCAGAATTTAATCTCATACCTCCAACAATTCACATCCACTTTCCTGCTTTGTGTTTCTTCTTGGAGCAAAATCCTATCTCATACATATATATATGTGTGTGTATACACAGTTTACACACACATATATTTTGTTTACTTATGTGTGTTGTCTGTATTTCTCACCAGAATGTTAGCCCTTCATGAGAGCAAGGATTATTACCCTTTTAATCATGCTTTATCTTTAGCACAGTGCCTAGCACATAGTAGGTACTCAATAAATGCTTTCTGAATGAATTTAGAGAAATAAAAGAATGTGATATGATTTGCATCTTAGGGATGTGTACAAATTCATACTCACTGCAACAGTGTTTAGATTATAATGGTTGTTAAATTTTTATCTAACTTTACCAGCAGGCTGAGAAATGAATGAATCAGCAGTATAGCTTGACAATTAAATTTCCAAGGTGTTTAAAATATGTGATGTAAAAATAAAAATGCTTCAACACTTGATCTTGTCAGATTGGCTTAAAACAGAGAAGACACACAGGGCACTCTCTGTGTATTACTATTTCCCCCCTTCCCTTTAATTAATTGATTAAAATTTATCTGGACTAGGATCCAGTTAGTTGGTGACCCCTTTTATTACTCATTATTTGTCAGTTACTTTGTCATCGAGATTATGTGTTTAATTCCACATGGGTATTGGGTAGATTGGACCAATTGCTAAGGGGCTGCAGGTTGATGTGGATCTGTCAGGAAATATGTTCCTGCTCAGGAACCCTTTTCCTGTTGTGGAACTCCGTCTTCTTCTTTCATTCCTGACACATACACGAATGCCTTTTAGGGTATACAAGGATACACGAAGACGCAAAAGTACTTAAGATAACAGTGGATGCTCCCAAGGAGGTTGCATTTCTGGCTTAACTTTGCTTTGCTTATTATTAACTCTGCATTAAATGAGAAAAAGGGAAAGTTTAAGATTGACTCAAACCTTTCCTGAAAGGAAGCGGGGGAGATTGTAAACAATGAATAGTACTCTAGAAAGAATGCCTCTAGAAAGAACATGGCCCTACTGAGCTACTTTAGATTTCTGACCCCTGGAACTGTAAGATAATAAACTTATAATGTTTTAAGCCAGTAAATTTATGGTTATTTGTTAAAAACAACAATAGCAAATTAATAGAGGCCCTGAAAGTAGATCTTAAGATTTGTTGTGATTGAGTTAAGAATATTTTGTCAGCTTTATTTACCTTTTCCTTCCATATGATTATCATACCAAGAATGTAAATACTATACCCCTTCTAATTAGTGATGCCAAGTCGCTGTGATACCAATAATTATCTGAATTTACAAAGTGCTTTTTGCATATATCAAATGTATGTTTTGAATGACTTTATAGTCTTTGTTGAATGGTTATCTATTTAACTGCTCTCCAGCAGGCTGATAAATAAACAAATAGTATAGCCAGCCAATTAAGTTTCTAAGGCATTTAAAATATATGAAGAGATTGAAAGGAGGGGAGAGAGAGAGAGAGAGAGAGAAAGATCGAGAGAGCACTTTCAGAAGTCTTGCATTTTTCAGTAAGTTTAAAACACCAGTTTTTTAAGCCTCATTCTCGTGATGAGTGTAACAAAACCAGGAAAAACGGTACTGTTTGAATCTGTTTTTGAGTTAGAGACTAGAAGAATGGACAACAGTATGAAAACTTTGTACTATTTTTACAAGTCATTCTCATCAAAGTCTGAAGACTGTAAAGCTATTGGGCTCCTTCTAGGATAATGTCCCCCCTACTGTTATATTTCTTCCAATGAAACCCATCTGTGAGCTTTTACAGGATGTCCATGACATGCATTTAAATTGCCTGTTGTGTTCCAGAAACCTCTTCTTCCTGCAAACAAGTAGTGACCTCTCTGCTCTATGTTCATTCAAGGGACAGATACTGTACATCATTCCAGGCAGGCAGCCAAATGATGGCCACATCCTGTTCAATGCAAAAATACGCATTTTCATTAAACCAAGATAATTAGAAAAAGTAGCATAGAGGAATATGAGTAATTCCATCAGTAATTACAGCAATTATGCCCTTAATTGCCATGCCACCTCCAGTGTCACATTATATATATGTACTGGCATTTTACAGAGAAAACACTCATGTTTTATATTAAAGATGTACCTGGTTATATCAGGGATCTCTAGTGGTTAAAAGATAATTGAGGTATTTTTTCATCCTTGCAATGATCAAAGCAAAATGCATTGTATTTTCTTAATCACTGTCATTATTGAGTGCTTTTTCAGGATTTGAATTTCTATGTATTTTAGAAACACAGAGATAAAAACTAGTATACTAAAAACTGTCATTTCCTACTGTTTCTTTCCCAAACTGGTAAACAACAGTCTGTCAAATTTCCCAATAAAGATAAAAAATGCCTGCCCCAGATGTTTCTTCAACTGTGTTCCTAGAGCATATACTTACAGTTGGTCTGTTAAAAATTGAAATATTTACCTGTGGATATGATTTTCCAGCTTCTCATTTCTCTGTTGGCATATATAAAAAATTGTTACGTTCACCCAGTATTTTTGAAGTAGGGAGGCTGAGAAAGACTGCATTGCTTCCATCTGCCTACTGAGCTGATCTCCCCTCCCTCGGCCTGCAGCCTAGCACAAGTGGTAAGAAAAAGGCTTGAAGTTCATCTGTCTTCTTGCTCAGCTGTTAGGAGCCACTTTGGACTTGGATCGTTTGCTGCCAAGCTTCCTGATATTACATATCAGCCCTCAGAGATGTAATACAGTTCATCCCAGCAAGGAAGGAGGTAGAGCTGAGCTGGATGGGGGAAGATGATCTGTTTTGCATCCCCACCTGAGGCAGATTTTCATAGTATTTGCTTTTTTGATTCAAAATGTTGTATTTGATTGGGATTCTTTGATAGTTTCACAATAAAAGACACCCTAGACACCCTTGTGTTCTTATTTGTTCCCATCTACCTATCTTGACCACATTGAGTGGTCTCAAGTTGCTTTGATGGCTGCAAGGCCAGGGAGAGTCATGGCAGCAGTATGCCAAAACTGCTAGCCACAATATGGGGAGAATGTGCTTTTCACTCTTCCCTTAATAGAGGGTTTCACTTTATGCAGTAGGCATCCATAGAACAAGTGAAGTTATGTAAATGCACAAGTGTCTAGTTTATTTCTGTTAAAGCCTAGGACCATGTCTCTTACACACAAACACACACACACACCCCACCAAGGTTCCTAGTACATAGCAAGTGTTCAGTGAGTATATAAGTAGATTATTAGTTTGCAGTTAGAGGACACTTTGAGACATGGACAATCTAGAATTAATATTCAGTATTTTCTATGTGATTATTTTTCTTTCCTTTTTCTCTTCTTCCTTTTTCTTGAGATACGATTTACAAAATGCACAAATCCTGAAGCTGCAGGTCTATGAGTTTAGACAAATGTGACTAACATTTGTCCATCTGACCAACTACCCATATAAGATATAGAACATCTCCACTATCCCAGAAAGTTCTATAGTGGCCCTTTCCAGTTAATCTCTACCTCTTGATAGGCAACAACTGCTCTGGTTTCTAGTACTGTAGATCAGAACATTTTGAATGTTCTTGGACTTTGTAATTGATTACATACTTGTTGTGTCTATGTCCAAGCATAGTGTTTTTTAATGTTCATTTGTGTTGTTGCACACATCCGTATTTTGTTTTTAAAAATTACTGATTTGTATTCCATTATATGATATACAACATTTGCTTATCCATTTTTTTCCTGTTGATAGCTGTGCTGATGTTTTTCACTTTTGGCTCTTATCAATATAGCTGCTGTGAACATGTTTGTATAAGTCTTTGTGTGGACATGAAGAAATGTTTTCATTTCTTTTTGGTAAATACCTAGGAATGGAATTGTTAGGCCATAGGTTAGATATTTGTTTAATTTAAGACACTGTCAAACAGTTTTCTAAGGTGGTTGTACCATTCTACATGTCTGCTATCAATTCATGACAACCTTTTAAAATGTTAACACTGTAGTGAGTGTGAAGTGCGACTTTATTCTCATTTTTGCAGTTCTCTTATGACTAATGATGTTGAAGATCCTCTGATGTGCGTATTGGCCACTCTGTCTTCCTCGAAAAGTGTGTATTCAAAACTTACCGATTTTAAAAATGGGTTGTCATCTTACTGAGCTCTTTATGTATTTAGGATATAAACCCTTTGTCAGATAACATCATTGCAACATTGCATCCCAGTCTATGGCTTGCTTTTTCATTTTCCCAAGGATGTCTTTTGATGACTTTCAAATTTTGATGAAGTTAGTACTTTATGTTACTACTTTTTTTTTGTCCCCTAGGAAATCTTTTCTTACCTCAACTCATATAAATATTCTATTTCTTATTCCAAAATATTTACAGCTATAGCTTTAAGTTCAGGTCTATAATTTATTTCAAAGTAATTTTGTGCATGGTGTGATGGAGTCAGGATTCTTTTCCCTTCTTTGTATGTTTATACAGTTATTCCAGTGCTGTTTGTTGAAAGGACTTTCTTGATTTGTCTTAGGTTTTTGTCTAAAATATATTAATATTATATATGTGGGTATATTTCTGAATACTTCCATTCTGTTCCATTTGCCTACTTGTTCACCATTATTTTATTTTTAAACTTATTACTTTTTTCTTATTTTTTAACTTATACTTTAAGTTCTGGGGTACATGTGCAGGATGTTCAGGTTTATTACACAGGTATACGCATGCCAGGGTGGTTTGCTGCATCCATCCCCCCCCCGTCATCTACATTAGGTATTTCTCCTAATGTTATCCCTTCACAATCCCCTCACCCCCTGCTATCCCTCCCCTAGCCACCCCCCCACCCCCAATAAGCCCCGGTGTGTGATGTTCTCTTCCCCTGTGTCCAACACCCACTTATGAGTAAGAACATGTGGTTTTTGGTTTTCTGTTCCTGTGTCAGTTTGCTGAGAATGATGGTTTCCAGTTTCATCCATGTCCCTGCAAAGGACATGAACTCATCCTTTTTTATGGCTGCATAGTATTCCATGGTGTATATGTTCCACATTTTCTTTATCCAGTCTATCATTGATGGGCATTTGGGTTGGTTCCAAGTCTTTGCTATTGTAAACAGTGCCACAGTGAACATACATGTGCATGTGTCTTTATAATTGAATGTTTTATAATCCTCTGGGTATAAACCCAGTAATGGGATTGCTGGTTCAAATGGTATTTCTATTTCTAGGTCCTTGAGTAATTGCCACAATGTCTTCCACAATGGTTTAACTGATTTACACTTCCACCAACAGTGGAAAAGCGTTCCTATTTCTCCATATCCTCTTGAGCATCTGTTGTCTCCTGATTTTTTAATGATCACCATTCTAACTGGCGTGAGATGGTATCTCAGTGTGGTTTTGGTTTGCATTTCTCAAATGACCAGTGATGATGAGCTTTTCTTCATGTGTTTGTTGGCTACATAAATGTCTACTCTTGAGAAGTGTCTGTTCATGTCCTTCGCCCACTTTTTGATGGGATTGTTCATTTTTTTCTTGTAAATAATGAAATGAAGGCAGAAATAAAGATGTTCTTTGAAACCAAAGAGAACAAAGACACAACATACTAGAATCTCTGGGATACTTTCAAAGCAGTGTCTAGAGGGAAATTTATGGCACTAAATGCCCATATGAGAAGTAAGAAAAGATCTAAAACTGACACCCTAACATCATGATTAAAAGAACTAGAGGAGCAAGATCAAACAAACTCAAAAGCTAGCAGAAGACAAGAAATAACTAAGATCAGAGCAGAACTTGAAGGAGGTAGAGACACAAAAGACCCTTTAAAAAACCAATAAATCCAGGAGCTGGCTTTTTGAAAAGATCAACAAAATAGATAGACTGCTAGCCAGACTAATAAAAAAGAGAAGAATCAAATAGGTGCATTATTATTTTAATACTACAGTGTCTTGATTTTTGAACTCTTGTAAATGGTATTGATTTTTAAAATGCACTTTTCAGTTTTCTGGTGCTAGTATACAGAAAAACAGTTGACTTTTTGTATTCTGACCTCATATCCTTACCTCACTAAATTTATTAGTTCTAGTTTTCTTTAGATTCTTAATAATTTTTTGTGTTCATAATTATTCACTTTGCAAACAAATATATTTTTTTCTCTCTTCCTAATATTGATTCCTTTCTCTTTGCTATCCCTGATGAACATAGATGCAAACATTTTCAACAAGATATTAGCAAACTGAATTCAGCAGCAAATTAAAAAGATCATTCACTATAATCAGGTAATATTCATCCTGGGATACAAGGATAGTCTAACATGAAAGTCAACAAATGTGATATACCATATTAACAGAAAGACGAAAACTATGTGATAATTTCAATAGATGCAGAAAAAACATTTGACAAAATTCAACATCCCTTTATGATAAAAACTCTCAACAAATTTGTTATACTTATGTACCTTAACACAATAAAGGCCATATATGACAGACCTATAAGTAACATCATACTGAGTAAAGAAAAGCTAAAAATGGATCCTCTAAGATCAGCTCACTTTCACCACTTTATTCAACATAGTACTTGAAGGCCAGCCAAAGCAGTTAGGCAAAATACAGAAACAAGAAGCTTCCAGATTGGAAGTCAGATTGTCTTTGTTTCTTATATGTAGAAAACTCTAAAGACGCCACTAAAAAACTGTTAGAACTAGTAAGTGCAGTAAAGTTGCAAGATACAAAGTTAACATACAAAAATCAGTAGCATTTCTATATGTTAATAGTGAAGTATCTGAAAAAAATTAAAACAATCCATTTAAAGTGATTACAAAAAAATAAGATACCTAGCAATAAACTTAACCAAAGAGGCAAAAACAAATTGCTCCAAGGAAAACTGTGAAAGAAATTAAAATGGATACACGTAAAGGAAAAGATACTCCATATTTATGAACTGGAAGCATTAACATTGTTAAAATGGCCATGCTACCCAAAGCAATGTGTAGATTTCATGCAATCTCTATCAAAACAGTAATGGCATTCTTTACAGAAATAGAAAAAACAACCCTAAAATGTATATGGAGCCCCAAAGACCCCGAATAGTTAAAACAATCCTGAGCAAAAAGAACAAAACTGGAGGCATTACACTAGCTGATTTCAAAATATACTACAAAGCTATTGCAATAAAAATCATTGTTCTGGCATAGAAACATATACATAGACCAATAAAACAGCAGAGAGAGCCCAGAAATACATTCAAGCACTAACACGCAACTAGTTTTTGTCAAAAGGACCAAGAACACACATTGGGGAAGAGACAGTATCTTCAATAAATGGCGCTGGGAAAGTTGGATAACCACATGCAGAAAAATGAAACTACACCCCCTACTTCTCACTATATACAAACATTACCTCAAAATCAATTAAAATCTTAAATATAAAACCCCAAACTATAAAACTGTTAGAAGAAAATGTAGAGGAAATGCTTTACATCGTTGGGCTGGGAAAAAAATCACATCATTTTTTAAAATTAGCCTTCAAAAGCACAGGCAATAAAAGCAAAAACAGTCAAATGGGATTACATCAAACTAAAAGTTTTTTTACAGTAAAGAAAACTATTAATACAGTAAAGAGACAACCGATAGAATGGAAGACAATGTTTGTAAACTACATTTTGACAAAGTATCAAGATCCAGAACATACAAGAAACTTAATAGTAAAAAGCAAAAAAAAAAAAAAAAAACTTTTTTTTAAATCACAAAATACCTTAATAGATATTTCTCAAAAGAAGACATACAAATGGCCAATAGATACATAAAAAATTCTCAACATTGTTAATCATCAGAGAAATGTGAATCAAAATTATGACGAGATACCACCTCATTCCAATTAGAATAGCTTTTATCAAAAACACAAAACAAGTGTTGGAAGGGATGTGGAGAAAAAGGAATATTTATTCACTGCTGGCGGGATTGTAAACTAGTGCAGCCATTATGGAAAAATAGTCTACAGATTCCTTAAAATATTAAAAATAGAAATGTGATCCAGTAATCCTACCATTAGGTATATCTAAAAGAAGTGTTAATTGCAACACTATTTACAATAGCCAAGATATGGAATGAACCTGTGTCCATCAGTGGATGAACAGATAAAGAAAATGTTATATATATATATATATATATAACACACACACACACACACACACACACACACAGAATAGCATACTAGTCAGCCATAAAAAATAAAATCCTGTAATTTTTGACAACATGGATGAACCTGGAGGACATCATATTAAGTGAATGAGTTAGTCCATTCTCACACTGCTGTGAAGAAATACCTGAGACTAGGTAATTTATAAAGGAAAGAGGTTTGACTCACAGTTCTGCATTGCTGAGGAGGCCTCAGGAAACTTACAATTATGATAGAAGGCAAAGGTGAAGCAGGCGCCCTCTTCACAGGGCAGCAGGATGGAGTGAGTGCAAGCAGGGGAAATGCCAGGTGCTTACAAAACCATCAGATCTTGTGAGACTCACTATCATGAGAACAGCATGGGGGAAACGGACCCCAGGATCCACTTACCTCCAGCTGGTCCCACCCTTGACACATGAGGATTACAGTGATTATGGGGATTACAATTCAAGATGAGATTTTGGATGGGGACACAGCCAAACCATATCAGTGAAATAAGCCAGACACAGAAGACAGGTACCATATTATCTCATTTGTATGGACTCTTAAGAGAAATAACAAAGTTGATATCTTAGAAGCAGAGTTAGGACAGTTGCTACCAGAGACTTAGGAGGGGCACTACTGGGAAGGTAGGAGAGGGAAAGGTTGGTCAATAGTTACAAAGTACAAACTTTGTACGAGGGACAAATTTTATTTAGAAGAAAAATTATGGTGTTCTAATGAGCAGTAGGGTGACTATAGTTAAAATATTGTATATTACAAAATAGCTAAAAGAGAGGCCTTTGAATATCCTTACCACAAAGAAAAGATAAATGTGTGTGGTAATGGGTACACTACCCTGATTGGATCACTATACAACATAGATATGTACTGAAACACCAAATCGTATCCTATAAATATGTGAAATTGTAATATGTCAATTAAACAAATAGTTTTAAATTTCAATGACTGATTTTTATAAAAAGCTAAACTTAATTTACCTGAGAAAAGGAAGTGTTGAACATCTGATTATTTATATTGCTTATCAATCTAAAAAGATTTAAGGGGACATGCCTGATTAGGATGTATCAAAAAATCACCTTCAAGAATATTTTGCAGAAAGAAAAATTCTTAAATTATGGGAAAATCTAGAAAGGTGAGTTTTCTCGATGCTGCTCTTGACTAGTCACCTGGGGTGACTGAGAAACCACATGATTTGTTCTGTGAAAGTTGGGAGTAGATATCCTGTGGGTCTGATGTGCAGTGTTAGTTTCATGTTGCTACAATGCTTTGCTGAACTTCACAGATTTTCATACCATTTAGGCTTCACTGTCTTTCTACAGGTATGAACCTCATTTAATACTGAAAAAAATTGGGTAGAACATACTGAAATAAATCAGCAGCACTACCAAAAACAAAAAAGACTTAGAAGAGTTTCTATCCTGGGCTACTCCCTCTTTTGCCAGATACTGTGAGTCATTTAAATTAATCCAGATGCTGACTCTTCCTTACCCCAGAAAAAGGAAATTAAAACTTTAAATCAACCCATCATGTTTTCTGCATGTGTTTAGGCTCCAGTGGAGAAGGTTCCTTGGATGCTCTTTCATTATCTTAGGCAAATAAGCAGCAGGGGCTTCTGTGTAAATATGCAAATGCACATGCTGAATTAAGGCGTATTTTTTGCTCAGTTAATATGTGCTTTGGAGGAGGCATTATTTGCTTATAAAGCTCTGAAATCCCTTTGTAGATACATCATCTTGGGCTGACAGCCTTGAGAAGTGAAAGTTTGATGGAGTACTTACTCCAGCAACCCTGCTTGATGTGCCATTGGCACGGCTGGTGGGGGAGGGGTTGCTGGTGGGTGATGCTTCTTGCTGTCACCCCAGCAATGGCACAACTAGAAATAACAGACAGCATGTGGAGAGACGATGACAGAGTATGAAGGATACACAGAATGAAAATTATCCAGAATATCACTGGCTTTCTCCCCAGAATAATTGAGAACTGGCTGAACAGTCACTTACAGAGAAGCACAAAGGGGGATCTTCCTATGAGTTCTGCTTGCAGGAATTACTCCCTATAGTCAGTGGGGAGGGAATGTTTGAAGGGAAGATCTATGTTTATCTTCCCTCCCTGCCCAGCTCACAGCTTTCAAAGGAATGACAGGGAAGAGAGAGCTGTTGGTTTTGCTGTGTTATGGCCATCTGGCTATTACAAGTACAGACAATTAGAGATAATCACAACACCCTTTATCCTCTCTTCTACAAGTTGGCAAGCTGAAATTTGGGATGTGGTCTTGTATTTGGAAGCCTGGCAGATGTATCAGAATTCTTTCATGTAAATAAGTATGACCTCAGAATAGCACTGCATATATTCAATCCAGATAAATGATTTCTAGGTAATCTGAAACTTAGCCCTACAGAGTTAAATGTCATCTTGACCTAAGTTAGGAGCGCTGGATTTGCTTGTAATGACAGACAGGAGACTGTAAATCAAGAAGTGCTTGGAGAAAAGCACTGTTAGGGGTTGTTGTCTCTTGTGGATGGATATTATGGCTGATAACTCCATTAAAGTGAGTTGTAAAAACATATCCTTTAGCCTTAAGTTTCCTTTTACTTCCAGCTCTAATGAATACTCAAGAATACAGAGGTTATCATAACAAGATAGAAGAAGTTTGAATAAAAATTGAGGAGTGAAAAAAAAAGTCGAGCTTCTCACTAGAAAAATTTGCTAAGGAAAAGATACCTCATTTTAGAAAATTTTTTTTTCTGGCCAATTTGTTTGAGAGGAAGTTACAGAATCAAAAGTTTTGAAAAGTGTGACACATCAAGTGAATTCATAAGCCAACTTTCTCTACGAAACAAAGCTCAAAGGCACAAAAGCACAAAGCAAGGTTTCTGTGCCTGCCACAAACGCACTCCCTTGAAGTTGTCCTATTGCTTTTATAGGCTAAATTGCAACATAGCCAATAGGTAGACAGAGGCAGGTGGGGTCCCATTGTGGACATATCCCATCTGTAGGCCATTAGGATTCTGCTCTAGCAGCCCTGTGTGGTTCTCATTATACACTAATCAAAAGGCTGGGGCTCATCTTTTTGCAGTGCTCCCTATTTCTTTTAATGTACCTGCAAATAAAATGAAATGGGCTTAATGGACTGAGGCTTTGACTGATTCTCATAGCTCTGCTGCATGGTCACTAGTTGCTTCTCCCGGTAATTTACAAGGTTTCCTGCTGTATGATAAAACACAGGTGCTCAGGCTGTCATCCAGAGCAATGATTTATTAGCTTTAGTGGTACCACAGACCTCAGGCAGCAGGTACTAAATCAAGAGAATATATACTGAAATAATATGTTTTCCAATGATGACCTATGGAGGCTCTTTAGCTGTTCATGCCCTTTACCCACTGCTGTTGGTTTTGCCATTTCTCGTCATTATTTTAAAGCCCACAGGATTCACTTCCTGTCTTAATTTCTTACCTGCCAGGACAGCCTCAGCACCAGCTTTATTGCTATAGATTTCTAGTTGATCCTTCATACCACCAAAGAGTTCCAGCTAATGAGTAGGAGAAAGAGAACCTCAGGGGCTTTTTCAGGCCTTAGGATGCTCAGAATCCATATTCCAGGCTTCACTTTGATATCATTGCCAGACAATAAAAGCTCACATTGGCCTTTCAAATAATTCTGCTTTGAGGTTAAATATGTCTGGATATTCATTTCGAATGTTTCATCTGCTAAATTTTTCTTCATGGAAATTTGTTAAGAGGTCCTGCCTTCCTATTTTCATGACAGAGACTATCAATCAAAGCGACTTCTTGTTGATTATCAGAAAGCCCTATGAACATATTAGAGAAATCTTTAATTACTATGAAATGCCTGCCAAACATGGGCACAGGGAAAAATCACTCAGTCAATCAAAGAACCTGGTGTGGACTCTGAATTTTAATGAGAGGACACAGCAGAGTTATAAAGGTTGTCTTAGGTAAGAAAGTGAATACAGAGAGAAAAATGTCCAAAATCATACTGAAAACTGAGAAAAACAGGACTAGAACAGAAAAGTCAATAACATAAATGATTAAGTAAGATAAAAATTAATGGTAATTCTATACAACAGATCAAGAAACTAGAACTTTGCTTTCCTCTTGTAATCAGTGCTTGTGTCACAGACAAGACCCAAATCTTCATTCAAGTTCTTCCCTTCCCTGCAATTCACCTAAATTTTACCCTCTATTGGGTAACATATGGAGATCCAAAGCTTTGGTCAAGGCTATGGGGGAATTGGCAATCTTTTATCTTGCACATGTAGCTGTAGGCATGATAGAGTAGTGTGAGTTGGGAGACGTGAGAATGGTCATGGCTGCAGATACTTAGATTTGCCAGCCCCAAAGTGAGGTAGCTGGTGATAAATATGGTAGAGATGGTGCCTACTTAGGAGACTTCTGAATGTCCTCAAAGTCAATGGCTACCCAAAATGAAGAGATTAGGGCATGGTGCTGACCCTTCAGAAGAACACTAGCCATAGTCCTGCAGCAAGATCCTGGATGCCTCTGCTGGGAACACAATTATGCCCTTTGTGTCTGTACCATGGAGAGGTCTGGGAATCCGGGGGAAAGGCAGGGCTGTGAGAAGCATGAGAGTTTCAGTGGGTTTCTATCCACTGTGCAGGAAAAAGTTTCAAAATGTTGACAACCTTTTTTTTTTTTTTTTGAGACGGAGTCTTGCTCTTCGCCAGGCTCCAGTGCAGTGGCGCAATCTCGGCTCACTGCAACCTCCGCCTCCTGGGTTCAAGCGATTCTTCCGCCTCAACCTCCCAAGTAGCTGGGACCACAGGCATGTGCCACCATGCCCGGCTATTTTTTGTATTTTTAGTAGAGACGGGGTTTCACCATGTTGGCTTCTTCAGATGAACCAGTTGATGAACAAGCTGATTTTCAGTCCTGCCAAATTTCTCTTTTCTGGATATTAATTCATAATGCTTGATATGGTTTGGGGTATCCCCACCCAAATCTCACCTTGAATTGTAATAATTGCCATGTGTCAAGGGTGGAACTGGGTGGAGATAATTGAATCATCGGGGTGGTTTCCCTTATACTCTTCTCATGGTAGTGAATAAGTCTCATGAAATCTGACGGTTTTATAAAGGGCGGTTTGCTCTCTGGCCGGCCACCATGTAAGACTTGCCTTTGTCCTTTGCCTTTCTCCATGATTGTGAAGCCTCCCCCAGCCATGTGGAACTGTGAGTCCATTAAACCTCTTTTTCTTTATAAATTGCCTATTCTCAAGTATGTCTTTATTAGCAACATGAGAACAGACTAATACAGAGAATTTCTCTTTTATCTTTTCTTCTTAAGTTAGGTAATGGGAGAAAGAATCGAGATGATTTTTTAGAGCAATAAACGTTGGAAAGCAATATTTTTTCTCTTCCAACTCTACATTCATAGTAAAAATGCAACATGAGTACTGCGGCAACAGTACCAGCATTTCTAACCAACTGCGTAACTAATCTTTCACAACCAACTGGTAAAGTTCTTCCTGTGTTGTTCCTTTCTGTTGGGTTTAGACTGTATATTAATTCTGCTGTTATATTAGATATGTCACCTGCTCCAGTTTTCTTAAATACGAAGAAATAATACATTCACTGTGTTTGGGAATGGAAATTCATTGTATTTGGGAAGGTAAGTTGACACATTTGATATGCTCAACTTTTCTTAAATTGTGTTTCCAAGAAAGAGTCTTCTAAGCATTCTAGGGGTTAAAGATTGAAATGTGTTCACCATTAAAGCCAGAGATTGTCTTTCACTGGAAGTCTTTAAACATAAATTAGAAAATTCCAGATGGAATAAAGATTTAAATATAAAATAACAAAAACATAGACTAGAAAAAAATCTATAGTTATATTTTACTATAATCTTGGAGTGAGCAAATCTCTTCTAAACATAACAAAAAACCATGACAAAATAATAAATACAGCAACATGAAAATTATAAATTTCTACACAACAAAATGTAACAATATGCATAAACAAAGTTGGACATAAGCTAGCAAAACTGCAACACAGATTACAGACAAAAGACTGATTTACTTCATATACAAAGGAGTCTTATAAATCAATAATAAATATGGTTCAAACACCACAACTGAAAAACAGCAAAAGACATAAGCTAGAAATTCTTGGAAGAAACATAACATCACTATAATGTCACTAAAAATGAAAAGGTTTTCAATTTCACCAATAGTTAGAAATATTTAGACTAAACAATAAGATACAATTCTTCACCTGTCAAACTGACAATTCTTGAAGCTTGTGTCACCAGTATTTGGTGAGGATGTAGAGAAACAAATATACTCATAAACCTCTGGTTTGAGTATAAATTTGTACAATATTTTGGAGAGTAATTTGGCAATATGGACTACAATTTTAAGTGTGTATACTCTTTTTCACCTCAAGTATTTCTATAAATTCCCCCTCTTAGAATTTATCTTATAGAAATACTTGTTCAAGTTTTAAAAAATGAAAACATGAACATTATCTTTGTTAAGAAGATTAAAAATAAGAAATAACTCAAACATCTACCAGTAAGAAGCAGACTCTGTAAATCACATTTCTTCTGTTTGATGGGAAACTATGCAGTCAAGGAAAAGCCATTTTTATATTGTGTATACTTGTCATAACTTGTATTAATTTAAAAATGCCATGAATAACAAGATTGATGATGGAGACAGATTATAAATTATATGATTAGATAGAATTCTCTGATTACATAATCTAAGTATAATTCTACATTCATTCACTCATTCATTTATTCAACAAGTATTTTTGAATGCATAGTCTGTACAGTGCCCCATTAAGAGAAAATTGTGTAAATAGTTTTTCAAGTTTCCTAGTCAGTTTTCCTTGTCAAATACAGTGAAGACAGTGTTTCTTAGTATTTAGCTTTCCTCATTCCGAGATTATATAATAAAATATGACTACCTATTTTTCCTAGTTCTTCTGTGTTTTCATGATTTTACATTTCAATCTTTGTTCACCTGGAGTTTTCCAATTTAGAGTTAAAGACTTCCAGAGAAAGACAATGTATGGCCCCTCTGGTGAACACATTTCAATCTTTAGCCCTTAGAATGCTTAGAAGAATCTTAGAAACAGAGACGTTAAAGCCAAAGAAATAATCGTAGTTGTAGTAAAAATAGGGAAATGGTGACCTTGAGAGGTTAATAGACACAGCGACTTGATGACACAGCAGAAAATAGGCCCTCAGTCTCTGATTCCTGGCTTAGGAAGCTTTCTCTTATGTTACGCTAACATTTAAAATATTTAAATAAATTCTTCAGACCAAAGCACAAGTGCTTCCTTCTTTTATATCTTCGGTAGGAACATACTTTATTTTTTGCGTGTCTGTGAAAGCCATGATGATATTAATTTCTATTTAGCCATTTTCTTCTTCACATTAAATGAATGTGTACAGACACACATTTGAGAACTATGTGTAAGTATGAGAAAGAAGAGTGTGGGGGAAAATTTAGAATCTCAGAACTGTGTGATCATGACAACTCTTAGTCACATCTGACTAATAATTCAGGTTTTTGTTTGAGTTCACAATTTCAATTTATTATCAAAATATTTCATCTGCTGACACACCTGAAAAGACAGGAGACATGGATCTACATAAACGCAGTTTTGCCCTTTAGGGCAAACTATAGCTACTGTTAGGGACGGATTTAACTTTGAAAGTCCAATTTGAAAACCACATGTATTTTATTTCTCTAGACAACTGTCCAATGGCAATTTTTACCCTAAAGTTTGTGCTTAAAGCTTTTCATCAATATGATTTATAAGTTTAAAAAGTCTCAAATTTTTATCTGTATATCACATTACAGATCTTGATTCACAACTGTTTATCTTGGTCTGAAACTTCAGTATTCATTGATTACCTATAATAATAGTTACTCATATATGTAGTTAATAATTAACTATAAAATTATTTTTACATTTATATAAATCTCTTTAAAAGACCAAGTTTTGAGAGAGAGAGCAAGAAATTGCTTAGAAAATTGCAGGAAGCCTTAAGAATCTCAGTATTAGTCAAAGTAGGTACAACAGACAACAATTTTAGACATTCATTTATGTTCTAAGAGTGCTTAAAATAAGTGATCACAGAATGAATAACTGATGTACAGCAAAATGAGTTTAAAACTATATAAGCTCCAAGGCCCCCATATGTATAAGAATTCTTTAAAAGCATTTTAATAATTCAGTTTTGGAAAATATCAATGATCTTTTAGAAAGCAACAAAAACTTGTTCAAATGAATATTTTAAATCATTGGTCATTTGAGAAAGAAAATGGACACTAAATACAATGTTTCTTCAATTGTGTAGTATGTTCAATTGCATAGTAACAGAAAGCTTCAGAATTCAGTGTTAAATGGGTTATTTTGTTAGAATCAATATTCCATTTTGCTAGTTTTGTGCATATACAGGCACAAATATATTATAAATTTGTACATGTCTCTAAATCTGTTTTCTCACCTGCTTTGCCCTTTCCTTTTACTCTCTTTGAAACTCCCGGTCCTGTGCTGCCTGTCCGGGGCTTTGGCCATCTGCTTTCCTTTGCTCTGTGATAGTTATGCCTTCTTGGCTTTGGCCTGCCTGCTTGATTTCTGACCCTGTGTTTGCCTGAATCTCCAGGAGCTGTGAGGCTCTGCCTTCCATGTGTCTGCCTGATTCCTAACTCACTGCTCCTGCCTGCCCTTTAACATACCATGCAGTCCTTTTGGACTCTCGCCTGCCTGCTGGCCTTATTGCTAACTCACTGTTGAGCTTCGAACATTTCAGCTTCAGTGAATTCCTGGCTCTCTCAGTTTCAGATTCTCAGTACCCCTACCCTTTGCATTTCTATCTTAGTCTACAATTCTAGCACTAATATTTAGGACTCAAGATCACTTCTTTTGCTTTTATTGATTGCGGAGGAGAATATAAGAGTTCAATTTTACCAAACTTACTAAGGCATGGGGACTTTTGAAGTCAAGGGGACAAATTACACACAAGGGAGAGAGTTCATAGGAGCCCTTTCTAATCGTTCCTTTAGTTAGGCATAGACTTTACATGCATTAGTATGACTCTTCTGGGTTTCTTTAGCTTAATATTTTCCTTAATTCTTGGAAACATTGTCCTTTAAAATTTTTTTTATCCTAGTTTTCCCTGAAATTCCAGAATGACTTATTTTTTTAGATAGTATTCCAAGCTTCTAGAGAAGTCCTCTTGGTACCAGGTCAAAACATTTCTTTTTGCATCCGTTTGCCTCATGACTCCGGTGTGTGAGCACTGTGCCCACAGAAACATCTCTGAAAAATCTGGGTTCTCTCTGCACTTTTCAGTAGCCTGAGGCACGATCCCAGATTTAATTATACATCATGGTTTTGTTAGCCCTTTGTCCTCAATTCTCATTTGATCCTTTTTAAAAGTCACAAGTCCTTAAGGGCTCTGGATTCTGTATAGTTTGGTCATAGCTTTATAAATATGGTGGAGTTTCCAGATATCCAGGCATTCCAGCTAATCAAAAACCTTCTTTTGCTTTTCACATGCCACATACTCTTTGTTGTGATGTTACTTAATGTCCCTGAATCTTATTTTCTTCACCCGCAAAGTGATAACAATGGCAACAACAACAATAATAATGACAAGCATGTACTGAGTGCTCCATAAACAATAGCTTTTATCATTGTTTGCTGTCTCCATGATTATTGCTTTTAAAAGAGATGAGACAAATCTCAACTGAGCTAATTTGTTTCTGTATAACAAACATAATGCGTATCTGTTCTTCTAGTAAAATAGTTCATCCAAAATGAGTCATATACATGACATTAAAACTGCAGAGGAAGAAAAACTGAAAAATCACTGCTATTCCAGCCAAACTAAGTTTCATAAGAGAAGGAAAAATAAAATCCTTTACGAATAAGCAATTACTCAGAGATTTCATCACCACCAGGCCTGCTTTACAAGAGCTACTGAAAGATGCACTAAACATAGAAAGGAACAACCAGTACCAGCCATTCCAAAAACATACCAAATGGTAAAGAGCATTGACACAATGAAGAAACTGCATCAATTAACGGGCAAAACAACCAGCTAGCATCAAAGTGGCAGGATCAAATTCACACATAACAATATTAATCCTAAATATAAATGGGCTAAATGCCCCAATCAAAAGACACAGACTGGCAAATTGGATAAAAAGTCAAAACCCATCGGTGTGCTGTATCCAGCAGACCCATCTCACCTGCAAGGATACACAGAGGCTCAAAATAAAAGGATAGAGGAAGATTTACCAAGCAAATAGAGAGCAAAAAAAAAGCAGGAGTTGCAATCCTAGTCTCTGATAAAATAGACTTTAAACCAAAAAAGATCAAAAGAGACAAGGACATTACATAATGGCTAAAAAGATCAATGAAACAAGAAGAGCTAACGATCCTAAATATACACGCACCCAGTAAAGGAGCACCCAGATACATAAAGCAAGTTCTTAATGACTTACAGAGAGACTTAGACTCCCACACAATAATAGTGAGAGACTTTAACACTCCACTGTCAGTATTAGACAGATCAACGAGACAGAAAATTAACAAGGATATCCAGGACTTGAACTCAGACCTGAACCAAGGAAACCTAGTAGATATTTAGAGAACTCTCCACCCCAAATCCACAGAATATGCATTATTCTCAGCACCACACCACATCTACTCTAAAATTGACCACATAATTGGAAGTAAATCACTCCTCAGCAAATGCAAAAGACCAGAAATGATAACAGTCTCTCAGACCACAGCACAATCAAGTAGAAACTCAGAACTCTGAAACTAACTCAGAACCACACAACTTCGTGGAAACTGAACAACTGGCTCTTGAATGTTGACTGGATAAACAATGAAATGAAGGCAGAAATAAAGATGTTCTTTGAAACCAGCAAGAATGAATACACAATGTACCAGAATCTCTGGGACACATTTAAAGCAGTGTCAAGAGGAAAATATATAGCAATAAATGCCCACATGAGAAGCAAGGAAAGATCTAAAATTGACACCCTATTGTCAAAATTGAAAGAGCTAGAGGAGCAAGATAAAAAAACTCGAAAGCTAGCAGAAGACAAGAAATAACTAAGAGCAGAGCAGAACTGAAGGAAATACATGAATTTTTCAACCACAGGGCTTTTCAGAGCCACTTCAGAGACCACTCTGTGACTGAGGTGATGGGGGAAATAGTCTTGTCTTGGGGAGCTGGGAAGCCAGGCCTGGTAGGGGGAAGAGGGTTATAGCTGCTGAGTTACTCATTCCATTATTGATCCCAGAGGAGAACTGGCTGGAAGCCAAGGCAGAAGTCAAGTCAGGCAGAGCTATTTAAACTTCACACATAATGAGCCTGAAATATAGTACTGCAGCCCAGGGCAGGGGGGTTAGATTCCTTCCAGGCTGACTTCTCACCAGGAATGGGTCAGCAGCTTTTATCCAGATCCAGATACTCACTTGGTGGGGCTGAAAATACTTAACTAGAGCTTACTGGTTACAAGTCTGTGCAGAATGAAGTTTGCAGGTAGAACAGCAAGAACAAATTTCTTCAGAGCTCAATTTTAGTCTTTATTTAGTGTCTTGGATGAGTATATTCTCTGTGTTTTAATTTTCATACATGGTAACAGGTATAACCATCCCTATCTCATATGAAATTAAATTTGGTAGCATGATTGAATTTGGTAATGCATGCAAAATACTTAGGACAGTGATTATGCATATACTCAATAAATGGTAGATATTATTGTTGTTATTTTAATTGTCATTTATGATTGAAGCTGGAGGGCCATGCAGAGGCAAGCAAGAAACCATACACAATGACTTTTAGGAATGAGGTTTTGTCACTCACACTCGATTGAAAATTTTCAATCAAGTTTATGGTAGCATTTTGGCCTTCAGAAGTAAAACTACTCTGAGGTTAGGTAAACAGTGCTTTATCAATATCTTCTCAGAGAATCTTTCCAAGATTTTATATTACATCTACTCCCTATAATCTCAATGATGTTGGCAAAGAACATATAAAGTGGGAATATTATATAAGGGGCTTCTGGCTTTTTTTAAAAAATTGTACCTTAGGTTCTGGGGTACATGTGCAGATCATGCAGGATTGCTGCATAGGCACACACACGGCAGTGTGGTTTGCTGCTTCCATCCCCCGCGTCACCTATATCTGGCATTTCTCCCCATGTTATCCCTCACTGACTTCCCCAGCCCCTCCGCTGTCCCTCCTTTGGTGCCCTCCAACAGAACCCAGTGTGTGATGCTCCCCTCCCTGTGTCCCTGTGTTCTCACTGTTCAACACCTGCCTACAAGTGAGAACATGTGGTGTTTGATTTTCTGTTCTTGTATCAGTTTGCTGAGAATGATGGTTTCCAGATCATCCATGTCCCTACAAAGGACATGAACTCATCATTTCTTAAGGCTGCATAGTATTCCATGGTGTATATGTGCCACATTTTCCTTGTCCAATCTATCATCAATGGGCATTTGGGTTGGTTCCAGGTCTTTGCTGTTGTAAACAGTGCCGCTATGAACATATGTGTGCATGTGTCCTTATCATAGAATGATTTATAATATATTGGGTATATACCCAGTAATGGGATTGCTGGTTCAGATGGAATTTCTATTTCTAGGTCCTTGAGGAATCGCCAAACTGTCTCCCACAATGGTTGAACTAGTTTACACTTCCACCAACAGTGTAAAAGTGTTCTTATTTCTCCACATCCTCTCTGGCATCTGTCTCCAGATTTTTTAATGATTGGCATTCTAACTGGCATGAGATGGTATCTCAATGTAGTTTTGATTTGCATTTCTCTAATAATCAGTGATGATGAGCATTTTTTCATGTCTGTTGGCCTCATATATGTCTTCTTTTGAAAAGTGTTCATATCCTTTGCCCACTTTTGAATGTTTTTTTTTTTTCTTGTAAATCTGTTTTAGTTCTTTGTAGATTCTGGATATTAGCCCTTTGTCAGATGAGTAGATTGCAAAAATTTTTTCCATTCTGCTGGTTGCCAGTTCACTCTGATGATTGTTTCTTTTTGCTGTACCGAAGCTCTGCAGTTTAATTAGGTTCCATTTATCTATTTTGGCTTTTGTTGCCAATGCTTTTGGTGTTTTGGTCATGAAGTCCTTGCCTATGCCTATGTCCTGAATGGTTTCGCTTAGGTTTTCTTCTAGGGTTTTTATGGTGTTAGGCCTTATGTTTAAGTCTTTAATCCATCTGGAGTTAATTTTAGTGTAAGGTGTCAAGAGGGATCCAGTTTCTGCTTTCTGCACATGGCTAGCCAGTTTTCCCAACGCCGTTTATTAAACAGTGAATTCTTTCCCTATTGCTTGTTTTTGTCAGATTTGTCAAAGATCAGATGGTTGTAGATGTGTGATGTTACTTCCAAGGTCACTGTTCTGTTCCATTGGTCTATATCTCTGTTTTGGTACCAGTACCATGCTGTTTTGATTACTGTAGCCTTGTAGTATAGTTTGAAGTCAGGGTAACATGATGCCTCCGCCTTTGTTCTTTTTGCTTAGGATTGTCTTTGTTATGTGGGCTCTCTTTTGGTTCCATATGAAGTGTAAGGTGGTTTTTTCCATTTCTGTGAAGAAGGTAATTGGTAGCTTGATGGGGGGTAGTGTTGAATCTATAAATTACTTTGGGCAACATGGCCATTTTCACAATATTCATTCTTCCTAACCATGAGCATGGAATGTTTCTCCATTTGTTTGTATCCTCTCTTATTTCGTTGAGCAGTGGTTTGTAGTTCTCCTTGAAGAGGTCCTTTACACTCCTTGTCAGTTGTATTCCTAGGTATTTTATTCTCTTTGCAGCGATTGTGAATGACAGTTCATTCTTGATTTGGCTCTCTTTAAGTCTGTTATTGGTGTATAGGAATGCTTGTGATTTCTGCACATTGATTTTGTATCCTGAGACTTTGCTGAAGTTGCTTATCAGTTTAAGGAGATTTTGGGCTGAGATGATAGGGTCTTCTAAAGATACAATCATGTCATCTGCAAAAAGTGACAATTTGACTTCCTCTTTTCCTAATTGAATACGCTTTTTTTTTTCTTGCTTAATTGCTCTGGCTAGAACTTCCAATACTATATTGAATAGGAGTAGTGACAGAGGGTCCCCTGTCTAGTGCCATATTTCAAAGGGAATGCTTCCAGTTTTTGCCCATTCAGTATGATATTGGCTGTAGGTTTGTCATAAATAGCTTTTATTATTTTGAGATACGTTCCTTCGATACCTTGTTTATTGAGAGTTTTTAGCATAAAGCGCTGTTGAATTTTGTCCAAGGCCTTCTCTGCATCTATTGAGATAATCATGTGGTTATCGTCTTTGGTTCTGTTTATGTGGCGGATTACGTTTATAGACTTGTGTATGTTGAACCAGCCTTGTATCCCTGGAAGGAAGCCTATTTGATCATGATGGAGAAGCTTTTTGATGTGCTGTTGCAATCGGTTTGCCAGTATTTTATTGAAGACTTTGCATCTATGTTCATCATGGATATTGGCCTGAAGTTTTCTTTTTCTGTTGACTCTACCGGGTTTTGGTATCAGAATGATGTTGGTCTCATCAAATGATTTGGGAAGGATTCCCTCTTTATGTATTCTTTGGAATAGTTTCAGAAGGAATGGTACCAGCTCCTCTTTGTACATCTGGTGGAATTCAGCTGCAAACCCATCTGGACCTGGGCTTTTTTTGATTGGTAGGCTATTAATTGCTGCCTCAACTTTAGCCCTTCTTATTGGTCTGCTCAAGGTTTCTACTTCTTCTTGGTTTAGGCTTGGGAGGGTGCAAGTGTCCAGAAATTTATCCATTTCTTCCAGGTTTACTGGTTTATGTGCTTGTTGGTTTAGAGTTGTTGGTAGTAGTCTCTGATGGTAGTTTGTATTTCTGAGGAATTGGTGGTGATATCCCCTTTATCATTTTTTATGCATCTATTTGATTCTTCTCCTTTTTCTTTTTTATAATCTGGCTAGTGGTCTATTTTGTTGATCTTTTCAAAAAACCAGCTCCTGGATTTATTGATTTTTTTAAAGGGTTTTTGTGTCTCTATCTCCTTCACTTCTGCTCTGATCTTAGTTATTTCTTGTCTTCTGCTAGCTTTTGAGTTTTTTTGATCTTGCTCCTTTCACTCTTTCAATTTTGATGATAGGGTGTCCATTTTAGATCTTTCCTTGCTTCTCTGGTGGGCATTTATTGTTATAAATTTCCCTCTCAGATATATATGTAACTGAACCAAAGTAGGTTACATAACACA